>JASKON010000037.1:0-345000 GCA_036010255.1 Myotis pilosus | reverse complement strand
TGTGTTTGAGTTGCGGCCTCTGCTGTGCATCACGCCTGCCGTGGGGGCGACTGTGGCAGTGAAAATTGAGCTCAGAGTTGGTCATAAGCTGGCCAGTGTGTTCTAAAGACTCCTTGCCAAGGCAGTGAGGTGTGAGCGAGGGGCTGGCCTGGGTGCAGAGCGGGCCCCAAAGCCATGTGCAGGGAGCCTAGGTCCACGACCAGCAGGATGGACAGACCTTCGGTGGCCATACATCCGGGGGGTCAGGGAGAGGAGAAGGTTTCTGGAGGAGGAGGCTGGAAATGGGTCTTGGGGGGGGAGGGGTGTGTGGGGGTGACGGAGGAGGAGGCTGGGAATGGGTCTTGGGGGGGGGAGGGGTGTGTGGGGGTGACGGAGGAGGAGGCTGGGAATGGGTCTTGCGGGGGGAGGGGAGAGGCGTGTGTGGGGGCGATGGAGGAGGAGGCTGGGAATGGGTCTTGCAGGGCGTGGGGTGGGTCGTGGGGGTGATGGAGGAGGAGGGGCTGCAGACTCCATACCCTACAGGCCTGGAGCAGGTGTTGCTGGGAAGAGGCGATTGAGTGTGGGCCTCGGGGTCCGACATCTCCTCTAGGGCCTTGGGGAGATGGGTAAGAGTGTCTTTCGCTTCCACCTGCCGCCTCTGTAGCAGCAGCTGCTCAGATCCGGCGGAGGTGTTAGGGGGACATTATGGAGCCGTGAGAGCGATGTTTGGGGGGCAGTGACCTGTGACCAGCGAGCTGCTGCCGGTCCGCATCCTGTGCCTGCTGCTGCCTCAGGGACAGGTGACTCGGCTGCAGCTCTGTGGGTTTTTCTAGATTAGCCGGAACCTGGGTTTTTATGTGAAATCGTCTGAATTCAAGTTGTCTGAATATCTGAGGATGGTCAGCTAGTCACGCTCAGCAGGCCCTCCTCCATGAGCCGTCAATGCTGCTGGGTGGTTGGAGCCGCAGCTGCTGGGTCCACCTGGCTTTCACCTTTGACCTGGTGTCATGGGTCAGCCCTGACCTGCCTCTTGGCCCTGGCCACCTGCCCCGCGGCTGATGCGGTGACAGCACCCCCGTCCTCCCTGCAGATCGAGATGGCTATCCTGCGGTTCCCCTACGAGTCCTGGGGGACCCCTTTCCAGCAGCTGAAGCAGGTGGTGGAGGAGCCGTCCCCTCAGCTCCCGGCTGACCGCTTCTCTCCGGAGTTTGTGGACTTCACTGCCCAATGGTGAGTGCAGCGCCCTGGCCGGCAGCGGCCGCCCGCACGGCACCTTCTCCCTCAGCACACAGCCCCCAGCAGCGTCACATCCACACCCAGAGCAGCGCTGCGCCCCGGGAAGCCTGCCATTGGTCCTCCCACACGGACAGGTCAGGGGAGGCCGGGAGAAGGCAGAGCTTTTCAGCTGGAGTAGCATGAAGAAAGGCAGGTTATTGGTGTTTGGAACTCCACAAGCTAAGGGTGCCCACAGGAGCCTTATGAAATAGTGCTGGAGGACGGAGACGGGAGAGGCACAGGCAGGCCGCGGCCATGGTCTGCCCACAAGGAGGTAGAACGCGTCCCAACTACGGGAGAGCTGCGTGGAGATTCAGGTGAATTCTGGCTTACTCTTGGCTTATGAAAACGTTCGAAAAATGAAGTTACAAGCTGTTCAGAAGTGAAAGAGTAAGAAAATGACATGTTAGTCTCTGTGTGTTATGAGTAAAGAGACACTCGGAGGGAAACTCACAGCCTTTCCTTCTCTTGTTAGAAAATAAGACTGAAGACAAAGGCTCTACAAACAGTCACCATCCCCTTGACTCCTTGCACTCAGGGCTCCCCTCCTGGGACCTGTGATAAGGAAGTTCCCTCCTGACGAAGGATATGAGTGCTCATGGCAGCGTCTTGGTATCATTTCAATAGGAGGGTCACTGGGAATTTCCTAGATTGCTGGAGAGACAAGACAGCTAGACCCCAGAGGCAGAGAACGAGCACCCCCAGAGGCAGAGAACTTGGCCTGAGTCTGAGTCTGCACCTGTGGGTCCCCTCCATCCCTCAGGAGCTCCCAGAACAGTCCACTTCTTCTTCCCTGAGCCCGGAGTATGTGCCCCCTCGCTGCCCAGGCTCAGGGCTTGGCTGGCCTGGGGGGCTGGACCCCCTCCTCCAGGCCAGCTTGACCCCAGCCTGCCCTGCTCTCTCCTAGTTTGAGGAAGAACCCCGCAGAGCGCATGAGCTACCTGGAGCTGATGGTGAGTGGTGGGGGCAGCGCTGGGTGGCTCTCTAGGGAGGGAGGGGGCTGCGTCCCCGCGCACAGGTGAGCAGCAACTCGGGCTGCCCTGCAGTCATTCATTCAGGTAGCCTCCACTGAGCCCTGTGGAGGGCTCACAGGCAGGGCCACAGGGGCGAGTGGGGAGGCAGGTGGGCTGTTTTATCTGAAGGTATCAGGGAAGGCTTCTTAGAGGAGGTGACATTTGAACTGGGCCTGGAAGGATGAATAAGGACTTACTACGATGGAGCGGGCATTCCCCGTTGAATGTGCTGTAGGCTGTGGATGGCTAGTGGGGGGCCCAGGAGGCAGTGACTGCTGTCCTAACTGGGAGGGCTTTCTGGGGCGAGTCCTAGGAGGATGCGTGGGAGTCTGCCCGCAGGGAGCACACCAGGCCTGGGCTGCGGGGTGGGTGGGCGCGGCGGGAGCACCTCTCCTCACACCTTGTCCTGCCTCCCCCAGGAGCACCCTTTCTTCACCTTACACAAGACCAAGAAGACAGACATCGCTGCTTTTGTGAAGACGATCCTGGGAGACGACTTGTAGAGGGGTCCCAGCCCAGAGCCCTCCGTGGGGCGATGCTTGCCCACACCCATAAGCTACTGCGACTGGCCGTGGGCATCCTGGGAGGACTCGAGGGGCTGGTCCCAAGTGCCAAAGAACCAGACTGTCAGGGCTCCCTGTGGCCCTCATGGGCCTACCAGTGCCTCTGTCCTGCTGCTTCAAGGACCCCAAGTCTTTAGCCCCCAAGACCCTGGACTTGTGGGGACCTGGGTGCCCCCAGATGTTGCCGCCCCTCACAGAGAAGGCAGCCGGCACCTGTGCACTGCCTGGCCCCGCCCGGATGCCTTCAAGTTGTATATTTTTCTACTTCTGACTGAATGGACTTTGCACACTTTGGCTCAGGACTCTGCTGGGTGGTGTGGGGTGCGGACGGGTGAGCCACGTGGACCTCGAGCCCCCTGAGGGAGACCCCGCTGCTGGAGCCCTCGCTGGGCGCTGCACGCAGGCCTCCCCGGGACCCTGTGGCCCAGCCCCTCCTGTCACATTTACTAGGGGCGTCGTTTCACTTTTTTTTTTAATTTATCCTCTTTTTCCCTTTTGCTTTGTGGGTTTGGCTGGGTTTTTATTGCTGTTGTTGTTGTTTGTTTTGCACGGTCTGGAGCCACATACGTTTTCTGCCACCCCCGGGGGCCAGTGGCCAAGACTCACCTCTGCTCGGGTGGCTCTAGGAGGTTGGCCTCCAGTCTCTGCTCAGAGACACTCCCCGGGGCTGGCCTGGCGGGCTATAGATTAGCTTTTCATAATATGTGTGTGTGTGTGTGTGTGGGGGGGTATATACACACATAGACATAATATGCTTTTTGTTTTTAAGAAAGGACTACCTGTCCTGGGTTCTGTCCCTGATGGGTGGGGGCAGTTACCTGTTTGCTGTTTTAATAAAAAAAAAGTGGGTCCGAAGGCGGCGTGCGACTGTCACCGTGACGAGCCCACGCCTCGGGGTGCCTGTGGCCACTGGGAGGACCCCTGCCCTGGGGTGGGGCCGGGCTGTGTGGTTGGGGGAGGGGGTTGCACCAGGGCCCCGGGGCGGTGCTGAGGGGCCGGTCCTGTGCTGGGTGCCGGGCGGAGCAGCAGACACAGGCCTGGCCGCTGGCCGTGGGAGAGTGCTCTGCGACGCCCTCCCCTGGATGCTGTCCGCTCACGGAGGTGGGATGTTGTCTTGGGCTACAATGTTGTCCCAGTTTCTGAGAAACAGGCCCAGAGAGCTGAAGTGACGCGCCCCAAGCACCCAGCTGGTAATGGTGAGAAGCAGCTTGGAGCCAGGCCGTGTACCCTGGGAGGGGAGCTCGAGGAAGGCGGCATTGCCAAGGTCCAGCCTGAGCTGTGGTCCTCTGGTCTGGGCTGGGCGGGAACTGCCGTCACCGCCGTCAGCAGCAGGAGTGACTGCTCACGTGAGCACAGCTGTGTGCGGCTCAGGCAGTCGGGCAGGAGCGGGTTGGTCCCTGTAGCGCTCGTGTCCGCCTTAGCTGCTTTCTCTCGGTTCACACCCTTCGTGGGGACAAGGCAGGACCCAAGGGCTCCTCCCAGTTTAGCAAAGGGGCTCAGACTCCAGCTGCAGCCCCAGGTCTGGCTTGTTGGGCGGGAAGGGGTCACATCCCCCCCCAAGTCATCAGCCAGGAGGATCAGCCCACCCACATCTCAGGGTTGAGAATGCGCCTCCCTAGTCCTCCAGGGGAACTCAGGGCATCTTCTCTGGGGTCCTCTCTCCTCTACCTCAGCGCCCCTGTCCTCAAGCCCCCGCCTGTCCTCAGCACAACCTGGTGTCAAAGAGCCTCCAGTCCAGGACAGCCCTCTGCCCACTAACCCTTCCTTGGCACACACTGAACACTTGAAGGCACGTCTGTTCCTCTCCCTCCCAGCCTTCCTCCATGTTCTCAACTTGGGGTCTTTGCACAGACTGTACCCCCCGCCTGGGACCCCTTCCCCCAGGCCTGCCTCTCCTCTGGTCCAGCCAGGCTTCGTCCGAGTAGATCTGACTGCCACTGTGCTCGCTCAGCCTTTGTTAATGAATAAAACATACAGCAAAGCAGGAAGGCGTGAGTGCATCTAAAACCCTGTGTGTGTGTCGTCCCACCCGCATGCCCAGGGCAGGCCACCGAACCCCAGGGCGCGTCCCAGTCGCTCCTGCAGCCACCAGGAGACACCAGACGCTGACTGGGATCCCCGTGTCCCCAGAGCCCTGCCCACAAGGCCTCCGAACATCCCATGGCCAACTCTTACCTCCCTCGCCCCTCCCACCGCCACCTTCCCAGGTTCCTGGTGGGGATCCAGGGGGTAGAGTCTGGGGCTTTGCCCTTGCACCTCAGCCCTGGCTGCCTGTGCACGTCCTGGCTGCCCCTTCCCCCCCTCCGTGCACAGGCCCTGCTGGGAGCTCTGCTGAAGCAGAGTGACAGGTCGGGGGTCTGGTTCCCCACAGACACTCCAGGCACAGCCCTCTCCTGCCGTTTACAGAGAGCCTTACCTTTTCAAACAACTTCGTGGTTTGCAAAGCTCAAGGCTGTTTACAAAACAATTTACAAAGTAACTTCCAGTTTGCAACACCCTCTACAGGGTTAAAGGGCACTTTACCGTTTCCCAGGTAGCTCCTGGCCGAGCACTGGCCATGGAGAAGGCGCTGGAGTGGGCAGGGCCCTCCCCCCAGTGTTAGGAGCTGGGACAGGCTCAGTTGACTGGAGCCCTCGCTCTCACAGGGGGCGTCCAGGCACCACGACCGGAGGCCAGTGTGCAGATCGATTGACATTCACAAAGCACCTGCTCCGGCCGCAGGCCCTGGACAGTGATACAGGCCATGACGCACCGCGGCCGCCCGCCCTGCGCTCGCCCCCATGGCGGCCGTCCCCCCGCCTGAGGCTGAGGGCACAGGCACGGGGCTGCACAGGACCTGCGCCTGGTCCTGGGCTCTCCACCGCCTCAGACAGCAGGGGCTGGATGCTGCCTGTCCCAGGCCTGGGTTCGGGAGTCTCAGGACTGACAGGGCAGAGAACTGGGACCTCTGGTGGGAGAGCCTTGTGGTCACAACGCCCCGCAGGCCTGGGCCAGAGCGGGCGGCTGCCCTTGCAGCCTCGTTAAGTCAGCTCAGCCTCTCCCCTCTCAGACCCTCTGTGGCTACTCCCCCCCCCAGCACCTGTCTGAGGGTCCCCCAAAATGCTCACTCCAGCTGCGCCTCAGCGACCACCCTGCCCATCACACTCCACTCGCCCTGAGCCTTGGCCCGGGCTAGGCTTGCCCCAGGGCCTTTGCACTCCTGTCTTCGGTGCCCGGGATGCTCTCCCTGCTCAGGTGCTACCTCCGCACAGAGGCCCTTGACCACCGCTCACCCATCACTCGTCCCCTCGCCTTGCTGTGTGCTCTTCACACTTGGTTCGCAGTCATGTTAACAGAGCCGCTGTGCAGGTGGCAGAGCTGCCAGTCCAGGGAGCTGCTCGCACCTCCATGCTCAAACCTGTGCTCAAACCTCGGAGGTTCAAAACCACAAAATAACCTTTGGGCTGGGCCTGATCTACCCTTTTCCCGAAAGAGCAAAGAAGCCCAGCTGGCGTGGCTCGGGTTGAGCGTCAACTTATGAACCAGGAGGTCACAGTTCAATTTCCGATCAGAGCACAGGCCTGGGTTGCGGGCTCCATCCTCAGTGTGGGGCGTGCAGGAGGCAGCCAATCCATGATTCTCTCTCATCGTTGATGATTCTATATCTCTCCCTCTCCTTTCCTTTCTGAAATCAATAAAAGTATATTCTTTAAAAAAACTGCAAAGATAACAAGAAAGCAGTTCTGACCACTGGGCTGATGACTACCCGACAGAAAGTGAGAACGTGGTTTAGACTTGGCATCACTGCACTGTGTGCGTGACCTGCACGGACAGAAACGCCGTCTTCCGCGGGGCAGGCCCCTCCCTCACCCGCCTCTGTCCTCACTAGAGCCTCACTGGGATTCGGCCTGAATCAGACGCCTCCAACAGCTCTTCTTATTGATCCCAATAAATGCTGCTTCTCACTCTGACAGGCCTGGTATTTTTAGGTTCTTGTCTGCTGACCAGCTCCCCCCTAGTCTGGGACGGGCTCTCCTGGGGCGGGATGAATCTGTCTGTCTTGCTCAGTCTGGCACGAAGGGACCACGACAGCGGAGACGGCCAGCGCAGGGGAGGTGCCCTCGGGCACCACCGTGGAGCCCAGAACCAGGGCAGGGGGCCCAGGGAGCAGACTGCCCGGAATGTGCCAGGCTGGGCTGGAGGCGGTGGAGGGCCCCAGGCGGGAGGCACCCCAGGAGCAGGGCAGAGCCGCACTGACTGACCCTGCGCTCAGGCAGGAAACCACCGGAAGGCCGCACCGCCAGCAGCCCCGACGCTGGGACCGGATCCATCGTCCAGGCACTGGCAGCCGCGCCGCCTGCGGGCAGGGCTCCGGCTCTCTGACTCCAAGTCCCAGGAACTGAGCTGGAGGGCCCCTGCCCGCTCCCTGTTTAAGCCTGTCTGGTACCACGGGGGAGGGGGGCAGCCACCACTTGGTCGCCCTTCGGCTGCTGTGTGGGAAGGGGGGCGGGGGGGACTGTGTCGTCCCCTCCCAGCACTGACGGGCACACCCGTGGAGCCTCCGCAGCGGGCCTCCCTTCCCAGGCGCCGCCGGCCGCGTCCTGTCCTCCCTGCTCCTCTCCGGGGCGCGCTTCCCACTGATCGGGGGCCCTGGGGGGACCAGGGGTCCTGTCGGGGTTCTGCTCCGAGGCCTCTGATGGGCGGCCGGGTGAACAGCTCCCCCTCCCTGCGCAGGTCCTGGCCCGCGGAAGCCCGGGCTAGCTCCGGTGGGAGCGGCTCACATGGAGGGAGGAGGCGACGCAGCTCGGCCGTCGGGCTGGAGACGCACCGCCCAGGGCATCCCGCCCCCCGCCCCGCCCTCCCGGGCCCGGCGCCCAGGGCCGGGCCAGGAGACCGCGCACGGCCCCGCGGAGCCGAGTGGGTGTCCCGCAGGCTCGGCCCTGGAGGGGACTTGGCCCCGCCTGTGCCCGGCGCATCTAGAGCTGGAGCTGCTGCGGGACCAAGACAGGCCGGCATGTCCTACTTTTTAAATTGCAGCGCCCTCAGGAGAAACATTGGATTAAACAACAATTAAATTTTAAATTAAATGAACTTGATCACAATGATCTACGTTTAATTCCTTAGAAGCCACGCACGGCGGAGGAGCGAGCTCTGTGGGCGGACGCGGCGGCCACCGCCCTCCCTCCCCCAGGAGCCTCTCCTGGCAGACGACCGCGCTGAGCGTCCCAGGAAAGGCCGTCAGTGTGGGACCTTCCTGGGCGCTGGACACGCTGGAGAGTCCGCAGCTTCAGAGGACGGGGGTGGGGGTGGGGGGCAGGGCAGGAGGAGAGGAGAGAGCCGGTGGGACAGCCTCGCAGAGTCGCGGGGGGCTTGGTGCGACAGGGGGCGGGCAGACCACATGGGGCTGCAGGTCCTGCCTAAGCCTCTAGGCCAGCGGTTCTCAACCTGTGGGTTGAGACCCCTTTGGGGGTCGAACGACCCTTTCACAGGGGTCGCCTAAGACCATCGGAAAACACATATATAATTACATATTGTTTTTGTGATTAATCACTATGCTTTAATTATGTTCAATTTGTAACAATGAAATTGGGGGTCACCACAACATGAGGAGCTGTATTAAAGGGTCGGGCGTTAGGAAGGTTGAGAACCGCTAGTCTAGACGTTCTCTTCAGGGCAAGGGGAGTCACTGGAGGCATTGAAGGCAGGAGAGACGCTGCCTGATAGAACAATAGCAGGACCACAAGAACAGGACCCTCCCTGCCTCAGAGGGGAGGCGCCCGGCACCCGCCCCCCCCCCGCCCAACCGCCCGCCCGCGGGCGGCCTCTGCCATCGGCTCTGAAGTCCGACAGCCTGGATGGGACTCCATCCCCCTTGACAGTGTCCCAGCGCGTCTCTGAGGTGTTTTCTCACCTGTGAATCGAAGGTGCTACCTCGGATCTTACAGGGTAACAGGCGGTTCTAATAAAACCCCAGCACGAAGGCCCATCGTAGGCCCAGCGCACAGCAGGTGCGCAGCTGGAAACCCACCTCTCTGGCCCTGTCCTCCAGCACCTCCTGACCGGCCCAGCGCAGAGAGAAGGATGAGCATCAGGGTCAGAGTTCTTTCTTCCTCAGTTGCCTTTAAGCCCAAAACTCTCTCTGTGGCCTCATAAGCCCTGGCATCGGTGTCTTCCTGGGCCGACATGCCCCCGGCTGCTGTGCAGGTGGCGACTGGCCTGCCCGTCTTGGGGTCCCGGAGCAGAGCCATCTGGCCCCTCTGTCACTGGCACCTTGAGTAAGAGTCCTGTTTCTTCCCAGTCCCAGGTCTGTTGGCTATGAAATGGCCCCCAGCCCCCAGCCCCCCTCCGAGACTAATCCCAGCGAGTCTTCGTGAGAACAACTTGGTGAGGGGGGAGGGCCCCAGCCAGGGTCACCAGGACGTCTCCCCCTTCCACCGTGCAAATGTGAAAATAAAGGGCATTTGTTCAAAGCGAGAGGCAACAAGCATTTATTTGAGATCAGGAAGAGCAGCTTCGGGGAGGCTCTGGCCCAGGAGGAGGCCCCGGTGCTCTGACACCAGGGGAGGTGTTTGTGAGAAAGGGAGGGGACAGTGCCACGGAGGAAGCGTCTGTCGTGCAGGTCACGCGCACAGTGATGCTGGTCTAAACGATGCTCTCCCTGCAGCCGGGCAGTCATCGGCCCAGTGGTCAGAACTGCTTTCTTGTTCTCCTCCCAGTTTTGGGGAAACAAGGTTCTTGGGCCCAGTCAGTCCAAAGAAGCGTTTGCCCCATTCTTGAACCTTCCGTGGCCTGAGCATCGGAGGGCAGGCTGCTCCTCTGGCCCAGCAGCTCCACCTCCCTTTTGAAGTGGTTCCGTTTATATTCTTTACAATCTCATGTTCATTCTGGCCTTTCTGCTAGGAATTCCCTCAGATTTCTTGGTCACAAGCAACAGAAGTGACTGTCCTCCCAGGTGAAGGGATTTCCCGGCTCAGTCTCAGGGCTCATCGCATGGACAGAACGTTCCAGCTCTGAGGAGGCCGGGGGAGGGCCTGGCATCTGGCCAGGACTCTGCCGTGGCCCTTGCCCCACATGTTACACTTCAGAGTCCCAGGCAGGAGCGGCCTATTGGCCAAACCTGAGTCTGGTTCATTTCGCTTCCACAGTGGGAACCAGGACAGTGTCCACCCAGGATTTCATACGGGAAGCTCCCTCCTGAATGAGAAGGGGTTGGAGGTTGTGCAGCCACCCCACCCAACACACACGTTCACTATACCTCCCTCTCTGCCTGTCAACTCCTACTCATCCCTCAAAACTCATTTTCACCGGCTCTGCCTTTGCAGGGTTCTTCTATTGGTCACTCCTTCTTCAGGGTTCCCACAGCCCCTCCCCCCCTCCACCCCAGTCACACCGGCCGCCATGTCCACGTGGAAGTCTGTGTCCTGTACCAGACTCTGCTCCTGGGGGCAGAGGCTGAGCATTAGTTAAGCGGCAGGCACGGTCTCGCACACGCTGTGGTGAACGCATTGCATTTTCACAGCAGCTGTGGGAGCTGGGTCCTATGGCCTCTCCCATTTACACAGGACGAAAGCCAGGCAGAGAGATGCTGGGCAATGTGTCTGAATCACAGAGCCGGAGGGGGCAGAACCAGGCTGCCTGGCTCTAGGGCTGGTACTGGGTATTTAGCCCCCTAGAGACAGCCCCATCCAGGGTAGGGTCTGGTCACTGAGCTCATTCCCTCCTCCCCGCTTCCCTCCCCCTGAGTGGGTTAATCAGGCTAAGTTAAAAGCTCCGCAACAATAAAATTTTAAATTTTATTGTTGACATTATTACAGATGCCCCCCCATTTTACCCCCCTTTGCCCACCTCCACTCAGCCCCCGCCCCCCACTGTTTTCTACATCCATGGATTATGCATATATGTTCTTTGGCTAATCTTTTCACCTTTTTCATCCAGTCCCCCCTCCCCCTTCCCTCTAACACTGTGGTTCTCAACCTTCTGGCCCTTTAAATACAGTTCCTCATGTTGTGACCCAACCATAAAATTATTTTTCGTTGCTACTTCATAACTGTAATGTTGCTACTGTTATGAATCGTAATGTAAATATCTGATCTGCAGGATGGTCTTAGGTGACCCTGTGAAAGGGTCTTTCAACCACCAAAGGGGTCGCGACCCACAGGTTGAGAACCGCTGCTCTAACATTTGTCATTCTGTTTCATTTTGGTTTTATTTTTATTTTGTTTTTTTTAGTTAATATTTTTTTATTTTTAAAATTAAATCTTTATTGTTCAGATTATTACATTTGTTCCTCTTTTCCCCCCATAGCTCCCCTCCACCCAGTTCCCACCCTACCCTCCGCCCTCACTCCCCACCCACTGTCCTCATCCATAGGTGCATGATTATTGTCCAGTCTCTTCCCACATCCCCCACACCCCTTCCCCCCAAGAATAGTCAGTCCACTCCCTTTCTATGCCCCTGATTCTATTATAATCATCAGTTCATTCTGTTCATCAGATTATTTATTCACTTGATTTTTAGATTCACTTGTTGATAGATGTGTATTTGTTGTTCATAATTTGTGTCTTTACCTTTTCCTTCTTCTTCCTCTTCTTAAAGGATACCTTTCAGCATTTCATATAATACTGGTTTGGTGGTGATGAACTCCTTTAGCCTTTTCAGGCAGGCAGGCAGGTGAGCAGTTAGGAGCCAGTGGTCCCGGATTGTGAGAGGAATGTCCGACTGCCAGTTTAGTCCGATCCCTGTGGGATCAGGCCTAAACCGGCAGTCGGACATCCCCTGAGGGGTCCCAGATTGGAGAGGGTGCAGGCGGGCTGAGGGACAACCCCCCTCCTTGCATGAATTTCGTGCACCGGGCCACTAGTGTTGAATAAGAGTGGGGAGAGGAGACATCCCTGTCATATTCCTGATCTTAAGGGAAACGCTTTTAGTTTTTGAGTATGATGTTAGCTGTAGGTTTGTCATATATGGCCTTTATTATGTTGAGGTATGATCCCTCTACTCCCACTTTGCTGAGAGGTTTTTTAAAAATCATAGACAGGTGCTGGATTTTTAAAAAAATATATTTTATTGATTTTTTACAGAGAGTAAGGGAGAAGGATAGAGAGTTAGAAACATCGATGAGAGAGAAACACCAATCAGCTGCCTCCTGCACACCCCCCACTGGGGATATGCCCGCAACCAAGGTACATGCTCTTGACTGGAATCGAACCTGGGACCCTTCAGTCCGCAGGCCAACACTCTATCCACTGAGCCAAACAGGTTAGGGCAGGTGCTGGATTTTATCAAATGATTTTTCTGCATCTATTGATGTGATTATGTGATTTTTGTCTCTCAATTTGTTTATTGATGTATCACATTTATTGATTTGTGAATATTGTACCAGCCTTGCATCCCTGGAATAAATCTCACTTGGTTGTATGATCTTTCTAATATATTGCTGGATTCGGTTTGCTAATATGTTGAGGATTTTAGCATCTATCTTCATCAGGAATATTGGCTTTAATTTTATTCTTTGTAGTGTCTTTATCTGGTTTTGGAAGAAACTTTGGATAATTCTAGCCTCATAAAAAGACTTTGAAGTGTTCCTTCCTCTGGAATGTTTTGGAACAGAGGAGGGCAGGGGTCAGTTCTCCTTTGAATGTTTGGGAAAACTCCCCTGTGAAGCCGTCTAGTCCAGGACTTCCATTTGCTGGGAGTTTTATTTTTTATTTTTATTACAGCTTCTATTTCATTAGTTGTTATTGGCCTATCCAGACTTTCTGATTCTTCTTGATCCAGTTTTGGAAGATTGAATGTTTCTAGGAATTTTTCCATTTCTCCCAGGTTGTCCAATTTGTTGGCACATAGTTGTTTGTAGTATTTTCTTACAATCCTTTGCATTTTCTTGGTGTTAGTTGTTACTTCTCTGCTTTCATTTCTGATTTTATTATTTGGGTCCTGTATTTTTGTTTCTTGATGAGTCTGGTTAAAGGTCCACCAGTTTTGTTTATCTTTTGAAAGAACCAGCTTTTTGTTTTATTGATATTTTGTATTTTTTTTTGTAATTTAAATTCTTTATTGTTTAAAGTATTACATAAGTCTCCTTTTCCCCCTCCATTGACCACTCCCCAAATGCCCCCCCCTCCCAACACATGCCCTTACCCCTACCACCTCCCATCTGTGTCCATTGGTTATGCTCATAAGCATGCATCAAGTCTTTTGGTTGATCTCTTACCCCCTCACCGCCCACCTTCTCACATAGGTTGGACAGTCTATTCAATGCTTCTATGGCTCTGGTTCTATTTTTGTGCATCAGCTTATGTTGTTCATTATCTTCCACAAATGAGTGAGATCATGTGGTCTTTATCTTTCTCTGACTGGCTTATTTCGCTTAGCACAATGCTCTCCAGTTCCATCCATGTTGTTGCAAATGGTAAGAATTCCTTCCTTTTATACCAGCGTAATATTCCACAGTTTTCTAAGCCATTCATCTGCTGATGGGCACTTAGGCTGTTTCCAAATCTTAGCTATGGTGAATTGTGCTGCTATGAACATATGGGTGCACATATCCTTTCTGATTGGTGTTTCTGGTTTCTTGGGATATATTCCTAGAAGTGGGATCACAGGGTCAAATGGGAGTTTCAGTTTTAATTTTATGAGGAAACTCCATACTGTTCTCCACAATGGTGGCACCAGTCTGCATTCCCACCAGCAGTGCAAGGGGGGTTCCTTTGTCTCTGCATCCTCGCCAGCACTTGTCGTTTGTTGATTTGTTGATGATAGCCAGTCTGACAGGTGTGAGATGGTACCTAATTGTTGTTTTGATTTGCATCTCTCGGATGATTAGTGACTTTGAGCATGTTTTCATATGTCTCTTGGCTTTCTGAATGTCCTCTTTTGAAAAGTGTCTATTTAGGTCCTTTGGCCATTTTTTGACTGGATTGTTTATCTTCCTTTTGTTGAGTTCCCTATAAATTTTGGAGATTAAACCCTTATCGGAGATAAGATTGGCAAACATGTTCTCCCACGCAGTGGGCTTTCTTGTTTTGTTGACGGTTTCTTTTGCTGTGCAGAAGCTTTTTATTTTGATGTAGTCCCATTTGTTTATTTTCTCCTTAGTTTCCATTGCACTAGGAGTGGTATTGGTAAAGATATTGCTACGACAAATGTCTGCTATTTTGCTGCCTATGGCTTCTTCTAAGACTTATTTTTAAAAAAAATATTTTATTGATTTTCTACAGAGAGGAAGGGAGAGAGATAGAGAGTTTCAAACATTGATCAGCTGCCTCCTGCACATCCCCCACTGGGGATGTGCCCGCAACCAAGGTACATGCCCTTGACTGAAATCGAACCTAGGACCCTTCAGTCCACAGGCCGACGCTCTATCCACTGAGCCAAACTGGCCAGGGCATCTTCTAAGATTTTAATGGTTTCCCATCTTATGTTTAAGTCCTTTATCCATTTTGAGTTTATTTTTGTGTATGGTGTAAGATGGTGGTCTAGTTTCTTTTTTTTGCATGTATCTGTCCAATTTTCCCAACGCCATTTTTTGAAGAGACTATCTTGACTCCATTGTATGCTCTTGCCTCCTTTCTCAAATATTAATTAAGTATAATGGCTTGGGCTGATTTCTGGGTTCTCTGTTCTGTTCCACTGGTCTCTATGTCTGTTCTTGTGCCAGTACCAGGCAGTTTTGAGAACCATGGCTTTGTCGTATAGCTTGATATCTGGTATTGTGATCCCTCAAACTTTGTTCTTCTTTTCAAGATTGCTGTGGCTATTTTTTTTTTTTTTTAATTCTAGATGAATTTTTGGAGAGTTTGTTCTAAGTCTGTGAAATATGACATTGGTATTTTAATGGGGATTGCATTGAATCTACCTTGGGTAGTATGGACATTTTAATGATGTTGATTCTACCAATCCATGAACACGGGATGTTCTTCCATTTGTTTATGTCTTCCTCTATCTCTTTTTTCAGCGTCCTGTAATTTTCTGAATACAGGTCCTTTACCTCCTTGATTAAATTTACTCCTAGGTATCTTAATTTTTTTGTTGCAATGGTAAATGGGATTGTTTTTTTAATTTCTCTTTCTCTGAGTTCATTATTGGTGTAGAAAAAAGCCATATATTTCTGGGTGTTAATTTTGTATCCTGCTACATTGCCAAATTCATTTATTAAGTCTAGTAGTTTTTTGATGGAGTCTTTGGGATTTTCTATGTCCAGTATCATGTCATCTACGAATAATGACAGTTTTACTTCTTCTTTTCCAATTTGGATGCCTTTTATTTCTTCTTCTTGTCTGATCGCTATGGCTAGCACTTCCAGTACTATGTCCAACAGGAGTGGTGAAAGTGGGCATCCCGGTCTTGTTCCTGTTCACAGGGAAATGGTTTTAGTTTTTTGCCCATTGATTATGATGTTGGCTGTAGGTTTGTCATATAAGTCTTTTATTATGTTGAGGTATGATCCCTCTATTCCCACTTTCTTGATAGTTTTTAATCAAGAAAGGGTGTTGGATTTTATGAAATGATTTTTCTGCATCTATTGGTGTGATTATGTGATTTTTGTCTCTCAATTTGTTTATGTGATGTGTCACATTTATTGATTTGTGAATATTGTACCATCCTTGCATCCCTGGAATAAATACCACTTGGTTCATGGTGTATGATCTTCCTATCATAATGCTGGATCCAATTTGCTAGAATTTTGTGGAGGATTTTAGCATCTATGTTCATCAGGGATATTGGCCTGTAATTCTCTTTCTTTGTGGTGTCCTTATCTGGTTTTGGGATCAGGGTAATGCTGGCTTCATAGAAAGAGCTTGGAAGTGTGCCTTCCTCTTGAATTTCTTGGAATAGTCTGAGGAGGATAGGTTTTAGTTCTTCTTTGAATGTTTGGTAAAACTCCCCTGTGAAGCCATCTAGCCCTGAGCTTTTGTTAGCTGGAAGTTTGATGACTGCTTCAATTTCTTCCTTAGTTATTTGCCTATTGAGATTTTTTTATTCTTCTTGGTTGAGTATTGGAAGGTAGTATTTTTCTAGGAATATATCCATTTCCTCTAGGTTGTTTAGTTTGTGGAAATAGAGTTGTTCATAGTGTTTTGTTTTTTTTTACAATCCTTTGTATTTCTGTGGGGTGTGTTGTTATTTCACCTCTTTCATTTCTGATTTTGTTTATTTGTGTCCTCTCTCTTTGCTTGTTGGTGAGCCTGGCTAGAGGTTCATCAATCTTGTTTATCCTTTTAAAGTACCAGTTCTTGGTTTCATTGATCTTATTTATTTATTTATTTTTGGTCTCTATGTCATTTATTTCTGCTCTGATCTTTTTTTTTATTGCTTAAAGTATTACAAAGAGTATTACATATGTCTCCTTCCCCTCCCCCCCCGCCCCGGCCCTTGACAATCCCCGGCCTTATGTCCATTGGTTATGCTTATATGCATGCATACAAGTCCTTCGGTTGATCTCTTACCCACCCCCTCCTGCCCCCCAACCCTCCCCGGCCTTCCCGCTGTAGTTTGACAGTCTGTTCGAGGCAGCTCTGCCTCTCTATCTATTTTTGTTCAGAAGTTTATAATGGTCTTTATTATCCATAAATGAGTGAGATCATGTGGTATTTTTCCTTCATTGACTGGCTTATTTCACGTAGCATAATGCTCTCCAGTTCCATCCATGCCATTGCAAATGGTAAGAGTTCCTTCCTTTTTAGAGCAGCATAGTATTCCATCGTGTAGATGTACCACAGTTTTCTAATCCATTCATCTACTGATGGGCACTTAGGCTGTTTCCAGATCTTAGCTATTGTGAATTGTGCTGCTATGAACATATGGGTGCACATATCCTTTCTGATTGGTGTTTCTGGTTTCTTGGGATATATTCCTAGAAGTGGGATCACAGGGTCAAATGGGAGTTCCATTTTTAGTTTTTTGAGGAAACTCCATATTGTCTTCCATAGTGGCTGCACCAGCCTGCATTCCCACCAGCAGTGCACGAGTGTTCCTTTTTCTCCACATCCTCTCCAGCACTTGTCGTTTGTTGATGATAGCCAATCTGACAGGTGTGAGATGGTACCTCATTGTTGTTTTGATTTGCATTTCTCGGATGATTAGTGACTGAGCATGTTTTCATATGTCTCTTGGCTTTCTGAATGTCCTCTTTTGAAAGGTGTCTATTTAGGTCCTTTGCCCATTTTTTGATTGGATTGTTTGTCTTCCTTTTGTTGAGTTGTATGACTTCCCTATAAATGTTGGAGATTAAACCCTAATTAGTGATAACATTGGCAAATATGTTCTCCCACGCAGTGGGCTTTCTTGTTGTTTTGTTGATGGTTTCCTTTGCTGTGCAGAAGCTTTTTATTTGGATGTAGTCCCATTTGTTTATTTTCTCTTTAGTTTCCAACGCCCTAGGATCTGTATCGGTGAGGAAATTGCTTCGGCATATGTCTGAGATTTTGTTGCCTTTGGATTCTTCTAGTATTTTCATGGTTTCCCGTCGTATATTTCAGTCCTTCATCCATTTTGAGTTTATTTTTGTGTATGGTGTAAGTTGGTGGCCCAGTCTCATCTTCTTGCATGTATCCGTCCAACCTTCCCAACACCATTCATTGAAGAGACTATCCCGACTCCATTGCACGTTGCTGCCTCCCCCGTCAAATATTAATTGAGCATATTGGTTCGGGCCGATCTCTGGGCTCTCCATTCCATTGCATTGATCCACATGTCTGTTCTTGTGCCAGTACCAGGCAATCCTGAGAACAGTGGCCCTGCAATATAGCTTGATATCTGGCATTGAGATCCTTCCTACTCCGTTCTTTCTCAGGATTGCTGCAGCTATTCGGGGCCTTTTTTTATTCCAGATGAATTTTTGGAGAGTTCGTTCTAGATCTGTGAAGTATGCCGTTGGTATTTTAATGGGAAGTGTGTTGAATTTATAGATTGCTTTGGGTAGTATGAACATTTTAATGATGTTGATTCTACCAATCCAAGAACATGGTATGTTCTTCCATCTGTTTATGTCTTACTCTATCTCTTTTTTCAATGTCCTGTAGTTTTCTGAGTAGAGGTCTTTTACCTCTTTAGTTAAGTTTATTCCTAGGTAGCTTAATTTTTCCGGTGCGATGGTAAATGGAATTGTTTTTTTAGTCTCTCTTTCTGCAAGTTCACTATTGGTGTATAGAAATGCCATAGATTAATTGGGGTTAATTTTGTATCCTGCTACATTGCCGAATTCTTTTATTAAGTCTAATAGTTTTTTGATGGAGTCTTTAGGGTTTTTTTATGTGTAATATCATGTCATCTGTGAATAAGGACAGTTTTACTTCTTCTTTTCCAATTTGGATGCCTTTTATTTCTTCTTCTTGTCCAATTGCAATGGCTAATACTTCCAGTACTATGTCGAACAGGAGTGGTGAGAGTGGGCATCCCTATCTTGTTCCTGTTCTTAGGGGAAATGGTGTTAGTTTTTGTCCATTGAGTATGATGTTGGCTGTGGGTTTGTCATATATGGCTTGGATTATGTTGAGGTATCATACTTCTATTCCCATCTTTCTGAGAGTTTTTATCAAAAATGGGTGTTGAATTTTGTCAAACGCTTTTTCTGCATCAATTGATATGACTATGTGGTTTTTTTCTTTCAATTTGTTTATGTGATGTATCACATTTATTGATTTTCAGATATCGTACCATCCTTGCATCCCTGAGATAAGTCCTACTTGGTCGTGGTGTATGATCTTTCTGATGTACTGCTGGATCCGATTTGCTAAGATTTTATTGAGGATTTTGGCATTGATGTTCATGTAATTCTCTTTCATTGTGTTGTCTTTACCTGGTTTTGGTATTAGGGTGATGCTGGCTTCATAGAATGAGCTTGGAAGTGTTCCTTCCTCTTGAATTTTTTGTAGTAGTCTTAGGATGATAGGTTTTAGTTCTTCATTGAATGTCTGGTAAAACTCCCCTGTGAAGCCATCTGGCCTGGGCTTTTGTTTGCTGGAAGCTTTTTGATAACTGCTTCAATTTCTTCCATAGTTATTGGCCTATTGAGATTTTTGGATTCTTCCTGATTAAGTTTTGGAATGTTGTATTTTTCTAGGAATTTGTCCATTTCCTCCAGGTTGTCTAGTTTGTTGGAGTAGAGCTGTCCATAATATTTTTTAACAATCATTTGTATTTATGTGGGGTCTGTTGTTATTTTGCCTCTATCATTTCTGATTTTGTTTATTTGGGTCCTCTCTCTTTGCTTCTTGGTGAGCCTGGCTAGAGGTTCATCAATCTTATTTATCCTTTCAAAGAACCAGCTCTTGGTTTCATTGATTTTATGTATTGTTTTTTTGGTCTCTGTATCATTTATTTCTGCTCTAATCTTTATTATCTCCTTCCTTCTGCTCACTCCATGCTTTTTCTTGTTGCTCTCTTTCTAGTTCTTTGAGATGTAGATTTAGATGACTTACTACCATTTTTTTCTTGTTTGTTGAGATAGGCCTGTAGAGCTATAAACTTCCCTCTCAGCACTGCTTTCATTGTGTCCCATAGGTTTTGGATTGTTGTGTTTTCATTGTCATTAGTTTCCAGGATGTTTTTAATTTCTTCTTTGATCTCATTGGTAGCCCAATCAATATTTAATAACATGCTATTCAGCTTCCAAGTGTTTGAGTATTTTGAGTTGTTTTTATTGTAGTTCATTTCTAATATTATGCCCTTGCGGTCTGAGAAGATGCTTGGTATGATTTCAATCTTCTTGAATTTGGGGAGACTTTGTTTGTGACCCAATATGTGGTGTATTTTTGAAGATGTCCCATGAGCACTTGAGAAGAACATATATTTTGTGGCTTTGGGGTGAAGTGTTCTGAAGATGTCAACTAAGTCCATTTGATCTAGTGAGTCATTTAGGATTGCTGTTTCTTTGCCGATTTTTTGTCTAGAGGATTTATCCAGTGATGCCAGTGGTGTATTAAAGTCCCCTACTATGATTGTATTGTTGTTGATCTCTCTCTTGATATCTTCCAGGAGTTTTCTTATGTATTTGGGTGTTCCTGCATTGGGTGCATATATGTTTATCAGGGTTATATCCTCTTGTTGTATTGGTCTCTTTAGTATTATGAAGTGGCCTTCCTTATCTCTTGTTATGGCCTTCACTTTGCGGTCTATTTTGTCTGATATAAGTATTGCTACCCCAGCTTTTTTTTCATTTCCATTTATCTGAAAGATATTTTTCCATCCCTTCACTTTCAGTCTGTGTGAGTCCCTTCTTCTGAGGTGAGTCTCTTGTAGACAGCAAATATATGGGTCATGTTTTTTTTTTTTTTTTTTTTTTTTTTTTTAGAAATCTGGTGTTTAATGGGCACATTCCAGCACCGGGGCTGGAATCAAAGCAGCAAGGACAGGTAGGTGACCCCACGGAGCCTCACATGGCAAAGAGGATGAGGAAGGCAACCATCAAACAGAAGAGCCCCATGGCCTCAGACGGGACAAAGCCCATAATGGCATAGGAGAAGAGCTGCTGCTTGAGAGACGGGTTCCTGGCATAGCCAATGATCAAACTGCCAAACACTGTTCCAATTCTGGCCCCTGAACCAGCCACACCCACTGTGGCAGCCCCAGCACCAATAAACCTGGCCACAGTGTCAATGTCCTGGGAGACAACACTGGTTTGGAACTCCCGCCTGGCTACCTGGAGTGGGGAGCTGCTGTAGGAAGGCTGTTCAGATGGGATCTCTGGCCTACTCAGGAAGGAGGCAGACACAGGCCTGATTAGACCCCTGATGCAACAGTGGATCAGAGCCAGAGGGATGAGCAGTGCCCCAGTGGTCTGCATGTTTCCCGTCTGCACTCCCACAGCCCTGCTGCCCTTGCTCAGACCACGGCGCTCGCCCTGCTCAAGGTCTGGGTCATGTTTTTTTTATCCATTCAGCCACTCGATGTCTTTTGATTAGACCATTTAGTCCATTTATGTTTAAAGTTATTATTGAAAGGTACGTGTTTGTAGCCATTTCTATTTTTTGTGGCTGTTTTCTTTCTGAGCTTTTTATTTCTTCTTTTTACACCAGTCCCTTTAGCATTCCTTGCATTGCTGGCTTGGTGGTGATAAACTCCCTGAGCCTTTTTTTGTCTGTGAAGCTTCTTATTTCCCCTTTAATTTTGAATGATAGCCTTGCTGGGTAGAGTATTCTTGGATTCAGTCCTTTGCTTTGCATCACTTTGTAAATTTCTGTCCATTCTTTTCTGGCCTGATGTGTTTCTGTTGAGAAATCATTTGATAATCTAATGGGAGATCCCTTGTATGTAACTTTCCGTCTCTCTCTTGCAGCCTTTAAGATTCTATCTTTGTCCTGAACATTTGCCATGGTAATTATGATGTGTCTTGGTGGTTTTTTTGGGGGTTCAGCTTGTTTGGGACTCTCTGTGCTTGTGTGACTTTTTTCTTCCCCACCTCAGGGAAGTTTTCTGATATTATTTCTTCAAATAGGTTTTCTAAGTCTTGTTCCTCTTTCTGTTGTTCTGGTACCCCTATTATTTGTATGTTGTTTTGTTTCATGTTGTCCCATAGCTCCCTTAGGCTCTCCTCCTGTCTTTTAATTTTTTTCTCCAATTGCTGTTCAGTTTGGGTGTGTTTTGTTTCCCTGTCTTCTAATTCACTAATTCGGTCCTCTGCTTCTCCTAGCCTACTGTTGAAACTTTCAATGGTGTTTTTTATTGCAGCTATATCACTCTTCATTTCTTCTTGGTTCTTACTTAATTTATTGATTTTTTCATCTGTTTCTTCTTGCTTCTTGCATAAGTTGTTGATTTTTTCCTCCATCCGGTTTATGCATTCTAGTACCCTTATTGCGAATTTTTTTTCTGTCATGCTGCATGCCTTGGTTTCACTTAGCTGCTTATCTGGTGAGTCCTCCTATTTTTCCTTTGGCGGTTTCTTTGTCTACCCATGTTTGATCTCACCGACATATCTAGATGTTGAGTCATTCAGTGGCTGCTCCCTGGGTGGCAGTGGCTCCTTGGGCTGCGGTTGCTCCTCGGTGGTTGTGGTAGCAGCTGCTCCTCAGTTGGGAGCAGCTCCTGTGATGGGTGCTGTTCACTACTGTGGTGGCTCCTCTGGCTGGTGGGGGGAGGCTTCACACACAGCTGCTGTTCCTCAGACAGAGGGTGTGGTGAACAGGAGGCTGCTGTTCCTTGGATGGGGGCGGGATACACAAGCAGCTGTTACTCCTTCAAATTGTTACTTTTAATCTCTTAAGCGGCCTCAGGGCAAGGTGTTTTCCAATAGGGTGTGACAACTGTTTTCCCCCAGGGAAGGCAGATGTCTATGAGGCTGTATGAGGGAATAACTGAGCCGAGGAGACTTGGGGTGTCTGCCTTCTGAGCTCTATCCCCTGAGTCCGCAGTGCTGGCCTCTGTTCTCACAGCTCCAGTCCTCTTCACCCTCCCTCTGCCAGAGCACAAGGTGGGTGGCTGCACAGGGAATGTTTATGCTCTGGCCCTTTAAGAGGGTGCCTGAACTCCCAGCTGTCACTTCCTGGCCGACAGCACTCAACTGCTTTCCCTGCTCTGATCTTTATTATCGCCTTCCTTCTGCTCACTCTGAGCTTTTCTTGTTGCTGTCTTTCTAATTCTTTAAGTTGTAGAGTTAGATAATTTATTACCATTTTCCGTGTGTGTGTGTGTGTGTGTGTGTGTGTGTGTGTGTGTGTTTTGAGGTAGGCCTGTAGAGCTATGCACTTCCCTCCCAGGACTGCTTTCACTGTGTCCCATAGGTTTTGGATTGTTGTGCTTTCATTGTCATTTGTTTTCAGGATGTTTTAAATTTTTTCTTTAATCTCTTTGGTAACCCAATCATTGTTTAATAGCATGCTATTCAGTCTCCAAGTGTTTGAATTTTTTGATTGTTTTTATTGTAATTGATTTCTAATATTATGCCATTATGGTCTGAGAAGATGCTTGATATGATTTCAATCTTCTTGAATTTGAAGAGACTTTGCCTGTGACCCAATATGTGGTCTATCTTTGAAAATGTCCATGTGCACTTGAGAAAAATGTATATTCTGTAGCTCTGGGGTGAAATATTCTGAAGATGTCAATTAAGTCCATTTGATCTAGTGAGTCATTTAGGATTGCTGTTTTTTTGCTGATTTTTTTTTTTTTTTTTGTCCAGAAGATTTATCCAGTGATGTCAGTAGAGTATTAAAGTTCCCTACTATGATCTGTCGATCTCTCTCTTAATATCTTCCAGGAGTTTTTTTATGTTGTTGGGTGCTCCTGTATTGGGTGCGTATGTTTACCAGAGTTATATCTTCTTGTTGTATTAATCACTTTAGTATTATGACGTGGCCTTCCTTATTCCTTGTTATGGCCTTCACTTTGAGGTCTATTTTGTCCAATAAAAATATTGCTACCACAGCTTTTTTTTCATTTCCATTTGCCTGAAAGGTATTTCCCCATCCTTTCACTCTCAGTCTGTGTGCATCCCTTGTTCTGAGGTGGGTCTCTTGTAGACAGCATGTATATAGGTCATGTTTTCTTATCCATTCAGTCACTCAATATCTTTTGATTGGAGCATTTAGTCCATCTATGTTTAAAGTTATTATTGATAGGTACTTGTTTGTAGCCACTTATATTTTTGGTGCCTGTGTTCCTTCTTCCCTCCTTTTCTTTGTTCTTCTTACAGCAGTCCATTTAGCATTTTTTGCATTGCTGGCTTGGCAGTGATAAACTCCCTTAGCCCCTCTTTTGTCTTTTAAGCTCCTAATTACCCCTTCAATTTTGAATGATAGCCTTGCTGTGTAGAGTATTCTTGGACTCAGTCCCCTGCCATGCATCACTTTGTATACTTCATTCCATCCCCTTCTGTCCTGATGTGTTTCTGTTGAGAAATCATTTGATAATCTAATGGGAGATCCTTTGTAGGTAACTCTCTGTCTCTCTCGTGCAGTCTTTAAGATTCTCTCTTTACAGTTTGCCACTGTAATTATGATGCATCTTGGTGTGGGTTTTTTTTTTTTGGGTTCATCTTGTTTGAGACTCTCTGTGCTTGGGTGATTTTTTTCTTCCCAAATCAGGGAAGTTTTCTGTCATTATTTCTTCCAATAGGTTCTCTAATCCTTGCTGCTCTTCTTGTCCTTCTGGCACTTCTATTATATGTATGTTGCTTCATTTCATGTTGTCCCAAAGCTCCCTTAGACTTTCCTCCTGCTTTCTAATTTTTTTCTCCAGTTGCTGTTCAGATTGGGCTTATTTCTCTGCCCTATCTTCTAGCTCACTAATTTGGTCCCCCACTTCTCTTAGTCTCCTGTGGAAGCCTTCCATCATGTTCCTTATTGTAGCTATATCACTTTTGATTTCTTCTTGGTTCTTACATAGGTTGTCGATTTTATCATCCATCAGGTTTATGAACTGTCTGACCATTACTTTGAATTCTTTTTTAGACATATTGATGCCTCCGTTTCATTTAGTTCCTTTTTTTTGCGTTTCTTCCTTTACTTTTCGTTGGGGGTTGCTTTTTTGTCTCCCCATTTCTGCTGTTGCTGAAGGGTCCAGGTCCCAGTTGTGTGGAGCCTGAGCTGTGATGGCAGGCTTGGCTGGAGCATCTCACATGCCCACAGTCAGGCGGCCAGTTCTGGTGCCTGGGAGATGCTGCTGCCATGATCCTGGCAGGGTCCACGCAAGCTGACAGTCAGGGGGGCTGGCTGGGTGCCTGGGAGATGCAGCAGCCATGGTGGGCAGGGTCCGCATGCACCAACAGTCAGGCGGCCAGTTCTGGTGCCTGGGAGATGTGCCATTGTGGTGGGCGCGGTCTGCACACACCAACAGTCAGAGGGCTAGCTTGGGATGTGTGGGACCTGTGCTGCTGGGTAGGTAGGCGGAGGGGAAACACACTTCAGGACTCACAGTAGCCTGAGACCAGTATGCGTGGAGCCAGTGCCCATGAATCTGCAGCTGTGGTAGCAGGTCTTTGTCCAGATTGGCTGTAGGGTCTCAGTTTTTGTCTGAGGCCAGTCTGGGTGGTGGTGAGTTTGGGCTCCTAGTCATAGCAGCTTTGCCCTTCAAGATGGCGTGGTTTCTGTGCCAGCGCCAGCCACCCAGGAGTGATGCAGTGGTAGCGGGGGTTCCCAGCCCATGAGAGCCCAGTCTGCTAGCCTCAGGGAGCATTGCAGAATCTAACTGTCCCTTGCTCTCACACACACACACGCTCACACACTCACACACACACACCACACCACATGCTCACACACACACACACACACACACACACACACACCACACGCTCACACATACACTCACACACACACACACCACACACACCAAACACACCACCACACACTCACACACACTCACCACACACCACACACTCACACATACACTCACACACACACACCACACACACTACCACACTCTCACACACATACCATCACACACCACACACATGCACACACATACTATGCCAGGCTCTCACACACACAACACACACCACCACATGCTCAGACACACACACGCTCGCACACACACACACACACACATCCACACACTTCCCTTTTGCTCCCTCACTCTCTCACACTCTCTTCCTCACTTCCGTCCTGCCGGCTGCCATCTTCCGAGTCCCCTCTTTTTCTAATTCTTTAAGTTGTAGGGTTAAATAGCTTATTATTAATTTTTCTTATTTTTTGAGGTAGGCTTGTAATGCTATGAACTTCCCTCTCAGGACTGCTTTTGCTGTATCCCAGAGATTTTGGGTTGTTGTGTGTTCATTTTCATTTGTTTCCAGGAAGTAAAAATATTTCTTCCTTTAGTAACACATTTATTGTTTAATAACATGTTATTTAGTCTCTGTGTGTGTGTTTTTAATTCAAAATTTTTTTTGTTAATTCTCACTGAGGATATATTTTCCATTATTATTATTATTTAGAAAGAGTAGAAGGCAGGGAAGAGGAAGAGAGAGAGAGAAAGATTGATGTGAGAGAGCCACAACAATTGGTTGCCTTTCACATGTGCCCTGATGAGGGCCAGGGATTGAACCTGCAACCAAGGTATGTGCCCTTGACTGGGAATCAAACCTGCAGTTCATGGACCGATGTTCTAACCACAAAACAACACTGGCCAAGGCTTGAATTTTTTTTATTGTCTTTGATTTATAGTTTCATGCCATTGTTATCCAAGAAAATGCTTGATATGATTTTATCTTGAATATGTTAAGAGTTATTTCATATCCTGACATGTGATCTGTCTTTGAGAATGTTCTATATGCATTTGAAAAAAATGTATATTCTGCCGCTTTGGGATGAAATGTTCTGTAAATATCAATTAAATCAATCTGATCTAGTGTATCATTTAAGGTCTCTGTTTCCTTGTTGACTTCTTTTTCCATCTCGAGGATCTATCCAATGATTACAGTGGGGTCCCCTACTATGACTTTAAAATCCTCCAAGAGGTATCTACATTGATAAAAGAGAAACATGCAAATGGGTGTCACTCCACTATGCCCACCAGCCAATCAGGATGAGTATGCAAATTAACCCAACAAAGATGGCAGTTAATTTGCATATGCAGGTGTGGGGCGAAGACGGAAGACAACTGAAGATGACTGAAGACTGAAGAGGCTTGATTTCTCTGCTGCAGCCGGAGCGGAGAAGCCAAGCCTCGCTGCTGCGGCCGAGCAAAGGCCTGGGTCCTGGGTGCAGGAGGAAAACCAGGGCCGGCAGCCAGGGGAAGGAAGGCCTATTGTGTGAATCTTCGTGCACCGGGCCTCTATAACTCATCCTGGACGGGCCTTGGTGAGCAGGCAGTGTGGGGCACTTTGGGTGTGAGAGGACCCCCGCATGATTCCAAGAGGAGAAGCGGGACCCAGTGAGCCCATTTGCCTCCGCAGCCACCCAGCTTCCTGGCTTGGTTGTGCCATCACCTGTCCACCTACAGGGTCTGAGAGAAACCTTTGCCCACAGCAAAGGTGGGCTACTTTGACTTAATCTTTTTAAAAAATGTATTTTTATTGATTTCAAAGAGGGAGGGAGAGAGAGAGAGGAACATCAATGATGAGAGAGAATCATTGATCAGCTGCATACCCCACACTGGGGATTGAGCCTGCAACCCAGGCATTGAACCATGACCTTCTGGTTCATAGGTCAATTCTCAACCACTGAACCACACCGGCTGGGCTTGTCTTAACTTGTAACATGCTGGGTGTTCACCATAGAAATTTTAGAAGATATTGAGCAATTTAAAAAGAAAACATCTATAATTCCATGTGCCAGAATTATTTATGACCAGCATTTTTTAAAACTTATTTTTATTGATATATAACTGACATATAACTGTGTAAGTTTAAGGTGTATAACCAGTATTTTGATTTATATCCTTTCGATCTTGTGGACTCGTTCACAACTTTGGCGTCAGCTCTGACGCTGTGGGCATGTGCTCCGTGGGCGTGCATTTCTGGAAAGCCTCTGTCACCCACAGGGCGTTGCTCATGGTTCTCATGGTCACTTTGCATGGATGGAACGGCACACCTTTTCTGATGCTCATTTTCACATGAAGGGAACCCTCTGACCTTCGGGAGGGGCTGCATCGGAGCCGCCTCCTGAGATTCATGGCTGCAGAGCTGCCTCTTCGTTGTTTTTATGAAATAAAGTCTTATATCCCCTGGTCCTTTTTCCTTCCTCCCTCTCTCCTCCCCCCTCCTCCCTCCCTTTCTCCCTTCCTTCCTTCTCTCTTTCTCCTCTTCTCTCCTTTCCTTCTGTTCCTTTTTCTCTTTCTTTTATGTTTTGATCTTTGTTGTCTTTGTTCTGCTTGATTTGGATGCTGCTCTCAGCAAACCCTTCTCCGTGTGGGGCTCTGCCCGGAGGGAGTTTCTGGCGCTGAGGGTTTGCGGTGTCTGCACAGCTCCCACCTCCTTAGCCCTTTCCCGGCCCTGTCACCCCCACACCCAGGAGTGCACAGGAGACCTCTAGGCTCCACAAAGCTGCCGCTTTCCACTCCACGGCAGCTGAGACCTTCCTTTCACAGCTGCCGCCGAGGTCATGTCAATGGCACAGCTGCATCTGAGATAAAGGGGACTGGGTCCCTGAGCACTGGACCCCCCTCCCCCCTGTCCGTCCACATGGGACCGAATATGAGCAGAGAGTGAACGTTTCGAGTAGCAGGTCAGTGAATCCTGGGGGCTGATTCATACAGCCTGACGTCCCGACTCAGAGAGACTGTGAAAGGGAAATGCTGCCACTGAAGATCCTGAAATAGGCGCTGAATGAGCAGCGCAGGGACACGACGGGGGCTGGTGGCGGGCTGGAGAGACCAGGATCCATGCAATGTAAGAAGCAAGCCATGTGGCAAACCCGCATTGTGTGACAATTGGCAAGACACACCGAGTGACTCCTGAATTCATCATTCTTGGAGAGGAGGCTGGAAAAAAGATGGTAATGTTTCTTCACTGTTGTTGGCTGCTTTGGGGACGGATGACAGGAAAGAAAACAGCTTCAGAGAATGGAAAGGAGTTAGGATCAGTCAGGAGTTCAGGACAGAGCAGGCTGAACCCCAAGCTGCTTCCTGATTGCTAACAGTCTGAGGTGGTATTCAAAGGCTTTGGGCCAGAAACCCAGCAACATCTCTCATAGGATTGAAGTACCTGAGGGTAAATATTAGATTGAGGGTGTGGCCTCCCATCTACTATTTCAGGTGGATTAAAATGAGAGAAAGACACCCCCTAGGTGACAAAGAAAAGGCATATAGGAGAGTTATCTCTCGTAAAGAAGTTCGGGAGCAGCAACTGGTACATAGAACAAGCCTGAAGCAAATAGATCAGATGCTGGCTAGGTGTTTAACCCCTTCCCCGGCAGAAACGTGTATACCGTATTTGCCGGCGTATAAGACGACTGGGCGTATAAGACGACCCCCTAACATTTCCACTCAAAATACAGAGTTTGTTATATACTCGCCGTACAAGACTACCCCCTCTTCCGCACACCTTCCACACACCAAATCAAAGGTAAAACAATATCAGATTTGATTTTAACATTTTAATTTATATTCAAATGCTTATGACATGCAGGAAAACTGTCACAAGGCTGTATGTAATCAAACATATACATAAAACAGTGCAAGTTTATTACCGGTAAACATACCGGTAATTCACTAAAGAAAACACACTCTATAGACTGGTACTGTAGATGCTTCTCAGGAACACAGGCAAGCAGCCCACAACCTAGAGGGACTGTCAATGATAGAAGTAAGATAACAAATAGAGGGAGAGAGCAAGTGCCGGGCAAGTCCCTAGCAAGTTTGCTGGCGTGACAGTTTCACCTTAAAAGCCTTCAAACTCCTCTTCATCATCTGATATTAAAAGTTCATCAACGACATCTTGGTGCCATGATAGGGATGATAGGGGCTTGACTGGTCGACATTTTCTATGCTGTACTGTACAATGGGGCAGTATTGTGGTTGGCTGTTGGCTGTATACAAAGCCTGATTTGATTGGTCCCTGCTCCCTGTTTGCCCGCCCTGTCACTATAGCGGTCTGGTCCACCCTTGCATCAGCATCTCCCTGGGACCTCACTAGTGCGCAAGTGCGAGCTCTTCAACATTCTAACAGGCACCATGATAGCGCAAAATCGCGAATCTTCAATGCATATGTAAAGAAATATACGGTAACCCGAATTTACCACACTCGCAAAATCGCACACAGCCAACCATACACCCAGTATGGTATCGCGATTCGCGATTTTGCGCTATCATACTGGGTGTATGGTCGGCTGTGTGCGATTTTGCGAGTGTGGTAAAATCGCATAACAGCAAAATCGAATAACAGCCGAGCATACACCCAGCAGCGCTGCTGATGCCTGAACGGTATGTGGAATGAAGTGGGCGGGCATCGGGAGGCCACTATGGCACGGGGCAAGCACTATGGGCAGTCTATCTGAAGTGTACCTGGCGTATAAGACGACCCCCCACTTGGAGGCATATTTTTCAGGGCCAAAAAATCGTCTTATACGCTGGCACATACGGTACACGTTTTCACAAAATGTTCTTTTTCAGTCGTCGGCGAGTATACTAAGAAAATATGGTAAAAAAATATGGTTTATAGGAAGACGAGTTACAAACTGTTTTCATAACCAGCATCAAAAATACTATATAGAACCAAAATAAAAAAATTAGTCTGAAAAAGAAACGTTTTTAACAAAAAATTGTTGGGGAAGGGATTAAAAGGGGATATAATTCCAACTAGAGGCCTGGTGCATGAAATTCGTGCACCGGTAGGGTCCCTAGGCCTGGCTGGCAATCAGGGCTGATTGGGGCCTTCCTTCTCCTGGCTGCTGGCTGCCGGCCAGAGCCTTCCTTCATTTTGAGCTGCCCCCTAGTGGTCAGTGCACATCATAGTGAGCAGTCAAACTCCTGGTTGGTCAAACTCCTGAGGGGACAATTTGCATTCCATTGAAATAAAACCACATAAAAATACAACTAATCTTCAAAACAACCATCATTCAGAAATGCCTGAAATCTAGCTGAATGGAAGTCTTACATTTAAGGAATTAAAGAAGCTGCATTGAGACTCATAGGAGGGTGGACCGTGTGTGGGGTTTTTAATTGGGAGGGATAACTTGGCTGTGGAGGTCCCCCCTGAGAAGTGAGGGGTCCCAGCTCCACACCCGACTCTCTCAATCCTGGGTTCTAGTGCCAGGAAGAGAAATCACCATAAGTTTGGGCTGTAAAAACCAGTGGGGATTGAGGATGAGAAAGAGAGGAACTGCCTGGGTCTCCAGCAGCCTCCGTGTCACTCAGCCACAATCCCTGCTGGTTTTTACAGCCTGAAGTTACAGGGATTTCTCTTCCTGGTATTGGAACACTGGGCTGAGGGTTCTTGAGTGGGACCCCTTGCTCCTCAGGGGAGACCTCTTCAGCCAAGACATTTCTCCTGATAAACAACAACGACACACCACACGTGGGTGTCAGACCAGCCTGTTCCACACCTCTGACCCTACCAGTCTCACTGTGGCTTCGTATTTAATTCTCAAGTTGTAGGACTCCAGTTCAGCCGGTTTTCAGGTGGCTCTGATGATGGCTGTTCTATAGTTTAGTTGTGATTTTGGTGTGGTTGTGGAAAGAGGCAAGTATCACATTTACCTATGCTGCCATCTTGACCCTCCTCATGATGATGTGTTTATTTTTTATATAGTAGACTTTGTGAAAATATTTTTTAAATTGATTTCAGAGAGGAAGGGGAAGGGAGAGAGAAACAGATACATCAATGATGAGAAAGGGTCATCATTCAGCTGCTTTCTGCACTCTTCTTACTGGGGATCAAGCCACTATCCATGTGCCCTGACTGGGAATTGAACCATGACCTCCTGGTTCATAGGTCAACAATCAACCCTTGAGTCACACTGGTCTGGCTATATTTATTTTTTAACTGTGAAAAAATTTTTTTTGTTAAACCTCACCAGAGGATATTTTCCCATTGATTTATAGGGAGAATGGAAGAGAGAAGGAAAGACAGAGAGAAACACTGATGTGAGAGAGACACATTGATTGGTTGCCTCCTGCATGTGCCTTGACCAGGGCCCTGGCCGGGAGGAGCCTGCAACCAAGGTACGGGCTTTTGACCTGGATTGAACCTAGGACCCTTTGGTTCACTGAGCCAAACTGGCCAGGGCTTAACTATGAAATTTATGAGACATACCAAAGAGTCTATGGCACATATGCAACTTTGAAATTAAATTTATTGGGTGACATTGGTTAATAGGATTATGTAGGTTTCTAGTGTACATTGCTGTGATACATGATCTGTGTATTGCATTGTGTTCCCACCACCGAAAGTCAAATCATCTTCCATCACAATATGATTGGTCCCCTTTACCATTACCCTCCCCTTCCCCCTAGTAGCCACCATACTGTTGCCGGTGTCTGAGTTTCAGTTTTACATACCACACTAGAGGCCTGATGCATGAAATCCATGTAAGATCAGGCCTTCCTCCCCCCGGCCGCCGGCACCATCTTCCCGCTGGCACTAGGGACCTGGGCTTCCCTCGAAGCCTCAGCTTCATCTGGAAGGTCGTCCAGAAGGCTGTCTGGTCTAATTAGCATATTATGCTTTTATTATTATAGATACTAGGGGCCTGATGCACAAAAATTTGTGCACTCAGGTGGGTCCCTCAGCCCGGCCTGTGCCCTCTCGCAATCTGGGGCCCCTTGGGGGCCCCTTCCTCTGGCTGCTGGCACCAGTTTTCCTCCGGCGCCTGGAACCCAGGCCTTCACTCTTTGCTGGGAGGGGCCTGCGCAGTGGGCAAGGGGCTTAGCTCTTTTAAAAATACTTCTGAATGTTTGGTAAATAACCCTGTAGGAATCTACTTTCTGAAACACGTTGGTTGTTAAGGGCTGATTTGGGTAATCAACAAAACGTATATTAAAATCCTAATCCCCAGAACCTCAGAATGTACCTGTATATAGAGATAAGATCTTTAAAGAAGGGATTACACTTAATTGAGGCAGTTCCAGTGGGACCCTTAGCCCATCTCACTGAAGTCCTTATAAGAAGAGGAATGTTGGGGTCCTGCCTCAGCAGATCCAGGGGTTCCCAAATGAGTGGACAGAGTCAGCGAAGAAGGAATGACACAGAGGCAGCGTTCAGGTGATCATCATAGCCAGGTTCTCTTTTTATTGTCCTGTTACATCTATATTTATACTATTTGATCCTATAAGCATGCCTCTATAAGCTTTTTTTTGCCGAGGAAAGCATGGGGTCCGTTTATTAGGGGGTCAGTCAAAGGGGGAACTGGCTAGGGTGGGGTAGGGCAGCTACTTGTCTGGCCCCCGAGAAACCCAACTTGAGTCCAGAGCCTCAACTGCTTTGAAGCCAAAGTCTTCCTCCACTTTTATCTGCATGGGGGCCAGCTCAGGAGTCAGCGGGACTCCCGCCGGCCCCCTTCCGGTGGCACTCGCCCCCTCTTCCAACTGCTGGGCTCCTTGCCAGGGGCTGGGCTGCTGGCTTCTGTGGGTGCTGGCGTCCTCCTGGGCAGGGACAGCCCCTCTTTCTCTGGAGGCTTGTTCTCAGCGTTGCCTGTGGTGGGGGCGTCTGTGCCCTGACTGCCCTCGTCCTCCAGTAAGATGGTGAACTGGCTGGCCCGGTAGTTGTTGCAGTAGGAGTCCAGCACCTTCATGAGGAACCTCTCTCCTGCTGGAGACTCCATGTTATCCTCTGTATCTGATGGAGCCTGTTCAGGACCCGCTCCTTCACCTGCTCGACCTCCCTGGAGCGTCGATCCAGCGCCTGGTACTTCCTGCGATTGAGTTCCCCTTGCGCTGCCGTTGCCGGCCTCAGGCTGCCTCCTCCTCTTCGTCTTGCTCCTGGAGGCTGGAGCTGCCCAGACTCCCAGACAGGAACTCCACTTTGGTCTCAAGCTCGCTCTCCAGGATGTGACCACCTTCAGCGGAGGCAGCGCCAGCTCCCAGCTGGGAGGTGCTGAGAACTCCTCAAAGCCCACGGCTGCCATGGACCCCTCTCTCTGTTCCAGCTCCCTGGCTCCCGGCTTAGAACTTCCAACCTTGCAAGCCTCTAGGTTAAAGTGGCTTGCAAAACTACACACTCACCTGATTTCACAGCCAGGCATCCAGGCCCTGGCTGCTAAGCCTCCTGGGAGTTGTAGTTCTTTATTTCTGGCTTGCCTCCCTCCCCTCACCCCCACCTCAGTCCCAGCTGAAAGGCCCTGCTGGCTGGTCTAACCCTGTGGCCAGGCATCTGAGTCATCTTGGGTCTTTATTCCTGTCCTGACACCGTGCCATCTGACCATGGAGACTCTCCTCTTGGGAGGCCCCTGGGTCTCCTTCTGGGTCTTCTCAGCCTAGGCACCGGATTGCGTTCCCAGCGGCAAAGCAGCCCCGGCTCCTGGGTCGCCTTCTGGGTCTCCTGCTGGGTCCTGGCTGCATCGCCCCTGGGGTCCAGATCGTGTCCCCAGGCAGCTCTGCAGCCTGGCCTCTGGCCCTGCCTCTGGGTGTTCTCCCATCGCTGGTGATCAGTGATCTGAGAAGCCAGGCGGGACAGGAAACAGGCAGATATCCGCCTCTTCCCTGCCCCACCCAGCTTCTCCGATTACTGGCCCAGGGCCAGCAAATGCGGCCATGTTCTCCTCTCACAGAAGCTGGCAAAGGCAGCCTGGCTTCTGTGAGCAAAGGCAGCTGGGTTCTCTAGCTCTTGGCTGCCACCTGGGTTTCCGATTACAGTCAGCAGCAGACTGCTTCTTCCCCCATTCCCCTTTTGCCTCCCAGCATCGCGCGCCTATGTATGCAAATTAACCGCCATCTTGGCTGGCAGTTAATTTGCATATCACCCTGATTAGCCAATGGGAAGGGTAGCGAAGTTATGGTTAATTACCATGTTTCTCTTTTATTAGTGTAGATGAGTGAAATCATATTGCTCTTTGCTTTTTCTGGTTTACTTATTTTGCTTAGCATTTTCTCAAGGTCCTTTTATGTTTTCACAAATGGCAGTGTTTCATCTTTTCTTATGGCTGAGTAGTATCCATAGCATATACGTACCACATCTTCTTTATTCAATCCTCTATCAAAGGACACTTTGGTTGTCTGCATGTGATGACCACCATGAATAATGGTGCAATAAACATAGGGGTGCATATATCTTTGTGAAAAAAAGTTTTTTAGTTTTGGCGGTAGATATTCAAAAGAGCAATTGCTGTGTCATATGGTAATTTCATTCTTGACCTTTTTTTGGAATATATTTTATTGATTTTTTTACAGAGAGGAACAGAGAGTCAGAAACATCGATGAGAGAGAAACATCAATCAGTCGCCTCCTGCACACCTCCCACTGGGGATGTGCCCGCAACCAAGGTACATGTCCTTGACTGGAATCGAACCTGAGACCTTTTAGTCCTCAGGCCAACGCTCTATCCACTGAGCCAAACCAGTTAGGGCTCATTCTTGACTTTTTGAGGAGCCTCTATATTCTTTTCCGTAGTGGACACAGCAGTTTACATTCTCACTAAAAGCAAACAAGGCTTTCTTATTCTCCACAACCTTTTGAACACTTGTGGCTGCTGGTTGCATTGATAATCGCTAGTCTAACAGGTGTGATTGGCATCTCGATGTAGTCTTGGTTTCCCTAATAGCTAGTGAGGTTGAACACCTTTTCTTATAGCTGTTGGCCATCTGTATGTCTTCTTGGGAGAGGTATCCGTTCAGGTTCTCTGCCCATTTTTTAACTGAATTGTTTGTTTGGTGCTGAAATGTATGAGTTCTTTATATATTTTGGATATAAACTCCTTGTCAGAGCTGTTGTTTGCAAATGTCCTCTCCCATCTGGTTGGCTGTCTTTTCGTTTGTTGGCAGGTTCTCTGGCTGTGCAGATGCTTTTGATAAGTCCCATTCATTTATTTTTGCCTTTACCTCCCTTGTCTTTGGGGTCAAATTCATAAAATGTTCTCTATGAGCCAGGTCCATAAGTTCAGTACCTATGTTTTTTTCTATGTAATTGATTGTATCATATCTTATATTTAGGTCTTTGATATATTTTGAATTAATTTTTGTACAGGGGCAAAAACTGTAATCTGGTTTCATTATTTTGCATGTGGCTCTCTAATTTTCTCAGCACCAATTATTGAAGAGGCTTTCTTTTCTCCATTGTGTGTTTTTGGCTCCTTTGTAAAAAACTAGTGTCCCATATGTATGTGGTTTTATTTCTGGGCTCTCAGTTTTGCTCCATTGGTCTGTGTGTCTGTTGCTCTGCCAATACCATGTTGTTTTGATTATCATAACTCTGTTGTATAATTTGAAATCAGGTAGTGTGGTACCTCTAGCTTTGTATTTTTTCTCAGGATTGCTTTGGCTATTCGGGGGTCTTTTGTGGTTCCATACAATTCTGAGGATTTTTTGTTCTATTTCTTTAAGAAATGACATTGGGATTTTGATGGCATTGCATTAAATCTGTATATTGCTTTGGGTAATATGGTCATTTTAACTATGTTGATTCTGCTAATCCATGAACATCAAATGGCTTTCCATTTCATTGTGTCTTTTTAAATTTCTTAAAATAAAGCTTTGATGGTGGCAGTTCTTGGCTACAGCTGCCTCCTTCAGTGGCCTCATCTGCTCTGGCTAGCCATGGGTGCTCCTACTGCTGCTTTGCTGCTTCTCAAGGCCACTGCTGCCCACAGAACTAAGACCACCCGCACAACAGCTCACATGATGTGGTCGGGAGTGAGCTCCACAGTCAGCTAACCTGAGGGGAGACCCAACACATGAATGGGAGAAGAAGAATCAAGACTCAGTTTCAACAGGAGAGCCCAAATAACCCACAGAAGGGACATTCCTAGAACATCCAGCTTAGGAGATCCAAAAGACTGCACTACTGGGTCCCACTGGACACTTACTACATAAGGCCACCCCACAAAAACTGTCACAACAGTTCTATCTAATACATGGAAACAAAAACAAAGGGACAGCTAAAATAAATACACAAAGAAACAACCCCAAAAATAAAATAAAGGAGGCATCTCTAAAAAAATAATTAAATGAAATGGAGGCAAGCAACTTATCAGATATAGAATCAGAGTAATGGTTATAAGGATGCTCAAGGAACTTAGTGAAAATTACAAGGAACTTAGTGGGAAATACATCAGCATGAGAAAGGACATAGAAACCATGAATAAGAACCAGTCAGAAAAGAGGAATACCATATTTGATATCAAGAATGCACTGGAAGGAATTAACAGTAGATTGGATAAAGCATAAGATTGAATCAGCAATTTGGAAGACAAGGTAGGAAAAGAAACAATGAGAGCAACAAAAGGAAACATAATTTTTAAAAATGATGATAGTTTAAGGAAACTTTGGGACAACATGAAACATAACAATATCCTCATCATAGGGGTACCAGAAAGAGAAGAAAGAGAGCCAGGTATAGAAAACCTGTTTGAGAAATAATGGCAGGAAACTTCCTTAACCTGCAGAAAGAAATAGTCACACAAGTTCAGGAAGCACAGAGAGTCCCATTCAAGATGAACCCAAAGAGAACCATGCCAAGAAACATGATAATTAACATGGCAAAATTAAAGACAAAAAGAGAGTCTTAAAGACAGCAAGAGAGAGAGGGAGAGACAGTTAGTTACCTAGAAGGGAGTTCCTATAAGGCTGTCAGCTAATTTTCAACAGAAACACTTCAGGCCAGAATGTATTGGTATGAAGTATTCAAAGTAAATGAAAAGCAAGGACCTGAAACCGAGATGATTCTATCCAGCAAGGTTATCATTTAAACTTGTAGATGAAATAAAGAGCTTCCCAGAAAAATAAAAGGCTAAAGGAGTTATTAAAACCAAACCAAACATTGCAAGAAACATTAAAGGGATTGTTTAGAGAAGATGAAGAGGACGCACTGGCACAAAGAAAAAAATGGAAAATAAGTAAGTACCTATTAATAATAACATTAAATGTAAATGGGTTACATACTTCAATCAAAAGACATAGAGTAACTGAATGGTTAAAAAAACATGACCCATGTATATGCTATCTACAAGGAACCCACATCAGAACAAAATATTAACATAGTCTGAAAGTAAAGGGATGGAAAAAATATTCCATGCAAATGGAAACAAAAAAAGTTGAGTTACCAATACTTGTATCTAACAAAATAGACTTAAAAACAAAGGCAATAAAAGAGATCAATAAGGCCGGTAGATATAATTAAAGAGATTGATCCAACAAGAGGACATACCCTTGTAAAGATATATGCACCCAATTTAGGGGCACCTTAATATATAAAAAACTTTTTGGTGGACTTGAAGGGAGAGATCAACAGCAATAGAATAGTCATTGTAGTAGACTTTATATAATCACTAGATAGATCTTACAGATAAACAATTAACAAGAAACAGTGACATCAAATGACATGTCGTAGCAGATGGATTTTATTGATATTTACAGAACATTTCATTCCAAAGAAGCAGAATCCACATTCTGCTCAAGTGCACATGGAATATTGCACTATTTTTGTTAGGACACAAAATACGTCTTAACTAATTAAAGAAGATTACAAGCATACCAAGCATCTTCTTGGACCATATGGCATGAAACTAGAAATCAACTACAATGAAAAAACTCAAACACACACACACACACACACACACACACACACACACACACACACAATAGCTGGTTATTAAACGATGAATGGGTTACCAGAGAGATCAAGGAAGAAATAGAAAATTACCTGCAAATAAATGAAAATGAGCACAAAACAGCCCTAAATTTTTGGGACACAGCAAAAGAAGTACTGAGAGTGAAGTTCATATCATTACCTCAAGAAGCAAGAAAATTCTCAAATAAACAATGTAACCCTACACCTATAAGAATTAGAAAAAGAAGAACAAGAAAAGCCTAGAATAAGTAGAAGAAAGGAAACAATAAAAATAAAAGCAAAAATAAATGGCATAGAGTCTAAAAAACAATATAAAAGATCAATAAAACCAAGATCTGGTTCTTTGAAAAGGTAAACAAGATTGATGAACCTTTAACAAGACCCATCAAGAAACAAAGAGAGAGACCCAAGTAAATAAAATCAGAAATGAAAGCAGAGAAGTAACAACCGACACCAAAGAAATACAAAGGATTGTAAGATAATACTATGAACAAGAAATTGGACAACCTGGTTAAAATGGGCAAATTCCTAGAAACTTACAATCTTCCAAAATTGAATCAGGAAGAATCAGGAAGAATCAGGAAACCTGAATAGACAGATTACAACTGATGAAATAGAAGCAGTAAAGAAAACTCCCAGCAAACACAATCCCTGGACTAGAAGTCTTCACAGGGGAGTTTCTCCAAACGTTCAAAGAAGAACTGAAACCTGTCCTCCTCTAACTATTCCAAAAACTCCAAGAGGAAGGCACACTTCCCAGCTCTTTCTATGAGGCCAGCATTAGCCTAACCCCCAAACCAGATAAAGACACCACAAAGAAAGAGAATTACAGGCCATAAATGCTAAAATCTTCAACAAAATATTAGCAATCCGGATCCAGCATTACATTAGAAAGATCATATGTCACGACAAGGTGGGATTTATTCCAGGGATGCAAAGCTGATACAATATTGACAAATCAATAAATGTGATACATCACATAAACAAAATGAAAGATAAAAATCACATGATTATATCAATAGATGCAGAAAAGCATTCAGATCGTTACCCCTTCTTCTATTTATGGTTTTGTTGTCACAAATTATCGCTGTTTATGCTGTAACTTTGGTGGTGATCTTACTGGTAGTTTGGTACCTTTTCTTTGTTTCAGGTAGAACAGCCCCCCTGAATATTTCCTGCAATGGAGGTTTTCTGATGATAAATTCCCTCAGCTTATGTATGTCTGGAAATGTCCTTATCTCTCCTTCATATTTAAAGGATAATTTTGCTGGATATATTATTCTGGGCTGGTAATTCATCTCTTTTAGTAGTTTGAATAATTGGTTCCACTTTCTCCTGGCTTGTAGCATTTCTGCTGAAAAATCCGGAGGAAACCTAATGGGCTTTCCTTTACTTCTTTTCCCTGGCTGCCTTGAGAAGCCTTTCTTAGTCATTAATTTTTGACAGTTTTAAACCATGTGCCTTGGAGAGGGCCTCTTTGGATTGCGGTAACTAGGTGTTCTGTTTGCTTTAGGATTCGAGGTTCTAGCTCTTTCCAGAGGTTGTGAAGTTCTCATTCACGCCTTTCAATAAACTCTCCATTCCCTTCTCCCTCTCTTCTTTTGGGGTGCCTAGTTTTTATGTTGCACTTTCTGGGGGAGTCAGTTCTCATAGAGCTCTTTCATATGTTTTATGCTCAAGTCTCTCTTTTCTTCCCTCTGTGTCATTTCTAGGTTTATATCTTTCATATCATGAATCCTTCTCTCCATCTGGTCCATTGTATTTCCTGTGCTTGCTAGTTCATTCTTGATCTCTTTTATTGAGCTCTTGATCTCCAGAATGTATGTTTGGTTCTTTTAGAAAGTTTCACTCTCTGGTGAAGTACTCACTTTGTTAATTTGTTTTCTGAGTGCATTAAATCGTCTGTATGTATTTCCTTGGAACTCACTGAGTATTTTCAGAACTGCAATCTTGAATTCTCTGTCATATATATCGCATATTTCCATGTTTAAGTTTGTTTTCTGGAGATTTTTCATTTTGTTTCTGAGCTGCCTCACTACCTTGGTTATTCATGGTATTTGATGGATTCCTTCTCTTTCTCAGCAGCTATGTATGAGTGGTACTTCTCTAGCAGATTAATACGAAGAGGCCTTTCTAGTACTTTCCAGTAGGTGGTGCTGCATCACAAGTTTTTTTTTAGCTCTGTGACATCCCAGTGCTGTCTCTGGCAGCCAGATGCTATTGTCATTATAGCCGAGAGGTCTGGGGGTCGGGTGGGATGAGATGGGGGAACCAGCCAACTTCTGTGTTGTTTTGACCTCCAAGTAATGGTAACCTCATACCTCCGGGGGGGTCTCCCCTACCTCAGGGCTGGTCACAGAGTGCACCCTTTGCTCAGGGAAGAAAGTGATTCTGTAGTACCTGTTCTTGGGTTTGCAGAGAATGTGCTCTGCACCCCAATGCCAAGGATGAAGGGGGTGCACCCTGGGAGACTCTGGGGTGGCAGGGCTCCGTGGCTTTGTCTCTCTGCCTGGAATGTGGACCACCTGACAACCAAGGCAACACCCCATGCTGTGCCCTTCCCAGGGCTCTCGGCTCAGCTGCAGCTCATGCTGGTCACTCCCGCAGAAGCCTGGGAGCCTCTCTGCTCCTCCAGCCACAACTGGGTTCTTCCTTGCTCTGCGCTGAACCTGCTCTGAGCTCCTGGCTGCAGGGCTGGGTCCGTGACTTGCCTTGGCCCCTCCCCCTTCTACTCTCCGCCTTTGCTCTCACTTGCCCACCTTTTGGTGTTTTAATACACCGATCTCTCATTCATGCTTGTGCATTGAGCAGGGAATTCTTTGTTGCGTTATAGCTGTTCAAATTGTTGAAACTTCAAGGGGAAAGACCATGGGGATCTCTCAGGCCACCATTCCTCTGACATCTGTTTGTTACCTATGCAATTTCAACAGATAATAATAATAAAAATGTCTATACTAAAAATAATCAGGGAAAAAAAGAAATCACAAAAGATAGATTTTTTGGGGGGGTTAATTGTTTTTTCTTTTAATCTTTATTGTTGAAAGCATTACATGGGTCCTTCTTTCCCCCCCATTAACCTCTTCCAGCTTGCTCCTGCCCCTGCATCCCCAGGCCCTCACCACCCCATTGTCTGTGTCCATGGGTTATGCATATATGCACACAAGTTCATGGGTTAATTCTTCCAACCCACCCTCCCCTGCCTTCCCTCTGAGGTTCAATGGTCTGCTCATGCTTCTATGACTCTGGGTCTATTTTTGTTTGTTTGTTTGTTATCTTTACCTGAGGATATTTTTCCATTGCTTTTTAGGGAGAGTGGAAGAGAGCGGGAAAGACAGAGAGTAACATTGATGTGAGAGAAACACATCGATTAGTTGCCTCCTGCATACACCCTGACCAGGACCCGAGCTGGGAAGAAGCCTGCAACCAAGGTACATGCCCCTGACTGGAATCAAACCCGGGACCCTTTGGTCCACAAGCCGATGCTCTATCCACTGAGCCAATCAGGCAAAGGCTAGGTCTGCTTTCGATGATCAGTTTATTTGGTTCATTAGATTCCACATGTGAGTGAGAGTGTGTGATGCTTGTCTTTCTCTGACTGACTTACTGTATTTTGCTCAGCATAACACTCTCCAGGTCCACCCATGCTGTTGCAAATGTAAGAGATCTTTCTTTTTTACTGCTGCATAGTATTCCACGATATAAATGTACCACAGTTTTTATCCACTCATCTACTGATGGGCACTTGGTTGTTTCCAGACCTTAGCTATTGTGAATTGTGCTGCTATGAATGTCGGGTTGCATGTCCTTTCTGATGGTGTTTCAGGTTTCCTAGGTTATATTCCTAGAAGTGGGGTCACTGGGTCGAATGGAAAAGATGGGTTTTAAGCCAGCCCAGCCCATTGTTCTTTGTGCATCTAGCTGAACACACCTCTGACATGAGCTGTGACCACACTCAGGAAAGCACGTAGTGTTATTAACTAACCTTTAATCTAGCCCCAGCTTGCTTTTCCCGCCTTCATGTCATCTTCCTTACATTTTCTTCTTAATTTTAAATGCATAAAAGAAACTGCAAAACTGCAGGCTGTGGCTTTACCTGAGCTGTTCTTAGAAAACCCTCGAGATAGAGGAGGGCTGAGGTAGCCCAGGGAAAAGGGGGAATGGGTGGCTGCTTTAAATTTAGGCTTTTAACTAGAACGCCTACCGAGAGTGAGTGACATCTTGGCTGGTTAAATGAGAGACTGAGCTCTCTTTGGCTGAGAGAGGGAGGACACTGGCTTCTCCGACCTGGACAGCCAATGGGGTGGTGACAGTGGTTAGAACCCTGAACCGGGGTGCGGCACTGGGCCAGGGGGTGTCAGCGCCGGCCCCAGAGGAGCTGGGAGGAGCCGGGGGAAGGTCAGGGAGCCCTGGGTTGGGGTCACAGGTAGAGGAGCCGGGCCTTGGGATCTCTGTGGGCTCGCCTAGCGATGTGCCTGTCAGGGCTGGTTTTCCCTAGAAGTGTGTTTAGACTCTACAGGTCTCAGAATTAACACAGAAATCATGTCTCCCAGTGGACAAGGCCCCGACAGTGAGCCTCCGTAGCACTGAGGTGCCTGAGCTGAGGGTCCTTGATGCTTCTACTTTAAACTTTTGTGTGCACAACTAGAAAAATCCAGAAGTAAAATTAGGCAGAATGAATGAAAAGAAACTATTAAAGACTATCTCAGACTTAAACAGGCATTTCCCACTAAGCTAAAGTGAAACTGTGAAAGGATTTACAAAAAAGAGTGAGAGAAAGTATTTAGAGAATTGGATCAGCTCATGAAGTTGTTTTGGTGTCACCCAGTTCTTTGAGGTCTTGAAATGGCTGGCCCTGGTTGGTGTGGCTCAGTGGCTAGAGCGCTGGCTTGGGTGCCCAAGGATCCCGAGTCCGACTCCGGTCAAGGGCACGCACCTCAGCTGCAGGCTCCTCCCCGGCCCGGGCCCTGGTCAGGACGTGAGAACAGGTGTCCGTTGGGAGGGCACAGAGTGGTGCTACCGCTGACTCGGAGCAACACTGCCTGCTTCCATTTGCTCTACTCATCCTCCCCCTGCACCGAGAGGCCACAGCCATGGCGATGGGGCACCTCTGGCGAGCCCTGGTGTACAAAGCAGGGGGAAGCTGGGTGCCAGGCTCGAAGCGGAGAGGAGCCTGCACCTTCCCCACCCCACCCTGTGCACCTGTCGATCCGAGGGTGCTCTGGAACCCAGTTTGAAAACCCCTGACCCAGCCCAGTCAATCCCAGTCCTGGCCATGCACTGCAGGAAGCGGGTGGGCAGAAGGCAAGGCTTGCGGAAATACAAGCTGTGGAGCCCTCTCCCTGCAGAGTGCGGTGTTCGGTCTGAAGGGGGCTGTTATCCAGAACTTTTCACAACTCCCACCCCTGGGTCTCCCCCCAGGGACTCGGGCGCCACTGGGTTTGAGACAATAGGAGCGGACAGGGTCCTCGGAAATGCGTTTCCTAGGGAAGTGCGGCCGGATGCCGCCTGCATTTTACTTCCCTCTGACTTGTTCTCACCCAGGTCAAGGCAGGTCCACATACGATCCAGCACTGCTGGACGCAGCCCTTCGTGGGCCGGAGGACGGGGGTGGGGTGGGGCGGGGAGCACGGTCCTGCCTCAGGGGGTCCCCGCGCTGCCAGAGGGACGGTGCGGAGCTGACCATTGTGGGTCAGGTCTGGGGGAGACTGCACCACAAAGAGAAGAGTCCCTCCTGGAAGCAGGGGACGGAGGACAAGGCCAAACAAAAATGAACTTGTCTGGGACGTGGTGGCCGCACACGAGCTGGCCCTGCTCCAGCCAGAGAAGGGGAAGCGCATGCAGGGAAGGAGCAGCAGTTACACAGCAGGGCAGGCGGACAGTGCCGCCTCCCGGGCTGCAGACGCAGAGGGAACCCCGCCTCTCCTCCCGCTGTCACCGGAGCAGGAGCACCGCCGGCTTCAGACACAGGAGGAGCTGCTGCGGCCCTGTGGCCCCGTGCCATGGAGGGAGGAGCTGCTGCCGGCTCTCTCACTTCCTTGCGGGGCCAGGCTTCCCGCACAGTTAATGCTTAGCCGGGCGGCAATGAGAAGGTGCTCTTGGCATGAGTTTTACCTGCAATGATGTATCTCCATTAATGATGCTTCTAATCATGCAGCCCAACTCCTGGCCAAGGCCACCACCCCTGCCCACCTCCCGTGGGGCACTTGTCCCTCCTGCCCTGCACCCCCTGATTCCCTCCTGGTGGGAGAGGGGGTGGGATGGCCCTTTGCAAATGGGATGAGGCCCAGTGACACCTCAGTCTCCTCACCTGTAAGATGGGGATATGTTGTGTCAATGAGCTATGCACTCTAACAAAAGTCCCTGAAATCCAGGATACAGAGCAATCATGATTTTATTTAGCTCACAGTTCTGTGGGTTGGCGATTCGGGTTGAGTTCAGCTGCTCTCAGTGTGGCCTGCTCGCTGTCTGTGACCTCAACTGGGCGGCTGGGCTCGCTCTCCAGGAGGCTCTCTCCCCACCAGCCGGCAGGCGGGGTGTCCAGGCAGCAGCAGGCGGGCCTGCAGCCCTGTAGTGGACGCTGCACAGCCTGAGGCCTGGACTCAGCCTGGCCCAGCACCTCTGCCTGACCTGTGCGCTCTGCAACGCACACCTTTCTGCATGTGTCCCAGGCAACAGGCTCGACTCGATGATTCAGCAGATGAGTCGCTCCCAGGTGAGCCCTGGGCTCAGGCCGACGCTAAGGCATGTGTGCAGGTGTGCAGGGAGGCGGGGGCTGCGCCGGACCTGCCTGGAGCTCCCAAAAGAGGGTTTCTAGGCCCCAGCCTGTGTGGCTCACGGGTCAGGGTGTCGGCCCTGGGACTGAAGGGCTGTGGGTTCCACTCTGTTCAAGGGCACATACTCGTCGCAGGCTGGATCCCTGGCCCTGGTTTCCCATCGATGTTCCTGTCTCCCTCCCTCCCTCCTTCCCTCCCTCCCTCCCTCCCTCTCTCCCTTCCACTCTCTATAAAGAAATCAATGGGAAAGGATCGTTGGGCGAGAATAACAAGACAAACATAAAAAGAGGGTCTCTGGGCCCGTGGCTGGGGCCTGGCCAGCCCTGCTCTGTGAGAGCCGCCTGCTCCCAGCCCCTCCACCGGCTCCGCACCTGAGCCCTTGGCCGCATCACAGATGCCTGTCCTTTTCCATGTTTGTTGTGTGTCAGTCAGCAAAGTGGGAGACGCACCCGGAATCTGTTCCTTGTCGCCTGGGAGGAGGGTTCCGTGTGAGGAGGACCCCCCGGCCCAGGGTTTCCCGTGCTGGGCCTGCACGGGGGTGGGACCACGTCTCCCAGGTGGTGTGATGGCGACAGCAGCAGCAGCAGCAACGACAGTGACAGCATCCTCTGCTGAGGGCCCCAGGCTCAGCCTCACCCTCACGGTGGCGTCCAGGGCAGGACCCATGGACCCTGTTCTGCACATGAGGGGACGAGCGGCTCTCCGAGGCCGCACAGTGAGTGGAGGTGTGGCCTTGGGCAGTCTGGCCCAGCAGTCCTTCCCTTCCCGCGAGGCGGACTGGCCTCGGTGCCCGGTGCCTGGCCCAGGGGCCCCTCTTGTCTAGGCCACAGCAAGGCCTCCAGCCACGTCTGATGCGAGGCTGCTGTCCTCCATCATCGTCATGGAGACATGGCAGCTGTGGCTCAGGGAGGTGCCCCCGCCCCCTACAGACAGCAAGCTGGATGTTGGAGACTCAGCCCGATCCAAGCTGCTTTGCTGGGACCGTCCCAGCTCCCAGGCCTTGGACCTGCCAAGTGGGGAGTGGGGCTCCAGGTGTCGGGGAGGCCCTCCCTCCCTTTGGGGCATCCACTCCTCCAATCTTTGCTTCCTGGGGGAGAGGCCCGGATGCAGGGCCTGGGCGAATGGGAGTGGAGGGCAGGATAGAGGAGCCTGATGTGGCTTCGGATTCACTGGCTCCCGGCTGCCGGCCTGAGCCTGTCCTCCAGCCGAGGTTCTGGAGAGACCCCCCGACTTACAGCAGCAGCAACACGACTCCTTTCTGAGTGCGTCACGGCGTCAGGGCTGCCGAGAGCCCATGCCACAGCTCCTGCTCCCCTTCACAGAGCGTCATGGGCACAGCAGGCAAGCACAGTGCAGCCCATTCTGCAGATGGAAAGACTGAGCTGGAGGGAAGTCCCACAGCTGGGGACCTTGACTCTGGGCACCCTGTGGAGTGGGTACTTGTATTATTTTATTATGTGTCTATTATTGGGGAAACTGAGGCACAAAGAGGTGTGTGTGTGCGTGTGCGCATCCATCTAACCAGGAGGGAGAGATCAGGAATCAAACCCACAACCTCATGTATATGGGACAATGCTCCAGCCACCTGGACACCTGGCCAGGACCCCCCTCCCCCTTTTGATCAGGTCTACCAGCTGCTTCACAGATTCACCTCAGGCCCAGGCCAGTGGGCATGAACCCTGGTGGAGGGTGAATTTTCCGGCCTTGGTGTGCCCATCTAAGCAGTGGCCCCACAGCTGTGGTCTCCAGGTGGCTCCCATGCCACCGCAGGATCCTGGACCCTCCCTACCCTCCAGGCCTGATGGTGGAAGACTTCACGGGGTCACGAGGGCTCTGTGAGGACCCAGCACAGCCTTGCCCTGGACTGGAAACGCGCTTGCCCCATGGGATGTGGCGGGGGGCCCTTCCCACCTTCCCACAGCCTTGGCTCCCGACTCTGCTCCCACTTCAGGCCTCTCTTCCCTGTGAACTATCTGTCTTGCTGTGGAGGAAGCTATTCATAGCCAAGATGATGCAAAATTCATAAAGTGTGGCTGGCAGGGCTGAATCCACCCCTGGCACAGCTATTGCTGTGCGTGTGTGCGTACATATGTGAATGTGTGTAAGTGTGCATATATGTGTGCATGCATGTGTGTGTGTGTGTGTGTATGTGTGCGCGCGCGCACGTGTGAGGCCAGTTCCCTCTCCTGCCCTCTCCTCGGTGTCCTCTCTCCCTCCTGGAGGGACGCAGGCTCAGCAGAGTCAGCCCATCAGGGAGGAGGGGCATGGCTGTGGCACTGGCTCCCCCGCTCCTCACACCCCAGCTCGAGCACTCAGGACCTGCTCCTTCCCTGAAGAAAGGGCTGTGGTCAGGGCTAGGCACCACGGGAGCCGCGCTGTAGAGCCGAGCCCTGCTCCATGGCCTCTTTCAGGCCTCACAAGACCCCGCAGAGAAGTGGCCATTGAAAGGGCGAGGACTACGCCCTCCACCTTGCCCCAGGGTAAGGGCTACGCCCTCCACCTTGCCCCAGGGTAAGGGCTGTGCCCGCCATCTTACCTTGACCATGTGCTCAGCAAGCTTCTTCCCGGAAGCCAAGCCGCTGCTGGCCACACCCAGGACTTCTTTGAACTGACCAATGACAATCAAGAGAAGTCGCCATAGATATGACCACATCCTGTGTGACAAGGCACCGACTTGCGCCTGGCCAATCGGCAGGGCCCACAGTCCTTTCTCCTCCCCTTGCCCCAACCCCCTATAAAGCCTCTCTCCACACAGAGTTCTCTCTCTCTGCCTCTTGCTGCTGTGCCAGTAAGGGGGGGCAGGGGAGCCAAACCTAGGTTTGAAATAAATGACTCTTTGCTTTTGCATCGGACTCGCTGGCTCCCTGGTGGGCCCTTGGGAATCTTGAAATCTGGGCACAACAGCCATGACCGCCTGCAGCTCACCTACAGGGAGAGGAGACACAAGCGGAAGCCACCAGGGCCTGAGGGATGGAGCTGGGAGTAGCGCTGGGAGCTGAACACTCTCCTGTCCTTCGGGGCCAGGGCTGCCCCGGGCTGCCCCACTCCCTCTCCGTCCTGTGGATTGTGGTTGCCTTCCCTTGGGGTCCCTGAAGCAGACGTTGCTGGGGCTGGAAGTTTCATAGGAGACTGATGTCCAACCCCTGCCAGGCGAGTGGGCAAAGCCGGGAGGAAATGTGAGCTGCCGAGGCACGAAGTGCTGGCTGCTCTGCTCGGCTCTGGGCCAGGGGGAGGGACCCCGCCCTGGATGTGGGCTGGGACAGCTGGGAGCCTCCCCCACCCACCTGAACTCCAGGCTGCCCACCCAGACCCCCTGTGGGTGCCGTGCCCTGTGGCGGTGGCTCTGGGGCTCTGGCAGGCAGGCCTCCCCACACTCACGCTCAAGCACAGGCCTCAGCAGCCCCGGGAGGTGAAGGGAGGTGCCCAAGGCCACACGTGCGGGCGGAGGAGGCTCTGCCTGGCTCTCCCGTGTCCTGGAGGGTCCCCTAGTTGCCGGGAGCCGGTCCATCCTTGCTGTTTCAAGGGACCTGGCATATATGGCATACTGTTCTTAATATATTTGCTCACCTTCTTGGCACTATGTGTTTTAACCAAGGTCACCTCTCCGAGAAAGGTTGTTTCCCCAGGTAGAGATTTTCCCCTGAAGTTAGGGAGGGAATAAAACCTCTTAACTAAGTGCCAGGCGGGTAATTAATCACTTTAACTACGAACAATCATGCTTAAACTACATAAGCTTTACTCCCTGGAACGGAGATAAGAAACGCCCTAACCTTTGGAATAGAGATTGATAGGATTAGAATCAACTGGTATAAATACAGATGTAACAAGACAACAGGAGACAGAACCTAGGGACACAGAACTCAGAACCTACACACAGAACTTAGAGAGACAGAACTTAGAAGACAGAACCTACACAGAACCTAGAGACAGAAGAACTTTGCTGGAGAGAACATGGCAAAAGATCCTGGACAGAACTTGGCTACAGAACTTGGTTGGAGAACCTAGACAGAACCTGGCTGAAGAACCCGGCTACAGAACCTGGCGACCGAACCTGGCTGGAGAACCTAGCGAGAGAACATGGCTACAGAACTTGGCTGGAGAACCTGGAGAACCTGGCTGGAGAACCTAGCAAGAGAACATGGACACAGAACTTGGCTGGAGATTGTGGCTAGAGATCCTGGCAAGACTGCTGATCAACTGAACGCTGTCTCCGTGTCATTCCTTCTTCACCGACTCCGTCCACACCTTTGGGGACCCCTGGACCCACTGGGGCTGGACCCCAGCACCTAGTGACCGAGGTGAAATTCACATCACAGAAAAGCATCCACTGTAGTGTGCGATTCAGTGGTGTCGGGTATGTTTGCAGGCTGTGAGCATCTGTGCTCAGCTCAGAACATGGTCACGGACCAGAACACCTTGCAGCGCTCGCCCTCACTCTCCACCCCTCCCACCCCGGCGGCCCTCGCCGGCTGCCTGGTTTGGTGACTGCCTACTCTGGACCCCGCGTGCAAGTGAAATCACTCTGTACCCGCTTTCTGCCTTCGCCTCCTCTCACTTAGCACGATGTCCTGAGGTGCCCCCACGTGGTAGCCTGTCGTCACTTGGTCTTTTTTGTGGCTGAGCAGTGCTCCACGTGTGGCTGGATCCCCTCGGCTTCCCCAGCGTCTGGGATGGACAGTGGGCTGTTCTGCTGTTGGACATTGCGAATAGTGGGGAGGTCAGAGCAGGCTGAGCGTCAGGGACGCCCGGAGTGGGGAGCCTGGCCTCAGGGCACTGATCCTCTCAGAGCGAAGCACAGTCCTGAGGCCCCAGTGGAGGTCCTGCTGTGAGGAGAGGGAGCGCTGGGGTGGGAGGAAAGCCAAAGGGGCCTCCTGGAGGAAGGCCTTTGCACAAACACCTGACTAAGGGGGGAGCCACGAGGCCTGGGGTCGGGGAGCAGCAAGTGCAGAGCCTGAGGCTGCACAGCTCGGCCCCTTTGAGGAAGGGGCTTGGGAGCTGCTGGTCACAGGTGCCCCCAGCCAGACCCCCTCGGTTGGCCTGGGAGAAGCTCTCCTGACTTGCTTGCATTCTGGGTTAGTGACTAACATTTTAAAATCTGAGATTGTTTTTTTGATGTTTTTTGTTTTAACCCATGAAAATCCAGATTTCCAGCTGCTCTTAAGAATTCAGAATTCTGCTCTGGCCAGTTGTTCAGTGGTTAAAGCATCAGCCTGTGGAGTGCAGGGTTGTGGGTTCGATTCCAGTCAAGGGCACGTACTTCGCTGCAGGCTCGATCCCTGGCCCCAGACGGTGTCTCTCTCACATCATTGTTTCTCTCTGTCTCTCCCCCTCCCTTCCACTTACTCCAAAAACAATGGAAAAATATCCTCGGCTGAGGATTCACAACAACAGCAACAAAAAGAAATGACAGCCCTGACTGGATGGAGCCGGGTTTGGGAAACCTGGAGTCCAGCCGCGCCTGCCCCTCCTCCCCCTGTCCCCTCCCTGCCCTCCGCCCCTGTCCCCTCACTGCCCTCCGCCCCTGTCCCCTCACTGCCCTCCGCCCCTGTCCCCTCACTGCCCTCCGCCCCTGTCCCCTCACTGCCCTCCGCCCCTGTCCCCTCACTGCCCTCCGCCCCTGTCCCCTCACTGCCCTCCACCCCCGTCCCCTCACTGCCCTCCTCTCCCTGTCCCCTCACTGCCCTCCGCCCCCTGTCCCCTCACTGCCCTCCTCTCCCTGTCCCCTCACTGCCCTCCCCTCCCTGTCCCCTCACTGGCCTCCGTCCCCTGCCCCCTCACTGCCCTCCGCCCCCTGTCCCCTCACTGCCCTCCTCTCCCTGTCCCCTCCCTGCCCTCCGCCCCTGTCCCCTCACTGCCCTCCTCTCCCTGTCCCCTCACTGGCCTCCGTCCCCTGTCCCCTCACTGCCCTCCGCCCCCTGTCCCCTCACTGCCCTCCTCTCCCTGTCCCCTCACTGCCCTCCGCCCCTGTCCCCTCACTGCCCTCCTCTCCCTGTCCCCTCACTGCCCTCCTCTCCCTGTCCCCTCACTGCCCTCCGCCCCTGTCCCCTCACTGCCCTCCTCTCCCTGTCCCCTCACTGCCCTCCTCTCCCTGTCCCCTCACTGCCCTCCTCTCCCTGTCCCCTCACTGCCCTCCGCCCCTGTCCCCTCACTGCCCTCCTCTCCCTGTCCCCTCACTGCCCTCCTCTCCCTGTCCCCTCACTGCCCTCCACCCCTGTCCCCTCACTGCCCTCCGCCCCTGTCCCCTCACTGCCCTCCGCCCCTGTCCCCTCACTGCCCTCCACCCCCGTCCCCTCACTGCCCTCCTCTCCCTGTCCCCTCACTGCCCTCCGCCCCCTGTCCCCTCACTGCCCTCCTCTCCCTGTCCCCTCCCTGCCCTCCTCTCCCTGTCCCCTCCCTGCCCTCCTCTCCCTGTCCCCTCACTGGCCTCCGTCCCCTGTCCCCTCACTGCCCTCCTCTCCCTGTCCCCTCACTGCCCTCCGCCCCCTGTCCCCTCACTGCCCTCCTCTCCCTGTCCCCTCACTGCCCTCCACCCCCGTCCCCTCACTGCCCTCCGCCCCCTGTCCCCTCACTGCCCTCCTCTCCCTGTCCCCTCACTGCCCTCCACCCCTGTCCCCTCACTGCCCTCCTCTCCCTGTCCCCTCACTGCCCTCCACCCCTGTCCCCTCACTGCCCTCCTCTCCCTGTCCCCTCACTGCCCTCCACCCCCGTCCCCTCACTGCCCTCCGCCCCCTGTCCCCTCACTGCCCTCCTCTCCCTGTCCCCTCACTGCCCTCCACCCCCGTCCCCTCACTGCCCTCCGCCCCCTGTCCCCTCACTGCCCTCCTCTCCCTGTCCCCTCACTGCCCTCCACCCCCTGTCCCCTCACTGCCCTCCTCTCCCTGTCCCCTCACTGCCCTCCACCCCTGTCCCCTCACTGCCCTCCGCCCCTGTCCCCTCACTGCCCTCCGCCCCTGTCCCCTCACTGCCCTCCACCCCTGTCCCCTCACTGCCCTCCTCTCCCTGTCCCCTCACTGCCCTCCACCCCGTCCCCTCACTGCCCTCCGCCCTGTGTCCCCTCACTGCCCTCCGCCCCTGTCCCCTCACTGCCCTCCGCCCCTGTCCCCTCACTGCCCTCCGCCCCTGTCCCCTCACTGCCCTCCACCCCTGTCCCCTCACTGCCCTCCTCTCCCTGTCCCCTCACTGCCCTCCACCCCTGTCCCCTCACTGCCCTCCGCCCTGTGTCCCCTCACTGCCCTCCGCCCCTGTCCCCTCACTGCCCTCCGCCCCTGTCCCTCACTGCCCTCCTCTCCCTGTCCCCTCACTGCCCTCCACCCCTGTCCCCTCACTGCCCTCCGCCCCTGTCCCCTCACTGCCCTCCGCCCCTGTCCCCTCACTGCCCTCCTCTCCCTGTCCCCTCACTGCCCTCCGCCCCTGTCCCCTCACTGCCCTCCTCTCCCTGTCCCCTCACTGCCCACCGCCCCCTGTCCCCTCACTGCCCTCCTCTCCCTGTCCCCTCACTGCCCTCCGCCCTGTCCCCTCACTGCCCTCCTCTCCCTGTCCCCTCACTGCCCTCCGCCCCTGTCCCCTCACTGCCCTCCGCCCCTGTCCCCTCACTGCCCTCCTCCCTGTCCCCTCACTGTCCCCTCCTGTCCACTGCCCTCCGCCCCTGTCCCCTCACTGCCCTCCTCTCCCTGTCCCTCACTGCCCTCCTCTCCCTGTCCCCTCACTGCCCTCCGCCCCTGTCCCCTCACTGCCCTCCTCTCCCTCTCCCCTCACTGCCCTCCTCTCTCTGTCCCCTCACTGCCCTCCTCTCCCTGTCCCCTCACTGCCCTCCGCCCCCCGTCCCCCCCCTGTCCTCATCCCCCTGTCCCCTCACTGCCCTCCGCCCCCTGTCCCCTCACTGCCCTCCGCCCCCTGTCCCCTCACTGCCCTCCACCCCCGTCCCCTCACTGCCCTCCTCTCCCTGTCCCCTCACTGCCCTCCTCTCCCTGTCCCCTCACTGCCCTCCTCTCCCTGTCCCCTCACTGCCCTCCGCCCCCTGTCCCCTCACTGCCCTCCGCCCTGTCCCCTCACTGCCCTCCTCTCCCTGTCCCCTCACTGCCCTCCTCTCCCTGTCCCTCACTGCCCTCCTCTCCCTGTCCCTCACTGCCCTCCGCCCTGTCCCCTCACTGCCCTCCGCCCCTGTCCCCTCACTGCCCTCCGCCCCTGTCCCCTCACTGCCCTCCGCCCCCTGTCCCCTCCCTCCTCCCTGTCCCCTCACTGCCCTCCTCCCCTGTCCCCTCACTGCCCTCCTCTCCCTGTCCCCTCACTGCCCTCCTCTCCCTGTCCCCTCACTGCCCTCCCCCCCTGTCCCCTCACTGCCCTCCTCTCCCTGTCCCCTCACTGCCCTCCTCTCCCTGTCCCCTCACTGCCCTCCTCTCCCTGTCCCCTCACTGCCCTACTCTCCCTGTCCCCTCACTGCCCTCCGCCCCTGTCCCCTCACTGCCCTCCTCTCCCTGTCCCCTCACTGCCCTCCGCCCCTGTCCCCTCACTGCCCTCCTCTCCCTGTCCCCTCACTGCCCTCCGCCCCTGTCCCCTCACTGCCCTCCTCTCCCTGTCCCCTCACTGCCCTCCTCTCTCCCTGTCCCCTCACTGCCCTCCGCCCTGTCCCTCACTGCCCTCCTCTCCCTGTCCCCTCACTGCCCTCCGCCCCTGTCCCCTCACTGCCCTCCGCCCCCTGTCCCCTCACTGCCCTCCTCTCCCTGTCCCTCACTGCCCTCCGCCCCTGTCCCCTCACTGCCCTCCGCCGCTGTCGCCCCACTGCCCTCCTCTCCCTGTCCCCTCACTGCCCTCCTCTCCCTGTCCCCTCACTGCCCTCCTCTCCCTGTCCCCTCACTGCCCTCCTCTCCCTGTCCCCTCACTGCCCTCCTCTCCCTGTCCCCTCACTGCCCTCCGCCCTGTCCCTCACTGCCCTCCTCTCCCTGTCCCCTCACTGCCCTCCGCCCTGTGTCCCCTCACTGCCCTCCTCTCCCTGTCCACTCACTGCCCTCCTCTCCCTGTCCCCTCACTGCCCTCCGCCCCCTGTCCCCTCACTGCCCTCCGCCCCCTGTCCCCTCACTGCCCTCCGCCCCCTGTCCCCTCACTGCCCTCCTCCCCCTGTCCCCTCACTGCCCTCCGCCCCCTGTCCCCTCCCTGCCCTCCTCTCCCTGTCCCCTCACTGCCCTCCTCTCCCTGTCCCCTCACTGCCCTCCTCTCCCTGTCCCCTCACTGCCCTCCGCCCCTGTCCCCTCACTGCCCTCCTCTCCCTGTCCCCTCACTGCCCTCCGCCCCTGTCCCCTCACTGCCCTCCTCTCCCTGTCCCCTCACTGCCCTCCGCCCCTGTCCCCTCACTGCCCTCTCCTCTCCCTGTCCCCTCACTGCCCTCCGCCCCCTGTCCCCTCACTGCCCTCCTCTCCCTGTCCCCTCACTGCCCTACCCGGCCTGTCCCCTCCCTGCCCTCCGCCCCCTGTCCCCTCACTGCCCTCCCCCCCTGTCCCCTCACTCCGCTCCTCTCCCTGTCCCCTCACTGCCCTCCTCTCCCTGTCCACTCACTGCCCTCCTCTCCCTGTCCACTCACTGCCCTCCTCTCCCTGTCCCCTCACTGTCCTCCTCTCCCTGTCCCCTCACTGCCCTCCGCCCTGTGTCCCCTCACTGCCCTCCTCTCCCTGTCCACTCACTGCCCTCCGCCCTGTCCCCTCACTGCCCTCCTCTCTCCCTGTCCCCTCACTGCCCTCCGCCCCTGTCCCCTCACTGCCCTCCTCTCCCTGTCCCCTCACTGCCCTCCGCCCCTGTCCCTCACTGCCCTCCCTCCTGCCCCTCCCTGCCCTCCTCTCCCTGTCCCCTCACTGCCCTCCTCTCTCTGTCCCCTCACTGCCCTCCTCTCCCTGTCCCCTCACTGCCCTCCTCTCCCTGTCCCCTCCCTGCCCTCCGCCCCCTGTCCCCTCACTGCCCTCCTCTCCCTGTCCCCTCACTGCCCTCCGCCCTGTGTCCCTTCACTGCCCTCCTCTCCCTGTCCCCTCACTGCCCTCCGCCCCCTGTCCCCTCACTGCCCTCCTCTCCCTGTCCCCTCACTGCCCTCCTCTCCCTGTCCCCTCACTGCCCTCCGCCCCTGTCCCCTCACTGCCCTCCTCTCCCTGTCCCCTCACTGCCCTCCGCCCCCTGTCCCCTCACTGCCCTCCTCTCCCTGTCCCCTCACTGCCCTCCTCTCCCTGTCCCCTCACTGCCCTCCGCCCCTGTCCCCTCACTGCCCTCCTCTCCCTGTCCCTCACTGCCCTCCTCTCCCTGTCCCTCACTGCCCTCCTCTCCCTGTCCCCTCACTGCCCTCCTCTCCCTGTCCCCTCACTGCCCTCCTCCCCTGTCCCCTCACTGCCCTCCTCCCTGTCCCCTCACTGCCCTCCTCTCCCTGTCCCCTCACTGCCCTCCTCTCCCTGTCCCCTCACTGCCCTCCTCTCCCTGTCCCTCACTGCCCTCCTCCCTGTCCCCTCACTGCCCTCCTCTCCCTGTCCCCTCACTGCCCTCCTCTCCCTGTCCCTCCCCCCCCCCCCTGTCCCCTCACTGCGCTCCTCTCCCTGTCCCCTCACTGCCCTCCTCTCCCTGTCCCCTCACTGCCCTCCTCTCCCTGTCCCCTCACTGCCCTCCGCCCCTGTCCCCTCACTGCCCTCCTCTCCCTGTCCCCTCACTGCCCTCCGCCCCCTGTCCCCTCACTGCCCTCCTCTCCCTGTCCCCTCACTGCCCTCCGCCCCCTGTCCCTCACTGCCCTCCTCTCCCTGTCCCCTCACTGCCCTCCTCTCCCTGTCCCCTCACTGCCCTCCGCCCTGTGTCCCCTCACTGCCCTCCGCCCTGTGTCCCCTCACTGCCCTCCTCTCCCTGTCCCCTCACTGCCCTCCGCCCCCTGTCCCCTCACTGCCCTCCGCCCTGTGTCCCCTCACTGCCCTCCTCTCCCTGTCCACTCACTGCCCTCCGCCCCTGTCCCCTCACTGCCCTCCTCTCCCTGTCCCCTCACTGCCCTCCTCTCCCTGTCCCCTCACTGCCCTCCGCCCCTGTCCCCTCACTGCCCTCCTCTCCCTGTCCCCTCACTGCCCTCCTCTCCCTGTCCCTCACTGCCCTCCGCCCTGTCCCCTCACTGCCCTCCTCTCCCTGTCCCCTCACTGCCCTCCTCTCCCTGTCCCTCCTGCCCTCCTCTCCTGTCCCCTCACTGCCCTCCTGCCCTGTCCCTCACTGCCCTCCTCTCCCTGTCCCCTCACTGCCCTCCTCCCCTGTCCCTCACTGCCCTCCGCCCTGTCCCTCACTGCCCTCCTCTCCCTGTCCCCTCACTGCCCTCCTCTCCCTGTCCCTCACTGCCCTCCTCTCCCTGTCCCCTCACTGCCCTCCTCTCCCTGCCCCCTCCCTGCCCTCCGCCCCCTGTCCCCTCACTGCCCTCCTCTCCCTGTCCCCTCACTGCCCTCCGCCCCCTGTCCCCTCACTGTCCTCCTCTCCCTGTCCCCTCACTGCCCTCCGCCCCCTGTCCCCTCACTGTCCTCCTCTCCCTGTCCCCTCACTGCCCTCCTCTCCCTGTCCCCTCACTGCCCTCCTCTCCCTGTCCCCTCCCTGCCCCCCGCCCCCTGTCCCCTCACTGCCCTCCGCCCGCTGTCCCCTCACTGCCCTCCTCTCCCTGTCCCCTCACTGCCCTCCTCTCCCTGTCCCCTCACTGCCCTCCGCCCCCTGTCCCCTCACTGCCCTCCTCTCCCTGTCCCCTCACTGCCCTCCGCCCCCTGTCCCCTCACTGCCCTCCGTCTCCTGTCCCTCACTGCCCTCCGCCCCTGTCCCCTCACTGCCCTCCTCTCCCTGTCCCCTCACTGCCCTCCGCCCCTGTCCCCTCACTGCCCTCCTCTCCCTGTCCCCTCACTGCCCTCCGCCCCTGTCCCCTCACTGCCCTCCTCTCCCTGTCCCCTCACTGCCCTCCTCTCCCTGTCCCTCACTGCCCTCCGCCCCTGTCCCCTCACTGCCCTCCTCTCCCTGTCCCCTCCCTGCCCTCCGCCCCCTGTCCCCTCACTGCCCTCCGTCCCTGTCCCCTCACTGCCCTCCGCCCCCTGTCCACTCACTGCCCTCCTCTCCCTGTCCACTCACTGCCCTCCTCTCCCTGTCCCCTCACTGCCCTCCTCTCCCTGTCCCCTCACTGCCCTCCGCCCCCTGTCCCCTCACTGCCCTCCTCTCCCTGTCCCCTCACTGCCCTCCTCTCCCTGTCCCCTCACTGCCCTCCTCTCCCTGTCCCCTCACTGCCCTCCGCCCCTGTCCCCTCACTGCCCTCCTCTCCCTGTCCCCTCACTGCCCTCCTCTCCCTGTCCCCTCACTGCCCTCCGCCCCCTGTCCCCTCCCTGCCCTCCTCTCCTTGTCCCCTCACTGCCCTCCACCCCCGTCCCCTCACTGCCCTCCTCTCCCTGTCCCCTCACTGCCCTCCTCTCCCTGTCCCCTCCTGCCCTCCTCTCCCTGTCCCCTCACTGCCCTCCTCTCCCTGTCCCTCCTGCCCTCCTCTCCCTGTCCCTCACTGCCCTCCTCTCCCTGTCCCCTCACTGCCCTCTCCCCTGTCCCCTCACTGCCCTCCTCTCCCTGTCCCCTCACTGCCCTCCGCCCCTGTCCCCTCACTGCCCTCCTCTCCCTGTCCCCTCACTGCCCTCCTCTCCCTGTCCCCTCACTGCCCTCCGCCCCTGTCCCCTCACTGCCCTCCTCTCCCTGTCCCCTCACTGCCCTCCGCCCCCTGTCCCCTCACTGCCCTCCTCTCCCTGTCCCCTCACTTCCCTCCTCTCCCTGTCCCCTCCCTTCCCTCCGCCCCCTGTCCCCTCACTGCCCTCCTCTCCCTGTCCCCTCACTGCCCTCCTCTCCCTGTCCCCTCACTGCCCTCCGCCCCTGTCCCTCACTGCCCTCCTCTCCCTGTCCCCTCCTGCCCTCCTCCCCTGTCCCCTCCTGCCTCCTCTCCCTGTCCCCTCACTGCCCTCCTGTCCCTCCTGCCCTTGTCCCCTCACTGCCCTCCTCTCCCTGTCCCCTCCTGCCCTCCTCTCCCTGTCCCCTCCTGCCCTCCGCCCCTGTCCCTCACTGCCCTCTCTCCCTGTCCCCTCCTGCCCTCCTCTCCCTCTCCCCTCACTGTCCTCCTCTCCCTGTCCCCTCACTGCCCTCCGCCCTGTGTCCCCTCACTGCCCTCCTCTCCCTGTCCACTCACTGCCCTCCTCTCCCTGTCCACTCACTGCCCTCCGCCCCTGTCCCCTCACTGCCCTCCTCTCCCTGTCCCCTCACTGCCCTCCTCTCCCTGTCCCCTCACTGCCCTCCGCCCCTGTCCCCTCACTGCCCTCCTCTCCCTGTCCCCTCACTGCCCTCCGCCCCTGTCCCCTCACTGCCCTCCTCTCCCTGTCCCCTCACTGCCCTCCTCTCCCTGTCCCCTCACTGCCCTCCGCCCCCTGTCCCCTCCCTGCCCTCCTCTCTCTGTCCCCTCACTGCCCTCCTCTCCCTGTCCCCTCCCTGCCCTCCGCCCCCTGTCCCCTCACTGCCCTCCTCTCCCTCTCCCCTCACTGCCCTCCTCTCCCTCTCCTCTCACTGCCCTCCTCTCCCTGTCCCCTCACTGCCCTCCTCTCCCTGTCCCTCCTGCCCTCCTCTCTGTCCCCTCCTGCCCTCCTCTCCCTGTCCCCTCCCTGCCCTCCTCTCTCTGTCCCCTCACTGCCCTCCTCTCCCTGTCCCCTCCCTGCCCTCCGCCCCTGTCCCCTCACTGCCCCTCCTCTCCCTGTCCCCTCCCTGCCCTCCGCCCCTGTCCCCTCCTGCCCTCCTCTCCCTGTCCCCTCACTGCCCTCCTCTCCCTGTCCCCTCACTGCCCTCCGCCCCCTGTCCCTCCTGCCCTCCTCCCCCTGTCCCTCACTGCCCTCCTCTCCCTGTCCCCTCACTGCCCTCCGCCCCTGTCCCCTCACTGCCCTCCTCTCCCTGTCCCCTCACTGCCCTCCTCTCCCTGTCCCCTCACTGCCCTCCTCTCGCCCCTGTCCCCTCACTGCCCTCCTCCCCTGTCCCTCACTCCCTCCTGTCCCTCCTGCCCTCCGCCCCCTGTCCCCTCACTGCCCTCCTCTCCCTGTCCCTCACTGCCCTCCTCTCCCTGTCCCTCACTGCCCTCCGCCCCTGTCCCCTCACTGCCCTCCTCTCCCTGTCCCCTCACTGCCCTCCGCCCCTGTCCCCTCACTGCCCTCCTCTCCCTGTCCCCTCACTGCCCTCCGCCCCTGTCCCCTCACTGCCCTCCGCCCCTGTCCCCTCACTGCCCTCCTCTCCCTGTCCCCTCACTGCCCTCCGCCCCCTGTCCCCTCACTGCCCTCCTCTCCCTGTCCCCTCACTGCCCTCCTCTCCCTGTCCCCTCACTGCCCTCCCCCCCCCGCCCCCTCACTGCCCTCCTCCCCCTGTCTCCTCACTCCCCTCCTCTCCCCGTCCCCTCCTGCCCTCCTCTCCCTGTCCCCTCACTGCCCTCCCTCGTCCCTCCTGTCCCCCCTGTCCCTCACTGCCCTCCTCTCCCTGTCCCCTCCTGCCCTCCTCCCCTGTCCCCTCACTGCCCTCCGCCCCCTGTCCCCTCACTGCCCTCCGCCCCCTGTCCCTCACTGCCCTCCTCTCCCTGTCCCTCACTGCCCTCCTCTCCCTGTCCCCTCACTGCCCTCCTCTCCCTGTCCCTCCTGCCCTCCTCCCCTGTCCCCTCACTGCCTCCTCTCCCTGTCCCCTCACTGCCCTCCTCTCCCTGTCCCCTCACTGCCCTCCGCCCCTGTCCCCTCACTGCCCTCCTCTCCCTGTCCCCTCACTGCCCTCCTCTCCCTGTCCCCTCACTGCCCTCCGCCCTGTGTCCCCTCACTGCCCTCCGCCCCCTGTCCCCTCACTGCCCTCCTCCCCCTCTCCCCTCACTGGCCTCCGCCCCCTGTCCCCTCACTCCCCCCCTCTCCCTGTCCCCTCACTGCCCTCCGCCCCCTGTCCCCTCACTGCCCTCCTCTCCCTGTCCCCTCACTGCCCTCCGCCCCTGTCCCCTCACTGCCCTCCTCTCCCTGTCCCCTCACTGCCCTCCGCCCCTGTCCCTCACTGCCCTCCGCCCCCTGTCCCCTCACTGCCCTCCGCCCCTGTCCCCTCACTGCCCTCCTCTCCCTGTCCCCTCACTGCCCTCCGCCCCCTGTCCCCTCACTGCCCTCCTCTCCCTGTCCCCTCACTGCCCTCCGCCCCTGTCCCCTCACTGCCCTCCTCTCCCTGTCCCCTCACTGCCCTCCGCCCCTGTCCCCTCACTGCCCTCCGCCCCTGTCCCCTCACTGCCCTCCGCCACTGTCCCCTCACTGCCCTCCTCTCCCTGTCCCCTCACTGCCCTCCGCCCCTGTCCCCTCACTGTCCTCACTGCCCTCCTCTCCCTGTCCCTCACTGCTCTCCCTGTCCCCTCACTGCCCTCCGCCCCTGTCCCCTCACTGCCTCCTCTCCCTGTCCCCTCACTGCCCCTCCTCTCCCTGTCCCCTCACTGCCCTCCGCCCCTGTCCCTCCTGCCCTCCTCTCCCTGTCCCCTCACTGCCCTCCGCCCCTGTCCCTCACTGCCCTCCGCCCCCTGTCCCCTCACTGCCCCCCTCTCCCTGTCCCCTCACTGCCCTCCGCCCCCTGTCCCCTCACTGCCCTCCTCTCCCTGTCCCCTCACTGCCCTCCTCTCCCTGTCCCCTCACTGCCCTCCGCCCCTGTCCCCTCACTGCCCTCCGCCCCTGTCCCCTCACTGCCCTCCTCTCCCTGTCCCCTCACTGCCCTCCGCCCCCTGTCCCCTCACTGCCCTCCGCCCCCTGTCCCCTCACTGCCCTCCTCTCCCTGTCCCCTCACTGCCCTCCGCCCCCTGTCCCCTCACTGCCCTCCTCTCCCTGTCCCCTCACTGCCCTCCGCCCCCTGTCCCCTCACTGCCCTCCGCCCCCTGTCCCCTCACTGCCCTCCTCTCCCTGTCCCCTCACTGCCCTCCGCTCGCGGGCTGCGCTGTGGCGGTCCCTGGCTCTCTCCGGGTCACAGCAGCCCCGGCCACACCCTCTCGCCTGCGGGGCTGTCCATGGGCGTCTCAGGGCGGCTGCCTTGTCTGGTGAAGTTACTCTGCTTTTCTGGGGTCTGTTTTCTTTCTGGAAAATGGGGGGAAAGAAACATTGACTCATCTAATTCGGGACAGAAATGGGAGAATTCCTGTTCGGTGATGCTTTAGGGCTAAAACATCTGCCATATTTTTAATTTAGGGGCAAAGAGAGTTTTGGGAACATGCTGGCCTTTAAGTTTAATCCAAACCCAACCTGGCTGCCCGCCGGAGAGCGGGGCTCAAATGCACCCCCTGCTTCCTGTCCTTCTTCCTTCGCAGCCTGGCCGTCACCGCAGCTCCCCAGGGCCCTGGTCGCGCCCTGATGGGAGTCTGGCTGTGGCCCCAACCCTGCCGCCCGGAGCTCGGCGGGCCCTCCCCAGCCTGGGCCTCGGTGAGGAGCCTCCTGCTGCTGCTGGCCGCTGGTGCGCACTGGCACCCCTTGCCCTCGTCACCCATCACCCGTCACGGTTCCCTAGAAGCTGTTGCGGGGGGAGAGGGGGCGGCTGGGCTCTGCCTGCTTCACCGGCCCATGTCCTGGCCACACACACTAGACGTTGAACTGAATGCATCAGAGAAGCAGGGCTGGTGCGGGTTGAGACGGGGGAGCTAGGCCTGGGCTCTGGGCTCGCTGGGGATAAGCCCTCCATTGTCTCCATGGCAAAGCCCCCTGCTCGGCCCCTGTTAAGCCGGAGCCTTGGGCTTGGGATGGAAACCGGAGCAACTGGAGAGCTGTGCTGGGCTGATGGGCTTGTCCTCCTGCCCCCTGCCCCGCCCTGGGCAGCTGGGCCTGGAGGTGGGCAAGAGCAGGCCCCCCAGTGAGATGGTGACGGGCCTGTCCCCACTCCTTCCTGCTGTCCAAGGACAGGGATACATCCTCCTCCGAAGGCAGCCTCAGCTCCTCCCGCCCAGACACCTCTGCCCGTGCTCCCCGGGCCTGCGCCCTCCTTGAATCCCGCCTGCCTCCCAGTAGCAGGGGTGCCTAGCTCCTCCGCCCTCTGGAGCCTTCTCTCCACTTCCATGCAGGCTTTGGGTTTCGGGACAGACGTGAGCTCCTTGAGGAGCCTGCCCCGACTCCCGTGTGCGCAGGCGCCCCATCTTCTCCCCGAATGTGATTACCCACGGAGCCTCCTTGGGGGAGGGCTGGGCCAGGTGTCCTGCTCACAGGGCCTGGCCTGGAGCAGGTGCTCGGCAAGTAGAAGGGGCGAGGACAGTCTCCTGGCACCAGGCTCTGGCACACGCGCCTGCTCAGTGCACTAATCCAGGCTCTTAGAGCTGAGCGGGCTGGCGGGCCTGCTCCAGGGCGCGCAGCTGCGCACGTCAGGGGGGAGGTGAGCTGAGAACTCCGTGGTGCCTGGGGCTGGGTTCTCTTTCCTCTGTCTTGGCATCTCCCATCTGGCAACCTCCCCTCAGTTCCAGAGTCTGGCTGGTGGAGGAGAGAGGCCCGCGGCCATCTTGCCATTTGAAGGGCGACTCCACCTTAGAGAGGAGAGAACCCAGGTTCCAGGGGGACACCTGACTCTCCGAGGTGACAGGTAAAGGGGTCAGGGCTGCCACCACCAGCTGTGCGGGTTGGGCTTCGAGGAGACCTCTGCTGATGCTGCAACTGCCGATGTCACGTCATGTGACCCCTGGAGTGGGTGGCTCCAGGGCATGTCCAGTGGCTCAGGTTGTCATGAAGAGCCAGCTCTCCCCCTCCCCCGCCCCCCCCCCCCCCCCGCCAGCACGGCCCCTGAGCCAGGCCCGGCCCCTCATGTGCACGGGGTGCATCGTGTCTGGAAGGTGGGGCTGCCTGTCATGAGGCCCCAGCAACCATGCCCTGTGGCCCTGGCATTCAGAGCTGACGTGTGTGCCTGCCAGCAGCAGGGGAGTGAGGAGGGAGAGCCTGGCCCCTGTCTCAGGCCATGAGGACCGCCCCCCCCCCCCCAGGGCTTGCTTCCAGCTCTCTCACCTGTCCCTCGGCCCCTCGGCGCCAGGCCTAGGACTTCTCTCCATTCTGTGCTGAGAGACTCAGAGCCCTTCTCTCCCTCAGGCCTGACTTACTCCCTAACCAGCCTGTCTTAGGGCAGGTGGGTTTTTTTTGGGGTGGAGGCGGGGTTCAATGGGCCTGTGTGGCCTCGATTCTGCATCTCAGGGCCTGAGGATGAGCCTGGCAGGGTCTTCTCCAGGAACCCTGGGAGGTCCCAGCTATGAGTATATGGGGGCCTGCTCCCACTCTGAGAAAGGCTGCCGAGAGGTGGAGCCACCTGCCCCAGCACGCCGGCCGAGCACCGTCTCCAGACCCTGCAGGTCCGCTCCTCTCTCCTCTTTCCCCAGAAGCTAGGAACTCGGGGCTACATGGGGTCTGAAGGCTGAAGTGGAACCTTCCCTTCTGCCCAGGGTCACACAGTGGTGAGTGCCCAGCCAGCGGGCTCTGTGGGGCCCTGTGGCAGAAGGGGTGCAGGGCAGTGTGGGGTGCAAGTCATTCAAGGCTCTTATGAGCCCCCCCATCAGTCTCTGGATGTGGGTGTGAGGCTGAAAAGCCTGGTGGGTCAGAGCCAGTGGGTTGTGTGTTGGAGGAGGTGGGGCCCTGTCCCTGAGCTCAGAGAGGAGGCTCCAGGCTGGCAGCGGGGTGGGGGGTGTGGGGGAGCCTGGCCTCGGCTGCTTCCTCTCTGCTGCCAAGCCCAGGTGGGGACAGTGCTGGTCAGATGAGACCTCGTCCTAGAGGAGCTGGCGGGGGGACCGCGTAGGACAGCACACAGCACTGCCAGCCACACCCCCAGGGCCTGGGCTGCGTGGGGCCAGCTCAGAGACACCGGGGTCCCCGCACAGCCTGGGGGCCAGTGAGTCCAGCTAGGGGTCTCTTCACCCGCCAGCAATACACATTCTCAAAAACACGGGAAAGCGACATGAAGAGACCAAAACCCTGGGCCCGGGGTAAGCCTGGCTAATGTCTGTGGCTTTACCACCTCCCAGACGCACCCAGCTACCCCTTCGCGGTGCGGCCGCACCCTCTCCCTGTCGCACCTCCTGTGCGTCAGGCCGTCTGTGTGAGAGGGTCAGTCCCCTTTGCTGGACATGAGCCCTCCCCACAGCTCAGCCACTGAAGTGGAGCCGCGGCTGCCGGGCTTCCAGCTCCCGCACACCCTCTTGTTCCCAGAGGGCGCCCTGTGAACCGGGTTGGGGCGGCAGGCTTCCTGTCCTTCCCTCTGTGAGATGTGTTGCGGGGAGATGGGCCAGGCTTCCTTTTTGTGCTGCGTGTGTGATGGACACCCCGTGCCCCGAGCATTGGGCACAGCCTGGCCACCTCCCGCCTCTCTGTCCTCCAGCCTCACGTCCCTCCAGAGGAGGCGTCCACACATGGCCTTGGCATGAATGTTTTTATGGTTCTCACTTTGAACCAAAAAAGCAGCACGTGTGAGCCCTGCTGTGTAACTCGCTTTTTAAACAGCCGATCTGTCCTGGAAGCGGCCACGTCAGCAGCGATGGAGCCCTGCTCCTTCTGCTCCGTGAGGTCCACGGTATGAGTCGGGGTTCACTGCTCCGCTCCCCTGTGGCCGGCCTTCTGCTCCTGCAAACAGGCTCCAGGAGCACCGCGCCCACAGGCCAGGACACCAGGGGCTGCGGTCTTCCCGGGCCAGGCCCATCGCTGCCGACAAGCCTGCCTCATGGCCCTCCCTGGTGCCGTCTGCCAGTGGCCATGCGCCCGTGCCTGGTTCTGCTGGGACCGTTGACAATCTGATGCTGAACATGGCACCTCCAGGTAGGCTACGTCTTGGCACTTTTTAGAGCTGGTGGGGGTGGGTGGGGTGGGGCTGGAGGCAGGGACCCTGGGCTGGACAGTCCGCCTAATACAGTAGGACAGCATTGACCGGCTTGGGCTGGACAGGGGCCCCGTGTCCCAGATGAGGCCAAGGGCAGGCAAATCTTCCTGAAGAGCGACTTCGGGGGGCCTGGAAGGGGGTGGAGGACCTCCCAGGTGAGCAGGAGAAGGAAAGGCGCTCTGGGCCGGGAGACAGCTCAGGCAAAGGCGGGGAGGGTGGAGTCAGGGCACCTCAGGGAGCAGTGAGGTCCACTGGCCTGGCCGCAGGGACAGGACAGCTGTTTTGTCGGGAGCCTCAGTGAACTCAAGAGCCAAGTCATGTGAGGCAGGAGGGAGGACCAAGGAGGAGGTGATCGGGGCGATCCTAACAGACGACTCAGCAAATAATGAAGCCAGAACGGAGAGGAGGCCGATGTTTTATTCATGGCCACGCAGAGCATCAGTCACCGGCTCCGCCGCGGCCTGGCAGCGTCTCCATCACCCTGCCATCCCGGGCTATTTTGGGCCTGGGCTCGGGCTCATCTCCCTGTCACCCAGCCCCTCTCCCCTGGCGAAGGGGTGCCTGAGGGGTAGGCCGGAAGCCACAGGTCTGTCCCCGCAGAGCATGTGGGTAAACTGAGGCTCCGGAAGATGTAGTGGCCTGACAAGGCCCCCTGCTGAGGAGGACAGGACCTCCATCCCCCCCCAGACCGCCCCGAGGCAGGCGGGGGGCATCATACCCATTGACAGAAGGGGTGTGAGGGCCACAGTGCCAGGTGGTGGCCGGATCCCATGGTGAGTCACGGCCCCTCTCAGGCTGGAGCTAGTCCCGCTGCTGCTGCCTTTCCTAGGTGCCCGCTCTCCCGGCTGGGCAGTGGGCACCTGGCCCCCTCACTTCCTGCAGGCCTCCTCGGTGACCGCCCGTGCCCGCCACGGGGGCTCCATGTCCAGGAAGGATAGGGAGGTCGCCAGGGCCCGGCCAAGGGGAGGACGTCAGTGCCAGTGCTGGGGTGGAGAATGTGCCAGGCCTGGACCCCGGGCCCTGCTCCTTCCTTCCCGGCTGAGTCGTCTCCTTTTCCATGGACACACTGGCTTCTTCCTCGTGAAATGTTGCCTCAAGGAGCACAGGCATGTCATCTGACTGCTCACCTCCCAGTGCCTGGAGCAGTGCCGGGCACATAGTAGGACGCTTGATAAAAATGGTTGAAGGAATGATTTGATGAATGAATGACTGTCAGGTTCCCGTTCACTTTTGGACCCAAATCCATTTTCTGTCTGTCTTCCCTCTTCTGTGACACATATTGGGCACCTCTTGGGCATCAGTGAGGCCCCGGGCAAGGGTTAGGGTTCTGGTTGTGACAGAACAATGACCCTGACCTTGTGGAGCTGACCTTCAAGTTGGGGCACTGATGAATAGCAGGTGGCAATTGGTGCCTTGGGAAAGTCAGGAAGGGAGAGGGGCCCGCTGCCAGGGTCGGGGAGGGCTGCCAGGGTCGGGGAGGGCTGCCCTTGAAAACCCAGTGGTCCGGGAAGGCCCCCTGAGAAGGCAGTAACCAAACAAAGACTCAACACGGTGGAAAAATGAGACGGGAATCTGTTGGAGAAAGATGTTGCTGGGGAAGAAACAGCAAGTGCAAAAGCCCAGAGGCGAGCTGTTCCCGCAGGAAGTAGCAATGCCTCGCTCCCCTCCCCTCGCACCCAGCCCCTTAGTAGCCCTGCCGTTCTCCAGCTGCATTCCACACCAAACCACTGCCCCGTCTCTGCTACCACAGCACCGCTCCGCTGGGTGCAAGCAGCGATGCCGGGGCCACACGTGCCCATCGAACCTCCTTTCTGCACGGCAGCTGGGGAGCAGTTTAAAGCACAGAACGCACCGGCCGTCCTTGCAGCCACTAGGAGCAGAGCTGGTGACGGCACCAGGAGTCACTGTAGGCCCAGCAATTCCCCTCCTGGTGTCACCTCAAGAGAAATGAAAAGAGGCACCCAAACCAATACAGGTGCACAGCCATCTACTCACCCATCCATCCTCACGCCCATCAGCATCACGGTGACCCACAACTTCAGACCAACTCACATATTCATGCATCAATATTTACAATTGCCACAAGCTGATAACAGCCCTCATGCCCGTCACTAGATGCACAGATCAACAAAATTGGTGCATTGTTCAGTCGTAAACGTGAATGAAGCATGCCACTGCGGATGGTTTGATTTCCAGCCAGAGCACGTACTTAGGTGGCGGGTTTGATCCCCGGTCAGGGCATGAATGAGAGGCAACCGATCAATGTTTCTCTCTCACATCAATGTCTCTCTCTCTCTCTTATTCTCTCTCTCTCGCTCGCTCCCTCTCTTTCTAAAATCAATAAACATATCCTCAAGTGAGGATTTAAAAGAAAAAGGTCACATATTGTATGATTCCATTGATATGGAATATCCAGAATAGGCAAATTCACAAAGACAAAAAGTAGACCAGTAGCTTCCAGGGGCTGGGAGGAGGGGAGTGGAGTATGACTGTTTAATGCGGTGGGGCTTTCTTTTGGGGTGATGAAAGCATTTTAGTTCATCCATCCATCCCTCCTCTCATCCATCCATCCATCCATCCATCCATCCACTCATCTATTCATCCATCCATCCACCCACCTATCCATCCATCCATCCATCCATCCATCCATCCATCCATCCATCCACTCATCTATTCATCCATCCATCCACCCACCTATCCATCCATCCATCCATCCATCCATCCATCCATCCATCCATCCATCCACTCATCTATTCATCCATCCATCCACCCACCTCACCTATCCATCCATCCATCCATTCACTCACCAATCCATCCATCAATTATTCATCCACCATCCATTCATCCATCTCAATTTACCTGCTCACCCCATCCAATGTTCATTTCCCCCATACATACACTCACCTGTGTTCACTCCTCCATCTGTCCACATGTCCGTTTTCTTTCTTCATCATGTATTGCAGTGGTCTCTACATTCATCTCCTATCTGCGAGATTCTTCTAGCATCTGACTCCAACTTGCTCAGCAAGAATCCCCTCTCTGCCTCCCGCTGCTGATCGATCCAACTCAAACTTTAAACGTAGCGGGACTTCAAGGCCCTTAAGCTCTCGTCTCCTCTCGTCCTGAGAGGAGAGGTGAGCCCTACCACAGGAGCTGGAAGGGAGGGGATACATAGAAACAGGTTGACACACCATGCCTCAGTTTCCCCGCCTGTAACGAGGGGCTTCACATGCTAAGGTGGGTCCCTGAGCTGCCTGAGTGTCAGGGTGGAGGAGGGGCTGCTTGCGCTTCCCTTTCCTTCCGGTCACTTACCCACTAACAGTCCCGCGGGCCCGGGCCGGAGGGAAGGGCCTGCTGTGGGAGGGCATCTCAGCCCCATTAGAGCTGCTTAGAGCCCCTGGGAACCAGGGGTCACCAGGCTGCCGCTGTGAGGCCATTCATAGTCCATTAGCCCCACCCCCTCTCCCCAAACTCCCACTTTACACCAGCACCTGCCTTGTACTTCCTGGTTGAGCTTCTGCCCCTCAAACCCCTGCCTCCCCCGCCCTCCACAACCCCACTGGACTCTGGAGCCCCACTGTGGTCAAGGCCCATCAGCCTGTGCCGTCAGTGTGGGAGCTGGTGCTAGGCCCCTCGAGTGCGTGGTGAGGGCAGGCCGGTAGGAGTACCCGTGGGGCGTTAACTCAGCACAAGTCTCCTCTGTCCCTTTGCAAACAGCAGCTGGTGCCGGCCCTGCTCTCTCCCCTGCGCACGGGAAGGGCATTCTCTCATCCATCCCACGAGGAGCTGCGCCCGGTCCGGGTCGGTCCATCAGCACCAGACCTGGGCCCGGAGAGCACACCTCAGGCTCTTCATTATATAGCCATTCGCTCACCAGCGCCTGCTGTTGCGTACCCACTGTGTGCCACGCTCTGGGATGCAGCGGTGTGTGAGGCAAGCAGTCCTGCAGGGCGATGGGAAATGAACATGTGAGGGAATAAAGGGCACAGTTTCCGGAAGGAAAGTTCTGTGCAGGAGTCAGACAGTGGGGTGACCCCCAGAGGGGAAGAGAGAAGCGGGAGAGGAAGGGGAAGCACCCTGGAATCTGGGCTCTTCTTGCCGTGTGGAAGGGCAGGAGCAGCAGCCCCAGCTCAGATGCCACAGGACCTCTGGCTGTGCTGGGGGGACGGGGTCGGGGGGGGGGGGTGCGGTGGGCAGGGCCATGGCTGGAGAGGCTGCTGCCGCCTTTGGGCAGCCAGATGAGGCCCTCATTGGGCCAGGAGGGTGGAGAGGAGAGACGGAGTCAGGTGGGCTTGGTGTCAGAGTCCCCAGGAATCAGGGCTCTCATGGATCCTAGCCTCTGGCTCCCTCAGCCTAGAATGAGCAGCCTCAGGGGACCCTGGCAGGGAAAGCAGGCAGGAAGCAGAGGGACCTGGTTTACCTCCTGTGATCCCAGCAGCCCAGCCCCACCCCAGCCTCTGTTGAACACCTCTCCCCACATTAAAGGTCCAGGCTCTCCCGTGGTGGGGAGGCAAGGTGGCCACGGGAGCTGGTCCGTCCGTGATTCCCAGGAGGACCTGCTGAGACTTATGCCATTATTCTCCCCATTTCAGAGATGAGGACACTGAGGCTCAGCAAGGCGCTGGATCCCGCCTCCCCTCAGGACCCAGCCTCACGGTGGGCAGGGCCTGAGAAGAGGGGAAGGTCTGGCAGAAAGAGCAGCACTGGGTGCCGTATGTTCAGCCACTGCCCGCCCTGCCTGCCAGGGAGGGCCATCAAATAGCCTTCATGCGAGGGGAGCTGAAGGGCTGTCTCACTGGGATCCTGGGGAGCAAACCGTGACGACCGCTCAGTTACGGTGCCAGGAGCCTGCAGCGCTGGCAGGGGATGGGGGGTGGGGTGCGGAGGTGGGAGTTGGGGGGGGCGGGGGCGGGGGCGGCGCGTGGGGATGATGTTGGGATGGGAGGGAGGGAGGTTTCCTGGATGCGAGGAGCTGGCCTGGTGCCCGTGCCAGGAAGGTGATCCTGCAGGGTCCTGGCTTCACTGGCCCCTCCCCTTGTCCCCACAGTGAGTCACTCTCATTTTATTTTATTTTATTTTAATTTAATTTATTTTATTTTATTTTTTAATCCTCACCCCAGGCTATTTTCCATTGATTTTTAAAGAGGGTGGAAGATAGGGGGAGAGACAGAGAGAGAAACATCGATGTGAGAGACACACATGGATTGGTTGCCTCCTGCTCACCCTGACCGGGGCCGGGATGTAGCCTGCAGCCGGAGGATGTGCCCTTGGCCCTTCAGCCAGCCCTCCGTCCACGTCCACGTCCACGTCCACGGAGCCAACCAGCTGGGGCAGCCTCTCTCCTTTCAAAAGCCCTGGAAGGGGCTGCCCCAGGCCGCGCCGCCCGCTGCGGCTCACAGGCCTGCTGTCTCTCATAACTGCGTGTGTGGCCTCCCGGCCTCGCTGAGTGTGTCCCTGGTACCTTGTTCCATCGGCCCCTCCGGCCAGCTCGGCTCTTCAGCAGGGAGCACACGGACATTTCAGAACCTCCAAATGGCAGCACAGGGAGGGATGGGGTCTGCAGGGCGCAGAGGGAAGCCAGGCCTGGAGGGGTTTCCCCAAGGGCCTGGCAGGGAGGGGACCCCCCAGGGCTCTGCCCCACAGAGCCTGGCCTTAGCAGGAGGTCCAGACAGTGAACAAAGCAGACATTACTGTTCCTGTTTTACATTAAAAATGTTAAATTTCAGACTAGATTTAAAAACAGGATTTTGCTCTCACAGGCGTGTCTGGAAAGGAGCGGTGCGGGGCTCTCGGAGCGGCCGGCCTCCACCTGCTGTCTGCCCGGAGGGACCTGCCGTGGTCCTGCGGGCGTGAGGTCTGGTCCCACCGCGGAGGCTGAGGGCCGCAGCAGCGGCTGTACCCTGGGCTGGGAGCAGCCCTCCCGGGAGCCCTTCCCAACACCCACCCGGCCGGGATCAGGTGTGGGTGCAGCTGTGGAGGAGCAGGAATGGAGCGGGCATGGCCCGAGGAGCGAGGGAGGCTGTCCTGAGCCTGGGCCCACGGAGTAAGGCCTGCCCACGAGGCTGCCCGGGGCCCGCAGCTTCCAGCCCGGGACAGTGGCCCATTTACCTGTGGGCAGGGGGCCCTCAGGGCCCGGGAAGGAGGGAGAGGGAGCGGAGGGAGAGCCTCTGTCCTCATTCTCGCCCCCCCCCCCCCCCGCCCACTCACTCACTCGTGTGTTCATTTATCCTCTTGTTCACATTCCTCCCTCCCTCCCTCAGCTCCCACCGTGTGCCGTGTGCCAGCTGCAAGCTGATGCTGGGGATAAGGGGACAGACACAGGCTCTGCCCTTGGTCTCCCCGTCAGGGGTGGGGGAAGGTACAGCCACCATCCGCCCTAAAGTTCTTGGAAGAAGAGCAAGGCCCTCGCCAGCCAGGCTCACTCTCTGTTGGAGGCCTGTCCTGCTCCCCTGTGAAACCTGTCAGCTCAGTCCCAGCTCCGCTGGGCGCCCCCCTCCCCCCGCACCTCCCCCAGAGGCGAAAGCAGAGGTTTCACAGACCTCAGGCTCCCAGCCCACTCCTTGCCCTCACGCCCTCTGCTCAGCCTCAGGGCTCCTGGAACGCTCCAGACAAGCCCCATTCCAGGGCCTTTGCAGTGCTGCTCCTGCTGCCTGGGCAGCTCCTCCTCCGAGTGCCTCCTGCTCCCCGCCACCCCAGGCCGTTCTCAGGGAAGCTTCTGTGGCTAACCCAGGACTGCAGCTCCCCGCCCCCCGCTTCTGATTCCTCACTCCACTCGTGTGGTCCCTGCCTCCTGACAAGGGCAGAGATTCCGCTGTGCTGCTCCCTGCTCTGTCCCGAGCAGCTTGCACAGTGCCTAGGCCACAGTGGGTGTCAGATAGAAATCACCTGAATGAGTGACTGATCGGATGAATGGTTGGTTGGATGCCCAAGGGCACCCTGCTTGTTGCCAGTCTGGGCTTGGCTGGAGAGGAGTGTGAAGGGCTGAGGATGAGCAGCGGTCCTCCTTCCTCCTCTACCCTCGACTTTCACCACGTGAGCCCCAAGCCTTTGCAGGGTCCTGGGTAGAGGGCAAAGGCCGGGCTAAGTTGGACATTTGTTGGGGTCAGAGAGAGGGTTTCTACTGGGAAGATTGGGGTCAGGTGCCAGAAAGATCTCTAGGTGTAAGAGATACGTGCAAAAGTTGATGCTATAAATGATGAAAAAAGGAAACAGATGGATGGGTAGATGAATGCGTGGGCAAATGGACAGAGGACTGACGAGTGGATGGGGGACAGATGGACGGGTGAGTGGGTGGATGAATGGATGGATGAGTAGGTAGTAGATGGATAGATGGACAAACGGATTGATGAATAGGTGGGTGGGTAGGCAAATGAATGGACGGAAAGATCAATTGATGAGTGGTCAGCTGGGTGTACCGACGGCTAGGACACTCCTGCTGCCTCTGATAATGATGATATACACACCCGTTATTTATTGATGCTTTCCAGGTGCCATGCCTGCCCTTCACACATCCAACCTCACTTAATTCTCACGACAATGTAACGAGAGAGGGATCATGTTCCCATTTCACAGCTAGAAAAACTGAGTTTCAGAGATGTGGACTGGCTTACTAAGGCCTACAGCTGAGGAGAGGCCAAGACCAGATTTGTACCCAAGTTGGCTTAGCTTTTGATGTTGCCTTGCTCTTCAAAATGGGGTCCCCAGCCCGAGGAGTGGCCACCCTTCGGCGGAAGGCACCCTGTCTGGGCATCTCTGAGGCTCCCACCAGTGGCCTGGGGGGAGGAGGTCTCTGTGATGATTTGCTGGCCCCCCTCTGATGCTTATGGAGACATCTGGCTCCAGAAAAGTGAGACTGTGAGAGTGGCTCCCCCACAATCCTCCGCACTACACGGGCACAGGGGGCCCGCCTATGGGGAGGGGTGTGAGTGGAAAGGAGCTGACCTGGTTCAGACAGGAGACCCAGGCCAGCCAGCCCCTGATTCCCAGGCATGCACTCCAGCTGGCTTCTCGGACCCCAGCTTCATGCTCTGAGCCTCGGTGCCCCGAGGGGACAAAGGGCACTCTCATCGCCCTCCCTGCAGCTGTGGAAAGTGCTGGTCTTTTTTAAAAAAACATATTTACTGATTTCAGAGAAGGATGAAGGGGAGAGAGAGAGAAACATCCATGAGGAGAGAGACTCACTGATCAGCTGCCTCCTGCACGTCCCCCACTGGGGATTGAGTCTGAAACCCGGGCATGTGCCCTGACTGGGAGTTGAACCCTGACCCCCTGGTTCATAGGTTGATGCTCAACCACTGAGCCAGCTGGCCGCAAGATTCTATTCTTTAAACAAAGCTTTGTCCCTCCCCCCCCCCCCCCCACCTCCCCGCCCTGGCACGTTCTAGATGCTAGGGACACAGCAATGAATAAAAGAGACAGACATGCCTCCTCAGGAGAACACTTAACACAAACAAGTGATGTACACACCACATCATGTGGGGGGTGACAGAGAACGAAGCTGGGCAGAGATGAGGGAGGGGGTGGTGTTAGATAAGGCTCCAGGAGGCATGTCCCCGAGAAGAGACATTTGACAGAGACCCGCGGCTGGTGGAAAAGTGGCACCTGCAGCCCAGTGGGCGCGGCTCAGGGGTTGAGCATCGACCTTGCACCAAGAGGTCCCTGGCAGGGGCCGTGTGGAAAGCAGCCGGCCGATGTCTCTCTCTCATTGATGTTTCTATCTCTCTCTCCCTCTCTCTAAAATCAATGAAAACATATTTTAAAAAATAGTTTTAATAAAAGTGACACATGCAGAGATCTGGAGTAAGAGCATCGTGGCAGAGGGAGGGCAGGCCCTGGAGGGGCAGGACTCTATGTGCTGGAGAGACAGCCAGCCATGTCTGAAGGAGGGGGACAGCAGGTGGCCTGGGAGAGGGACCGGGAGCCCTGTGGCTGCGGCTGCGGCTGAGCTGGGGTCAGGCGGGTGTCAGCAGAGGGTTTGCACGAGCTCCGAGCTCTGGAGGCTGTGATGTGAGAGGAAGGGCGTGTTTCTCTCCCTAGGGCAGGCTCTCCGCTGGCTCTGAGAGCTGCCTCACCCTTCCTCGCCCATCTGGCTGCCCCATGGAGGCTGCAGGGAGCAGGGGCTGCCCTAGACCAGGCCCCAGGCAAGGGCTCCTGGGGCCCAGCCTGGAAGACAGCCTGGGGTCCCAGACCCACACCTGGGCTCCCTGCTCCAAACCCAAGAGACTGCGCAGGGAAGGAGGGCATGTGCTGGGGAGCAGCACCGCGCCTGTCACTGCAATGTCCCCTGGAACTGCATCTTTCATTTGGAGAGTTTCTTGTCCAAGTGGCCCGTGGTGGAAACCCCTAGGATGCACACGCACAGCCAGGCATAATGGAAATGGTTTCAAAAACAAAATGATAAACATCCTCTCTCAAGCTCCCACCGCCCTCCCCAAATGAGGCTGGGGGAGGGCTTACCCAGACTCAAAGCCCCTAGACCAGTGGGGCTGACGGGGGAGGGGTGGGGAGATGGGGTATGGGGGGCGTGGGGGGTGTGGGGGTGTTGGAGGGGTGGGACCTCCCTGGGAGAGGGGCACAGGGTCGGCGCTGGCTTGGCCTGCGAGCTGTGCTGACAGCCCCGGATTCCCCATCATGCCTCCCTTGCTGCACCCCTTGTGCGCCTAGGCCCCGGCTCGCCTGCAGGCCAGGAGGGATCCCGGGACAATGGCCCTGGCTCCAGCGCTGACCTTGCAGCTGTGCTTGGACAGGTCTGCTCTCTGCACCCCTCCATCCGCACACACAAAGGACACATGACCAGGTCCCCCGCCCCACGCCCGGCCTGCCGCTCAGAGCAGGTGGGGCTGGGCTGCTTGCAAGCCTCTAGGACACAGGCTTGCTCCCTCACAGGGCGCCGGGTTTGGCTTTGAGCTGCTCTGCTCTGATCTTTATCAAGGTTGTTCTTTCTTCTGCAATAAAGCAGACAGGCTGCACTTTGGGTTCTAAGAAACCCTGGTTCTACTAGACACTCCTCCCCACCCCTCACCCCATTCCCACCCCAGCCTGTGTGCCTGCTGCTCCCTCTGCTCCTGTTCCCACTGCAATGCTCGTCCTTCAGGCACCAGAGCACGGGGAGCGGAACCCTGAGACCACTCCTTTGGGAAGGGAGCAGTGGGAGGAGCACGGCTCTGAGGGCAGCTCCTTCATGGCTCTGTGACTCGGTTTTCCTCATCTGTAAAATGGTGAAACACTCTCCCTGGAGAATGAAGATCTGAGTGGAGAGGCGCCTGGGGAGTTCTGTGCACTGGTCCCTGGATGAGCTGATGCATTCAGAGGGCTTTGCCCTCCCCTCGAGAAGCAGGGGGTTGGGCCCCAGTGCTCAGCCAGGCTACCGGCTTTGGGGGTTCAAGGAGGGGCTACTTTTTCCATGCGACCACCTCCCCCACTTAAGAGCCCTTGATTGAGGACAGTCCTGCCCCCTCTCCTCCTCCTGCTCTTCCTGTCACTGCTCCGTCCTCATCTCCTGAGAGCCAGTGCCAGGGGACCAGAGGCGGCAGGAGACTGGCCAGGACGCTGGGAAGGACTGAGACATGCAGCTGGTGTGAGGGCTCTTTTTGCAGACCTGGCAATCAAGGCTCCAGGGGTGATAGCATGAGGCCTCCCCAGGGCCTGAGGGGGCCAGAGCACCCCCATCTTGGTCTGACCCCTCCGAAGGGTCACAGACATCCTGGAGCTGGTGCCAATGGACATGCAGGGCTCAGAGTGAGAAGGCACCGTGGACACAGCCCAGGCTGGGGTTGTGAGGTCTTTGCAGGAGGGACTGGAGGTCAGTGGGCCCAGCACCATGGTGGCACCTTCCCTCAGGCCTTGCTGTCCCTCCAATCCCTCCTCAGAGTCCTGGTCTTCTAGTCATCAAGCAGCCACAGACTCCACGGGCCCAGCTGCCAAGCAGCGAGGAAGCGCGTGGCCATGGGCCAGCTAGCTGCCTCTTCATGGGCGCACTGATGATCTGGTTGAACAGCAGGTCAATCTCAACCATAATTTTAGGGCAGAAATCAATGCAATGGCATTTGTGGAGGCCTGCAAAGCCCCCACCCCCATCCAGGAGGGGGGTTTGAACCCCTGTCCCTTCTCTGGGTGATGCAGGCCTAGGCCCTGCTGAGACACAGGCTCACTGCCCTGATTCATATCGAAGGCAGCACTGAATTCCAGCCAGAGGTCAGTGAAAAGTAGTGATACTGTCCTCTATTCAAATATGAAGGCCCCGACCTCCATCCCAGCATTTCCCTGCTCGGTACTCCCTGGCCAAGGAAATGGAAAGAAGTGACACTGTTGAGATGAATGGAGGAAGAACCAAACTGGCTGGATGGAAGTCCTACAATGAGAGAATTAAAGGAGAAAGCACATTGAGACTGACAGGGGTGCTGGCAGAGGTCCTGGTTCCTGTGCGGAGACCTCCTCCTTCGCAGAGCCAATGGCAGGGCCAATATGAGTCTCCATCAACCGCACTGGAGATTCCCTGAGACCCAGTCCAATCTGCAGCCCCACCCAAGCTGTTCCAGCGGCTTTTCCATATTAGTGGCCTGTCCTGGCTCAGGCTTCAGACTTTCCTTAACTCTCTCAGACAAGCAGCAGCTGGACTCAACATGTCCCATACCTCACAATAAATGGCCCCAGATCCAGCACTAGCATAATCCTGCCCTGGTTCACAGCTTGGTCTCTCCTGGGCATCTCCAAGCCCAACACTAATAGCAACCATCTGCTTACCACTCAGTAACTTGTGCTGGGTGGCCCCAGGCAGTGGCTGACTGTGCACCACCTGGGAGGCCCCAGAGCCAGTGCACCCAGAGGATAGCTTCAGGCCATGCCAGATTACAACTCTACTACATCCACAATCGACACACTCAAGGGGCAGACTTGGTGAGCACCAAAGCCTCACAGAAGCAAGTCCTGCTCCATAGAAGTGTCTCCTGCATAGGAGCTCTTCCACTGAATTCACAGTTGGTCCTCACAGCCAATTGGCTTGGATGTCATTTCCTCCCAGTGATGCCAATAGCAATCAAGCTCAACTACAACAGGACAGTACACACAGCCCATACAGAGGTGCACCTAGAGTGCCCAGCCACTGGGCCCTACAGAACACCTACTACACAAGGCCACTCTACCAATTCTAGGAGACATGGCAGCTCTACCTAATACATAGAAACAAATACAGGGAAGAAGCCAAAATACGGAGACAAAGAAACATGTCACAAATGAAAGAACAGAAGAAATCTCCAGAAAAAGAACTAAATGAAATAGAAGCAAGCAACTGCTAGATACAGAGTTCAAAACAATGGTTATAAATATGAAGATAGTGTAAGGAGGGTCTTGGACAACTTCAAGGATACCAACATTCGCATTGTGGGCATGCCAGAAAGAGAAGAGAGAGAGCAAGATATTGAAAACCTATTTGAAGAAATAATGATAGAAAAGTTTCCTTATCGGTGAAAGAAATAGACTTACAAGTCCAGGAAGCACAGAGAATCCCAAACAAGATGAACCCAAAGAGGCCCACACCAAGACATATCATAATTAAAATGCCAAGGGTTAAAGACAAAGAGGGAATCTTAAAAGCAGCAAGAGAAAAGCAGTTAGTTACCTACAAGGGAGCGCCCATACGACTGTCAGCTGATTTCTCAACAGAAACTTTGCAGGCCAGACGGGAGTGGCAAGAAATATTCAAAGTGATGAATGCCAAGAACCTACAACCAAGTTTACTCTTCCCAGCAAAGCTATCATTTAGATTTGAAGGTCAGATAAAGAGCTTCACAGACAAGGAAAAGCTAAAGGAGTTCATCACCACCAAACCAGTGTTACATGAAATGTTGAAGGGTCTTCTTTAAGAAGAGGAAGAAGATGAAGAAGAAGGAGAAGAAGAAGAGATAAACATATGATGGCAATAAATACATATCTATCAACAATTGAATTTAAAAATCAAAATAAATGAATAAATGAACAAGGAATCTAATGAACAAAATAAATTGATGAATAAAATAGAATCAGAGGCATGGAAATGTGGAATAGACTGAGGAATCTCAGAGGGAAGGTGGGAGGGGGCAGGGAAGAGATTAACCAAAGACCTTACTTGCATATGTGCATAGAGTGGTGGACTGGGGTGGGGAGGGAACTGGGTGGAGGAGGGCAATGGGGGAAAAGAGAGGAACATCTGTAGTACTCTTGACAATAAAGTTTTTGTTTTGTTTTTTACAAATAAGTGACATGAATAACACCATGTCTGGTGACTAAAAATGACAATCGATGACCTCTGATCTTTAGGGAGGCTTTGCCTCATGCCCGACACTGGGTGAGTTTTCCCCTTGTGTGAGCTCACCACAGCTATGCAAGGAGAACTTGAGTGTGGTCCCCATTGGGCAGAAGAATGAGCTGAGGTTCGGAGAGATGAAGTAACCTGCCCCAGGTCACACAGCTTGAAAATGCTGGTGCAGAGATTTGAACCCAAGTCTTTCTGATCCCAGATCCTGTGTTGATACCCACCCTCCACTAGAACGCCTGGCACACAGTGGTGTTTAATAGGTGTTTGGCTCATTTAAAGGGTCACTGCTGAGTCCTCTCTGTTCACAGGGGTCTGGGCTGGCCCTGGGGATTTACTGTTAATACAATTGATTCTATATCCATCATGCCTTCTCCCCGGCAGGCTATGGATTTTAATGGAATGGATACTAATTGCCCCTGTGCTGTGGGTGGGCCAGACTGGGAGAGAGTTTACTCCAATTCTACCACCAAATTCCTTAACACAGACCAGCACCAAAGCTGTGGTGAGGCTGTAACTAGGCAGAGACACAAGCAGGGCACTTGGCTGAGGGAACAAGGCAGGCGAAGGCATGGCGGGGGGGGGGGCCCTGTAGCCCTCCTGAAAGAGCCAAGCACGCCCTCCTGCCAGCAAGTCTACCTGGTCCTGGCTCAGAGTGAGGTGTCCCTCAAGAACTTCTGGGAGATTTGGGTCACTGTAGAGCAAGTGTGTCAAACTCAAAGGCTAGCATGGGCCAAATAAACAAGGTTTAAGTGTGTGTGGCTGCAAACAAACAAAAGCTTCAATTTTCATAGAAACGTAGGTTCATTTCGATAGAAACATGCTGAATACAAAGGGCTGAAATAAGTGAGTAATCATTAACATAAAATAACTAGTGGCCTGGTGCATGAAATTCATGCACATTAAAAGGGGATTAAGTAGAAGAAATATTTTAATATTGCTATTTGCCCTTTCTCTATAATAGAAGTGTCAGAGATGAAAGAAAATTAGTAAAATGTATATGAAAATCTTCCTCCTGTCAGAGTCTGGGGCACATCACAGGACACAGAGTCAAGTCCCCACCTCAGAATCACGAAAGATCCAGACCCAGCCGGCCCCACCCTTGTCAAGCCCCACCGGGTGGGGGGTGCAGCTTGAGGTCCCCGTCAAACCTCACTGGGTGGGGGAGGCAGCCTCAGGTCCCTGCTGATTGCTCATTAAAGCTCGTTACGGGAACTTGGTCTCCACTGTGGGTGCAGCGATCTTGTGTTATGGAAATCCCACCTCTGCTGTGGGCGCCGCCACCTTTGTGATGGTGTGACGGTCAATTTGCATATTCCTGCTTTATTAGATAGAATAGAACATTTTAATAAAAATTAATATTTTTCTTGAACATTAACTTACCAGACATTGAATAACTGCACAAATTAATAAGCATAATGCAAATAAACCTATTTTTCTTGTTCTCCGAAAGTGAAATATTTTCTGTTGCATGCACCAAACAAGTTAATCCAAGACAAATGACGTGGCCATTGGCTGCTTAAATATTCGCTGCTAGTATTAATGGAGAGAAATGGTGTGCCTGGTTGTAAGGCGTGTAAAGGAAATGAATGCAACACGATTATAGTAGTCAGTCATTAGCGAATGTTGTAGTTCGTTATTGATAATTATGTATAACAGGATATTATAAAAATTAAGTTACAAAATTTTTATTAAAATGTTTCTGACATACCATTATATTGGCTGGGCCACAAAAATACTCGTTGTGGGCCACGAGTTTGACATGCTTGCTGTAGAGTGTTTCTCAGTCACAGATGGGCTGGGCAATTCTGCAGGGAGGGGGAGCAGGCAGGATGCTGACATGGAAAGGAGAAAAGGGGGGAAGTCAGGATGGGCATGACAGCCGGGCTCTCTGGACCAACCTCCCAGGCTCCCTCTTCCCTGATCTCTGAGTTATTTTAAACATTAGTTCATGTTGGGGACACATGGGAGAAAGATGCAGAAGACTCACAGAAACAGCTCTCCTCCCTCCTGCTCCCCAACCTCCCAGTCATCCAGGCAGCCAGTTTCTGGTATATGTTTCCAGAACATTCTACCAAACATGCATGGGTGCATGTATGTGCATATCTTGCTTCAGAATAAACCTGACGGCACCCAGCACTCTCTCTCTTGCCCTGTGTTGTTTTCACTGTCTCAGAAAATGTTCCCTGTTAGATTCACTCAACAAATATTTACAACACCTACAAGCGTTCCCCTGCAGTCGGACTGCCCAGCCCCCTGTTCTCACAGAATCTCTATCTTCACTTTCTTTTGTTTTGTTTTTTTTCTTGGATGAAACATAAGATTTTATTGCTCTAGTACAGGGGTGACCTGGGTCGCGAGCCGTCACGTTAGGCTGGCTCCCACGCTCCTCTGGCCCGGCAGCCAGGAGCCTTCAGACATGCATTCCTCCCCCACACACCCCTCCCGTGACTGAGGCTTTCCTCTCCCCCAGGTGCTGGGCTGAAGGCATGCCTTTGAGATGTCCTGCCCTACCGATGGCTTCCGGCAGCCGGCCCGGTGGCTCTGAGGGCGGCCTGTGCCCACACCCCTGCAGCACAGGGGCCACCACCTGCTCTGCCTTGTGAGGCTGGGCCCACCCCTACCACCCACAGGCTGCTGAGGGTGTGTGTGCTCTGAGGACGTCCCACCATGAGGACTTGGACATCTGGGTTTGGGGGTCTGCCCGGGTGAAGAGATCAGCTCTGAAAATCATCACTCTCTCCAGGCCCCGCCTGTTTCGGTGGTCCAGGCCCAGGTCTGGAAGGGAGCTGTCTAGGACCCCGTCCTCGTACAAGGCCAGCTTCTGCACTGTCTTCTGTCAGGCTGAGTCGATGACCATCTGTGGTGGCCGCAATGATGCACAGCAGCCCAGGTGTGATCCTTCCATGGCTGTGGGCTGGGGTTCTGGGCCGCTCGCCCATAACTCTCAGGTGGCACCCTCTTGAGTACAGCCAGCCTGCCCGGGGGGTGCAGGGGCCCCTGTGATAGCCCCCTTGCAGGGCTGTCTGGCAGGGCTGGGCCTGGGGGCAGTCCACAGTCAGGTGCCAGGAATGGAGGGTGGCAGACATGCCAGACACACTCTTGTCACTCTCCACGGGCTGTGTGGGGCCTTTCTGGAGCTGCTCCGTTGCCGGGGCCGAGGTTTCTGAGGGCACTGCCAGGGGCTGCCAGGGACTGGCATTGCTGGTGGACATGTAGGAGTTTTCCTGTGGAGCAGGGGCTTGCAGCCAGAAGCCTCTGCCTCCAGGGGAAGCCTGACATTGCAGCCTGAGGCTTCTCCAGCCTCTTGTCCACCTGGGTCATGGGGTCTCCTCAGCCCGGCAGTGCAGGCAGCAGAGGCCCAGCTGGCCCAGGGCCAGGCCTCGCTCAGGGGGCAGGGCCCGGGCCTGGGGTCCAGGTGCTTCGTGCAGATCTGGGAGGCGACTGGGGCAGCCCAGGCTCTGAGGCCAGACCCGCTTGGTATGCGGTCTGGGTGTTTTTCAGGGCACCCACCATCCTCTGCGTCCTCTGTCACCAGGTCTTTCAGGTACTTGGCCTTCGCACCATGCATCCTCAGAGCCCTGTGGTCAGCCAGGGTTTCCAGAACCACCATGCCGAAGCTGAAGGTATCGGTGTCCACCGCCAGCCTCCGGTCGTGACGTGTTCCTCAGGCAGGCAGGCCAGGGTGCCGCTCAGGTCGAGTCCGGGCCACGGTGCTGCTCTGACCAGGGTTGGCCACTGCAAATGGCCGAGACGGGCCAGGCCAAAGTCTCCCAGTTTGGGCATCAGCCTGTCATCCAGAAGGACACTGGAGCTCTGGACATCTCCATGGGCGAGGCTGGGCCGTCCTGAGGGAAAACTGACTCGCTGGGCTGTGCTCAGAAGGGTGCCCGCGCTGGGCCCGGAGAGGGGAGCAGGCCTGGGCCTGGAGGTGCAGGGCCTTCCAGGGAGCCGCCGGGCAGGAAGCCGCAGACAAGGCAGTGGTCGCCGCTCTGAGCACAGCAGCCAGCAAAGTCCACGATGTTTGATGACAAGACTGACTGCTGCCCCACAGTGGCCACCCCAGGTCTGCCTCCTCGTCCATCGTCTCCACGGCGTTCCCCGTGCTCCTCAGGATGCCCGTGCACACGTCCGAAGCAGCCCTCCTGACCTTCAGTTCCTCTGAGAAGCTGTGGTGCACTGGGAGCCTCATGGAGGGCCGGCAGAATAGAAAGGATGTTTCCGGGCAGGAAGGAGCCTGAGTTCTCTGGGCTCTGCTTGGTGGAAGAGGATTCTAGAGATGGTGGCGGTGGCCGAGGGCAGCAGGGCTTCAGACAGGGCAGCACTCAGGCCCAGAATGGTTCTGGGAGCCTGGAAAAGCTGGGAGGAGGTAGGGGGACGCTGACGATTGCAACTCCTGTGGCAGGGGGCTGGGGGCCTTGGCCTCAGAGGGTGCAGAGATGGAGCGGGTCCTTGGGGCTGTGGTGCTGGAGGGTGGGAGGGGGACGGGAGGGTGCCAGGCTGGTTCGATGTCCCTCACACGGAGCAGCTGCAAGTGTGTGAGGATGTGCATGAGGTTGGTCACACGGGCGTTTCAGTTGATCTGGGGCCACAGGAGCGCGGTCTGATCTCGCCCCATCAAGGCGGCAAGCTGGCATCTGTCACTGGGCTCCAGGGTGTCCATCATTTTGTAGAAGCGGCACATGACCCAGGGTGGCACCTCGTACAAGAATTGTTGGGCAGTAGGACCTGTGGGGCCCCCCGAGCCGGGGTCCCCCACGCTCAGCCCCCAGCCATGAGCCTCTGTCTCCAGGCCAGGGCCTCTTGGGGCCTCGGACTGGCCCGGCCCGTGGACACTGACTCTCCATCCTCACTTTCCATGGCGGCTCTGGCGTGTGACAGGCTTTGCAGCTGTTTCTACTCTGAAGGGAGACACTTGGGACGTACATCCTGCTGCCGGGGTGCAAGCAGCTGGTGGGATACACTCCTAGACACAGAGCTCCTGGGATAGAGAGTGGTGTTCTTTGAGCTTGTCTGGCTGCTCCAGGCTGTGATTAACATGTCAGGGTTGGGTTCGAGGCAGGGAGTGACCTGGCTGGAGGTGGCACTGAGTCAGGTGGCGCCAGTGCTGGGATGGGCTTGAGGAGGGAGAGCAGAGACACCCCTTAGTCCTCAGGAGCCCTCTGCTTGAGGAAAGTCAGAGTTAGAGGGGGTCGGTGACCGGGCGAGCTGTGCTGAGGCAGCCCAGGGTGCCTGAAGGAGGGTGGGACCCAGCCTGGGAAGGAGAGCATCGGTGAGGCTGCAAGAGGGGCCACTTTCCTGAGCCCCCACAATGGGCCCTGGGCCCTCCCCATATCCCTCAGGAGACCTACATCACCCACCCACCCACTGGACAGTGATTACCCCAGACCCTTCCTGGGCACTGGCACTGGAGTGGGCGAGAGCCCCCAGGTGCTGGCACTGGGGTGGAGAGCAGGTGCCTGTTTCAGTTTCTGAGGCCAAGGCTTGGAGGCAGAGAGCAAGGACCCAGAAAGCCACTCGCCTCTCCCACCGCTGGCCCTGAGAGCCCGGCTGGGGAGTCCCTGTGGAGAGGAGCATTGGCCACGACTCCTGGAATGACCTGCGGAACCAGAGAGCCGTTGGGCTTCCTCGCACGGACACCACAACCCGACTTGAAAACATAAAGTTGCCCTGGTTGGTGTGGCTCAGTGGATAGAGCCTGCGGACTGAAGGGTCCCGGGTTTGATTCTGGTAAGGGCACATGCCCGGGTTGCGGGCTCGATCCCCAGTGGGAGGCGTGCAGGAGGCAGCCGCAATGATTCTCTCTCATCATTGATGTTTCTCTCTCTCTCTCCCTCTCCTTCCTCTCTGAGATCAATAAGGATATATTAAAAAATAAAACATAAAGTCACGTAAAGTTCTTTCTGTACAGACTTCAGAGCCCAGATGCTGTCGGATGTGCCCGTGGGTCACACGCGCCCAAACGCCTCTCACTCCTCACAGCCCACAGCCAGGCTGGAGGCCTGAGCGGCTGCAGGGTCCCTGGCTGGCGAGGCCAGGCCAGCAGCGGGGCCCCAAGCACTCGGGGAGCAGTAAGGTGTGGGCTGCACACAAAAGCGAAGCAAGGAGGGTCCCCTCTCCGGAGGACACACCCCCTACAGTTTCACTCCCAAACTGCCTCAGGCTTCCTTTGCTCATGCAGATCGATAGGGGTTTTTCTCCACATAAACAGGCCCACACTGAGCCCTGTTGTGCCTCTGCAGTCCTTTTGGGGAGGGCGGGGCAGCCCCACTGGCCAGCCTCTGGCCCACATCCTGTGCCAGAGTCAGGCCCCTGCAGAGACAGCTCCCTGAGGCCCAGCTTCAGCCTGCCTCCTTGTGAGGAAGGAAGGGTGAGGGGCTGGTCATGGGGCAGGTGTTGGGGGCAGAGTCCTCATCCCGAGAGTGAGGGCCCTCCTGGGGACCTCTGACGGGATGGAGGAGGCAGGCAGTGCCCACAGGGTGGGGGTGGCGGCTGCATTATTTCAGCAGCAGGCCTCCTGGAGGGAAGCTATTTCTAACTGTGAGAGGCTGGAGTGACTCCCTCCCTCCCTCCCTTTATTGCCCTTTATTCTTGTCATCCTGGGACCAGCAGGCCTTGCCCGCCTTCCTGGAAGCTCTGTCCCTGTACCGGAAGGGAGACAGTGAGATGGAAGGAAGGGGAGACCCTGTTTGTCCCCCAGGTCTGCCAGGCAGCCCTCACGCACCCGGCAGGCAGGAGGGAGAGGGTTGAGAGGCTTGAGGATATTTTTGAGTCCTTGCTGGTCGTGTTACACCTACCACTCCCCCAGCAGCCTCTCGGGGACCTGGGGAGGGCAGAACCCATCTCAAAAGCCTCCAGTTAGAAAAGGGTGGTTTAGGTCGCAAAACTCAAAGGTCCGGGGCGCGATCAGAAGGCCCCCAGGAGCCTGTCTGGACTCCTGCTTCTCTCAGCTTTTCTGCTCATGTGGGTGGGTCTTATTTTAGGGGGGCTCAGCCCATGTAGCAGCCAAGGGGTCCCCAGCAGCCCCTGCAAGATAGAGCTCCTTCTTTTCCAACTGATTCAGCCAGTCTAGGGCCAGTCCTCATTGCTTGGCTTCAATCACAGGCCCATATCTCAACCAATCACAGGCAGGCCAGGGCCACTTGCCTACCCCTGGGCCCTGGGAATGGTCCCTGTCCCCAGGCACCAGGTGGTAGGATAGATTAGATCCAGGTGGTGAGTCCCCAGGGAGCATAGCTCCCAAAGAAGGGCCTAAATCCCGGAGGACATGGACCAGGTGCCTGTGAGGTTGCACAGCCAGGACAGTGCCCTCCTCGCACCCAGGAGAGGCCAGGTTACCCGGGGCTGCCCTCCTGGCTCCTGGGCCCACCGCTGATGGCTGAAGCTCCCCAGGAGGCAGGGAGGAGGGGAGGCAGTGGGGGAGGGCAGAGCCTGCTCCTGAGGGAAATAGTCAGGTGACGGCTCCAGGCGGAGCTAATCAATGCTGCTTCCTGCTGAGCGGGAGGGGCCCAGTGTCCTGTTTCCCAGGCCGCCAGCCGTGCCTCATGTCTACTCCCCTCAAATCAATGCCCCGGGGCCGGCTGGGGCCTGCGGTGCCCGGGACAGGCAGGGGAGTGTGGCCTCGAGGGAGCCAGACAGTCACTTTCTTGACCCCTTCGTTGTGCCCGGCAAGGTGGGCGGCCATCCTCCCAGGCACCCCTCTCACTGCGCGCTCAGGCCCATCCAGGTCTCATTTCTTCACTTACCCACGGGGGTGGCGTTTCTATACCTTCAACCGGAGCGATTGCCCCGTCATCCTCCCTGATGCACCCACGGAGCCTGGCACAGGCAAATGCACACATCCTGCCATTGTCACAGCCACGGCTGTTGTCGTAGGGAACATGGCGTTGAGGGAAGGGACTGGGCCTGGGCTCTGCGTGCTGGGCCTCCTTTCCCCTGGCCCCGTGGGACGCAATCCTGTGCCCCCTAATTCCTGGCCATGGGCTGTGCACACGGGAAAGGCAGTTCCTCGACCAGCCGGGTGTGGCTCTCATGAGCTGCCTGTGGGTGGAGGTGAAAGGAGGGTGAGCCCAGGCCCTGGACACTTTCACGGGGAGCGGGGAGGAGCCAGGCTTCTGCCAGGAGCTGCCCTGTGGCCCCGGTGTCTCTCATCCCGTGTCCCTTTGTGCCTGTGTGCTGAGCCTGGCCTGTGAACACTCTGGACAGACCTGTCCCTGTCTGTACAGACGGACATGCCTCACTGGAGACCCACAGGAAATGAGGCGCCTCGGAGAGTGGCTGGTGTGGGAAGGAGTGGGACGGGACGGGGAGGCCCTGGTGGGCCGCCCCGGAAGGAAGAGCAGTTTGGGGATAAAGTCTAGTGACAGAATTGAGCTGGTGGCATCGAGGGCTGAATGACTGGACAGTACATCTGGAACAGGAAGGCTGAGGGGACTGGGCCAGTTGAGGGGCGTAGGGCCAGGCCTGGGGACTTTGGCTCTCACAGCTGTCCTGCGAGAGTGAGCTGGGCACGCATAGCCCGTTGTATGTTTCAAGGGTCTCCTGACTCTGGGGCTGGGGCTGGGCTGAAATCCTGGGGAGGGGGCCGAGGGGGTGGGGAGACACCCAATGGGGTCCCGGGAGGAGGTGCCCTCGAGTGCTCCGAGGAGCTGCCGCGGTACCAGACAGACACCAGCGAGGGACGGCCTGGTCTTCACATCTCAGCCCATGATTAATTTATGACTGAAACAAATGCACTGGCCTCGTCATATTCAGACATAAATATTACAGAAGCCAGCAGGCAGCCTGCTGCTCTCCCAGCCCAGCCAGCCCAGAGGCAGGCTGCTCCCCGTGCCCGGGTGGCTGGGTGGCCTTGGGAGCCACCTTCCCTGCCTGGGCCTCGATTTCTTCAGCAGAAGGAGTGGTCCCTGTGGGCCTTCCTGCCTGGGCTCTGAGGGCACCGTGGCAGCAAGGGTTTCTTAAATGGCTACTATGTGCCAGGCCCAGGGGAAGAGAGAGAATTTCAGATTAAGGGGAAGCTGGGCACTGGCAGAGTCAGAGGGGTTTGCAAGGTATGTTTTGTTTTTAAAATATATTTTTATTGATTTCAGAGAGTAAGGGAGAGGAAGAGAAAGATAGAAACATCCCACCAGGGATCTAGCCTCAACCCGGGCATGTGCCCTGACTGGGAATCAACCGTGACTTCCTGGTTCACAGGTTGACACTCAACCACTGAGCCATGCCGGCTGGCTGGAAAGGTGTTTGTTGCTAGAACTCCTACTGTGTGTGGGACAACAACTCCCTTTCCTGTCATTGGCTTCTCAGGACCTCAGCAAGGGACTTGTCTGGGTCCCGCACACCTGGCCTTGCTTGGGGGCATCCCTTCAACACCAGAGGGAGCAGTGGCTGTGCACCTTGCCCTGGCGGGGGTGGGGTGGGGGGGTGGGAGGGGGGTTGTGAGCCCCTTTGTTCACAGACAGGAAGCCAGGGGGCAGGCATGGGGGCTGGTTAGAGAGACCCCGGCACACATCCTGCCCTCTGTGCCTCAGTCTCTGCATCTGGAATATGGACGCGCTCCCTGGAGGTAGGCTGGCATCCATGGGGCCCAGCGAAGGGCCATGCACCTGAGCCCTTAGCAGCTGCTTATGTGATGTGATGGTGGTTGAGAACTGAATTCTGGCACCAGAGGTGGGCCAGGAGGGTGGGATGTGGAACCTGAAAGGCTGGCCTCTGCAAGGACAGTCTCTGCTCAGGGACCTGGGCAGGACGCTTGGCGTGGTCTGTGACTGGCATGGAGAGTGGCCCTGGGGCATCTCGGAGGCCGGGGAGCGCTGCTTGCCTTCCCTGGCTCCCTGGTGAGTGGCAGGCTGGGAGCTGCTGCAGGTGGGTTTAGGGTGGAGAATGCCCTGGGCTCACCTTTGTCCTGGGAGCTGTTAGAGCCTAGAGACAGAGGTGCCCAGAGGCTTCTGTCCTTTCCAGCTGAGACCACCGCCCGCTGAGGGGATGCGCTGGCTCCCCTGGGGCGCACGACGAGCCCCCCGGGGGGGTGGAAGCCATTCTTTCTGTGATGACCTGAGCCTCCCTGTTCTGGAAAATGGGAGGGTACGGTGGGGAGCTGAGTCACTTCCCTCCTGGGTCATTTCGAGGGAAAAGGAGAGGTTTCCTGAGAGCCTTTGGGCCCCTGGGAAGTTGGTCTCCAAGGGGAGGAGGAAGCCAGGACAGCTGTGCCAGTCAGGGCGGGGTAGGGTGAGGGGGGGGCTGGCTGGAACCTCCTGGGGTGTCCTTCTCCCCATTGCAGGCTGGACAGCCGTCCTGGCGGGGACAGACCCGGCTCTGAGCCCCACTCACCCTCAGCAGCTCTGCAGGTAGGCGCCCCCCCCTTCCTGTGTCAGGGCCAGTGACTGCTGAGGCTGCAGTGGCAGCAAGGGGCCCAGCCAGGCCCAGGCCGAGTCTGCGCCTTGACGGCTCTTCGGCAGCGGGCGCCGTGCTGGGTGCCTGGGGAGGCACTCGAGGACCCTCACTGCAGGCCCAGGAGGCCGGAAACCTCACTCCCCACCTGATCCTGGGAAAGCGTGGCCTGGAGAGCCGACCTGACCTGCTTCCTCAGCTGGTCAGCAGAGGTGGTGGGATTCAACCCAGCACAGCCTGAGGCTGGGAACTCTCTGGATGGCCTAGGCCAGGTGGCAGCTACCAGCTTCCTGGGGCCCAGAGCGTGGGCAGGAGCCCGGCAGGTAGGCCTGCACTGGTCTGTCTGAGCGTCCAGCAACCTAGGCGTTGGCCGGGAGGCATCTTGCTCCCCCCTCCGCCCCACCCCCACCCCTCCGCTCTGCAGCCAGCCTCCCGCAGCTCAGATACATAATTACATTTCACATTGAGGGGCAGCTGGAGGCCGAGGGCCTGGGATTCATTTCAAGCTTGTGCTCTGGGCACAGACCGACCTCTTTGGCCCAATGCTGTGGCTCCAAGGTGGAGCGAGGGGTCAGACTGGTGATACAATGGGGTCTCCCCAGGCCCAGGCCCAGGCCCAGCGGTCAGGTCCATCTGCCAGGAGGGAAGTCCTGGGCCCTGCAGGCGGCTGAGATCAGAGGCCCAGACAATGGGCCCAGGAGGCTGGGAGGGCAGGGTCCCTGGGGACAGGCTGGGAAAAGCCCAGCCTCCAGAGGCAAAGGTGGCAGGAGAAGAGGATCACAGCGGGGTCAGGTCTGCAAAAAGGGAGAACAGAGGGGAGCACAGAGGGAAAAACAGGATTTGAGAGAAGTCAAACAGCGCAGGATGGAAGCGGAGAGGCTGTTAAAGAGGGGAGGTGGTATGTGTAAGTACATGCCTGGTGTGCAAGGGAGAAGAATTTCTGAGAGGTGTACAAGCCGGGATCTGGGTGTATAAGTGCACATACTACCCTGAATGTACATGTATGAGTGTGTATGTCCCTGTGCACTTGCAACCTCATGCATGTCAGAGCGTGCATTTTGCATGTGTTGGTGAACTTGTGTATGGGCTGCATGCAAGATTCCCTGGACTGTGTGTGCGCTCTCTGTGCACCTGTTTGTGCTTGTCCCTGGAGGACATGCCTCTGTGTGTGTGTGTGTGTGTGTGTGTGTGTGTGTGTGCGCGCGCGCGCGCGCGCCCCAGTACGCAAGTGGTTGATGGGGCGGGGGACCTTCCGGGGCTGGGGACGCGCTGGCTGGGCCAGTCCCCGCTCCTCCCGAGGAGTGGGGGTAGGGGGGGGCGGCGGCGGCGGGGCGCGCTGGGAGGGTGCTCCCGGGGGAGAGTTGGAGGAGTTGCAGAGCTGTGCTCTGGTGGCCGCAGGACACGGAGCTGGGTGCGCGCCGTGCCTCTGCCTCCCGCCTCTTTCTCGCCCTCCATCCCGCTCACCGCCCTCCCCTGCCTCCCGGCTGCCGCGGTCTCCCTCAGCTCGGTCGCCAGGGTCGAGGGGCTGGGGGCCGGGAGCCCGCAGGTAGCGCAGGGCGGGGCGCGGGGCGTGGGGAGCGCGCCCGGCCGGCCTGGGATCAGATAACAGCGGGCGGGGGAGGAAGCGCGTCGCCAGTTCTCACAGCCGAACGGAGGGACGGACTCCCGCCGCGCCGGCCGGAGCGAGCGCCTTGCGCCCGGGGGCGCCGAGGAGGCGCGCGCCCCCGACCCACGGCTGACCCTGAGCGATCGGCGCTCGGAGCAGACGCGCCCCTCGGCCTGGAGCGCCCCTGGGCTCTGCCCTGAGCGGCGGCGGCGGCGATGCGGCCGGGGCGGCGGCGGCCGGGGCTGGGGACGGCCGCGCGGAGCTCGGAGGACGCGGAGCGCGCCGCGCCCCGGACACTCGCCGAGGTAAGTGCGAGGCCACCGGCGCGCGGCCCCCGGGGGCCTGGCGTCCGCTCCGCGCAGGCCCCCTCGGGCTCGGGGTGAGCGCGAGGCGGTGGGGCCACAGGGAAGGGGATGGGAGAGTTTGGGGAGCCATCGGAGGCCATGCCGACTGCAGGCTTGCCTGCCCCTGCCATGGCTCCGGCACCTACGCCACCCGGAACTTTGCTCCCTGCTCACCTCCATTCCGGGGAGCGCCGGGAAACTTTGAGGCGCTCTCGGTCCCCTGGCAGACGTGCACCAGGGGCTCGGGAAGCACTTGCGTGTGTTGCCTGATCTTCCCCGGACCCCGGGATGGGGCGGGGGGAGGGGGGCGCGGATGGGGTCGCAGTCCATGAGCGGCCCTGAAAATGCTTCCCCCTCCCCCGGCCCAAGATCTGCGGTCCTGGAGTCGCTTCTCCTTCTCACTCTCCGTGCTGATGGAGTGGAAACATTCTGGAAATGGTGTTCTCCACTGGCGAGCGAGCCGACGACTCCAGCCAAAGCTTCTTGCTTTTAGATAGGCCTCGCCCACGGGGAGGATGCCCCGCAGCCCTGGACCCTTGGGTTTCAGGCCAGACTCCCCGCCAAGTGCTCCTGTCCCTCCGGTTTGGAAGGTGCTCAGGGCACGTGATACTTCAGACCTGCCAGGGAGCAGGGGACGGGTCACAGAGCCGTGTTTCCGTGGAGGAGGTCTTCGCTCCAGGAGGTGCCTCTGCCTCTCAACAGCTGGGACTTGGGGGACCAGGGCCACCTGCCTCTCCCCAAGGGCAGGCCCACCTGGAGCCTGTGCTGTCTGTGGCCGTTTCTCCTCTGGGCTGCTCCCTAGGCTCAGGTGGGAGCCCTGGGATAAAGCGCTGGGGACTCTGCCCCCCAGACCCAAACCCTGAAACCCAGTCGCAGTTTCTGTCTCCCCAGAGGCAGGGGCACCCCTGGGGCCAAGACCTGCAGCCCTCTGGCCGGCCCTGCCCCACCCCCAGGTGCCAAAGGAAGCCTGGCTCCCGGCTGCTCCCTGCCCCAGCCCAGCCTCACCTGGGCCAGGCTGCTCTAGCCCCGGACTGTGCCATGTGGCCCCGAGGGTCAGGTAGGGGCCCCAGCCCTGGGTGCTGCCAGGGGGGCTTAGAGTAGAAGATCCCCCCACGCCCCTCACACCCCTTACTCCCCACCCCTATTCTGAGTCCTGAGAGATTTCTCAGCAGAGGTTGGCAGCTCCAGGAGGGACACCTTGGAAGGACTCCCATCAGTGTTACAAGCTTCTGAGGGACAGCAGGTGCAGAGGGAAGGGGCGTGCTGACCCCCGAGGGACAAGAGGGGGCTCCGGGTGCTGGACACAGGGGCCCTGGTGCATCACTGAGTGTCCACCATGGCACTCTTAGGATTGGGTGTTGTCATAGACCTGGCAGACATGAACTCCGGGTCCCTGACCGCTTCTTTGTCCTTCTCCTGGCGAGGGGACAGCAGAGCCTCCTCCCCAGCCCGAGGGAATGGCCCTTCTCTTGAGGCAGGGCTAGAGCCCGTTTGTCAGCCTGTGCCTAGGACGCTGCCCCCATCCCAGCTGTCATGTCAGACCCCCATGGGGCTTCCGGTTGTGCAGCGAGTGCCTGGTGGAGGGCCGTCCAGTGAGCTGTGCTGTGCTGGGAGGAAGAGGACCCGGGGCAGGCGGAGTCTTCTCTGAAAGCCACACAGCAAGTCAGGGGTTCGAGCAGAAGCCTCCACCGCCTGCTCCGTGCCCAGCTTCCAGTCCCGGGGCTCTGTCCACTGGCTGAGGGCGCTGCACTCTCATTTAATTTCCAAATGGTCTGCTGGTGCAGAGGGTGGCATTCTCTCTGTGGCACAGACAGGAGGTTTGAAGCGCTGGGAGGGACTGGCGCTCTGCCAGGGACAGAGCTGTATGCTTCTCCTGCCCAGATAACCCGCAGGTGCCTCTGTGTGCCACCAGAACAGCGTGGCATCTCTTCCTGCCACCCCTCGCCTGGGGCTGGGCCCACACAGGCCCTGGCGTCTGCTCGCCTCCCTGGCTCCCAGGTGCTGCGGGCCCGGGGCCCCGTGAAGGCCTGGCATGCAGCAGGTGCTCAGGACGTGTTGGTGGGTCAGGGTCCGGGCTGCTTTCTCTGGCCACAGGGACCTCGTGAGGCCTTGCTGTGCTGGCATGTGCGTGGCGGGTTGGCATTCTGATGCCCATGGCCCAGCACAGGGTCTGCTTCATACATGGTGCTGGGTACACAGAGACCGTCCTGCCCCCCCGGACCTCGGTGTTTGGGAGGAGACTTCAGGGCAGACAGCTGAGGCGAGGGAGGCCTGCGGTGTGACCGGCTGAGTCACTTCTCCTCTTGGGCCTTAGTTCATCGTCTGCAGGGTGGGATCGAGGACCCGCTGGGAGGCTGCTGAGAGCACCCAGGATGGGAGAGTAGGACTGTGCACCCCTCTGTGGCCTCTGGGCAGGGGTCTCAGTGGAAAGGGGGCTCGGTGAAGGAGGGGGAGCCTTGGTGATGCCAGGCCTTGGGAATCTGTCCTCCATCCCAGCTTTCCCCTGGACATGGAGGCCAGAAGAGCTGGTGATTGCTGCGGCCAGGCTGTCTCCTGCTGTCCCTGCCCCGCTTCCTACACCTGCCCCAGCCGATGCGCCCCAGCTCAGGCCCCTGCCTGGATGCTGAGATGGAGGCTGCAGGGCAGCGTGAGGCTGTGGAGACCAGGGGTCCCTGGTCCAGCCCCTTAATCGGCCTTCTGCTCTGTAGCACTGGATGCAGGTCCATTGTGTGGCCAGAGAGGAGGGGAGCCCTTTCTCAGGGCCTCAGAACAGGTCTTGGGGATCCCTCTCCCCTTCCCTGGGTCTGGATCTCCGTAGGACTGAGGCTTGGAGAGGGCCAGCGCGCAACAAATAAAGCAGTCAGAGCGAGGCTCCTGCAGGCCACCCAAGTGGCCACTCAGCTCTGAGTGCACTGCGTGCGCTGTGGGTGCTGTAGTCTCGGGACAGCCCTGGGCTCAGGACCCGTCCAGGGTTCCTCTCACTCAGAACAAAGCCACCCTCCTCCCCACGGCCCCCAGGCCCTGCACAGTCTAGTCCTCGTTCCCATCCCTCTCCCCTCCCCCTTGGACTGCCTGCCCCGCTCCTTGCTGGGCCTCCCCCAGGGCCTTTGCACTTGCTGCCTCCTTTGCCTGGAACACTCTTCCCCAGATTTCTGCACAGCCCCCGCCTCACCACTCTCAGGTCTTGCCCAGATGTCGCCCCCTCCGGGAAGCTCTCCCGGATAGCACCATGGCCTCTTTTCCCTACATCCCTCTCCTGTATTTTTCTTTTTAAAAATGTTGTTATTGATTTATTGGGGGTGATAATGGTTAATAAGATTACAAGCTTTCAGGTGTACAGTTCTCAGCACACCATCCCCCATCACCACGCATCCCCCACACTCTCCCCCGTGCGCTGTCCTGTGGAGACCTGCATGCCACCTGCAGCCCTGTCTCACTTGCTCGGCTTGTTTCCTGCCATCCCTTCTGAGCGCATGCTTCTCGAGGGCAGGGTTTTGGTCCGATGTGCTGCAGGGGTGCCCGCTGCGAGTGGGTGCGCAGCGACCAGGCATGCGAGTGCTCAGTAGCCAGAATGACGTCCCATTCTACAGATGAGGAAACTGAGCCTCAGAGAGGTGACATCAGTGTCCCAGAATCGTGGGGCTTGTCGGGGCAGAGCTGGCGTTCAGACCTGTGCTCTGGGCCCGTGCGGCTGTCTGTCTGTGCAGGGGAGGGAGTTGGCATTCAGCTCAGGCCCCTCCTCTGTGCCGAGTTGAATCTGTGACCTTACTTGCTTCGAGCTCTGAGCCTGCGTGCAGCTTAGGTTGCCCCCCGCCCCGCACCCCTGTGAGGGCAGGAGCTGTTCTCACTGCAGATCTGAGCAAACAGAGGCTCGGGGAGTCCCACTGCTCAGCTCTCATGGCCCCCGCTTCCCGCCATGAATCTCTGTGCCTTCCTGTAGTGTGTGTGCGTATGCGTGTGTGTGTGCGGGTGCGTGCTTGTGCATGTGCGCGCGCACGTGTCTATGCGTGCGTGTGCGTGTGCATGTGTGCGTGTGCGCGCGTCCGTGCGCACGTGTGTGTGTGTGTGTGTGTGGGGGTGCTAGCTGCAGAGCTGGGTGTCCCAGGGCCCAGTGTCTCCTTGTCTTGCCCACCAAGCATTCCAGGTGTCCACTGGCCATTTGTATCTTGTGTCAGTGGGTTTCACTCCCCCTGCCCAGTCTCTTTTTGGATCATGACGTTCAGGTTTAACATTCTTTTTTTTTTATTTTTTAAGATTTGCCATATTCAACTTGACCAGCTCCCCACTTTAAAAAGAACCCGCATGCTTTCCTCCTTCTGGTCCCTCTGTTGCTGTTGCCTGAGCCACGCCGGGCTTACTGAGCTGCCGGGCTCCAGGGGCAGGGACCTTGCGGACTGCTGAGTGCCACCAGGGGCTGGCCATGCCCCCCGGGCCTGCGACCCAGGCAGGCTCGCCTTGGAGGCAGCTTCTGGCTGTCCTCACCCTGGGAGGGGTGTCCTGGAGGTGGGGTGAGACGTGGCATCCCCACGGTGGGAGGGGCAGCCTGAGGCCCAGAGAGGGACAACCACAGCCAGACGTGGCCCAGCTGCTTAGCAGCAAGACCCTCTGTCCCCTGAGCCCCTAGCAGCCCTGTGGAGACTTACTTAGGAAGCTGGGCTGGAGGAGGGAGTGTGTGAAGACGGGGAGGTGCTGAGCAATGTGTGCGCGCGCATGTGTGTGCGTGTTTGCACGTGTGTTGTGTGTGTAATGGAGAGGTCCCAAGGCCAAGGACAACAGAGGGCAGGGAGAGATATGTGTCCCCAATCCCTGTCCGCCTCCCCCTCCCTCCAGCTGCAGCCTGCTCCCTGAGGGTGGCTCCAAGCTGCACTTCTCTGTCCCTTACAGCAGAAAGTAATTGTGACGGCAGCGGCCAGCGTGTGCCACCCGCTGCCCTGACCCTGGGCCTCTGGGTCCTGGTCTCAGGCCAAGTTCAGGCCACACAAGTCCAGCGTGTGCGGGCCTGCCTGGGCTATGGAGGGCAGAGGCGGGCGGGCTCCGGGGGTTCCCGAGGTGCTGGGACCTCTGGGCCGGTGGGGAGCCCACAAGTCGGCCTGTGGAAGGAGGGTGGGGAAGGGCCTGGAACCCCCCTAACACATCTGCCTCTTTAGTCCTGCTGGCCCCTCCCCTCCCCTCCCCTCCCCTCCCCTCCCCTCCCCTCCCCTCCCCTCCCCTCTTAGCAAGTGCCCTGCCCTGTGCCAGGCTGGGGGTGAGGTCTGGGCAGAAAGGGAGGAGAAAAGAAATAAGGGAACAAATATGTAAGGAAGTCCAGACGTGTCATACCCTTTTGTCAATTATGACATTTCTGGCAGGAGTGCTGCAGCTCACCATGAACACGAGCAGCTGCAAGGGCAGAGAGTGCATTTCTCCTTTCACCCCTGTCTCCCCACTGCAGCCCCAGCTCCATGCTCCCGAGGTGCCTGCAGAGAGCCTTCGGCATCGCCTGAGCGCTCATGCAGGCGTGCGAGTGTGTCCCTGACACAGGCACCTGCAGCTCCCGCCCCGCCCCTGGGGCCCCCACACCTGCTGCCCCTGCGGTGCCAGCGCCCTGGCCTGCAGTGGAGGCTGATCAGACTCAGCCATGAGCCACCGAAACGCACGGTCAGGGCTTCTCTGGGTCGTGAAGCTGTAGCCTCTCAGAACCAGGGAACCTGGAGGTGAGAATCGGCTCATCTTAGCCAGGAGAGGCGCTGACTGGCTGCCACTTCCTCAGACCCTCCGGGGAGCATCGGAGTATCCAGAGCTCCTGGCTTCATCCTCAGGAATCCTGGTGGGGACACAGCCTGGGAATCTGTATTTCTCAGTCTCCCCGTAGCTCCACCCCCCCGCCCAGGCCAGTCACCTGTAGCCAAGCTCCCTGACCTGGGGCAGATCCCACCCTTGGGGCCTAGGGAATGCAGGCCAGTGCAGCTCCCACTCTGTGCGGTGTAGCCGGGCAGGAGGGTGCGGCATAGACGGGTAGGAGGGTGCGGGTAGGAGGGTGCGGATGGGAGGGTGCAGGTGGGAGGGTGCAGTGTAGACAGGTAGGAGGGTGCAGTGTAGACGGGTAGGATGGTGCGGTGTAGCCAGGTGGGAGGGTGCGGGTGGGAGGGTGCGGTGTAGACGGGTGGGAGGGAGGGGTGGGAGGGTGCGGGTAGGAGGGTGCGGTGTAGCCGGGTGGGAGGGTGCAATGTAGCCGGGTGGGAGGGTGCCACTCTGCTTGGACACCTCAGGGAAGGCACTGGCCTCCGAGTCTTGCTCGCTCACGATTCTCAGGAGGAGGGAAGACGCTGTTGCGGACAGAGCCTGGCTGGGTCTGGGTCTGAAGGACAGTCCCCGCCCTGCCTGCTGCAGGGGACCCGAGAGCCCGAGCCCCAGGGACTCCGTCACCTGGCGCTCTCCTCCCTGCGCCTGTGTTTCCATGTGTGAGTCGGGGCTTTTATGTTACATTCTTCTTGGCTTTGGCTCTGCAGGCAGGGCAGGCCAGCCGGCAGCTTCCTCTCTCACAGCCTTGTGGGCAGGAGGCTCAGCTGTGCCCATCCCCTTGGCCTGCTGGGCCTCAAGCTGTCGGCAGCACCTGCCCGGCTGGGGCAGCCAGGCCCCCCTCCCCCCCCCCCCCCCCAGGCCCTGAGCGCCTCCAGGCCACGCAGTCCCTGGGCAGCCAGGCCTCCTGGGGGCTGCGAGTGGAGCAGAGGGGCCCTGCCAGCCCAGCCTGAGGCACCCGGGGCCTGGCCCAGGTGTCCCGCCCTGGAGGCTTGCCAGTCCTAAGGCAGCTGCTCTCTGGGCACCTCAGGGTCCCCACTCACCCGGGCCCAGGTCTCGGGCCAGCAGGCGGGGAGTGGCGGGCGTGGTCTGTTCCTCATCGGGGAAATGGGCACCCGGGAGATGGGCTGATGTGTGCCAGGAGCGGGCGGCAGTCAGCCGGGCCCAGGGAGCTGAGGCGGGGGAGGTTGGGCAGAGGCGGACCCTGTGTTGGTTTCCTGTGGCCGCCAAGTCAGCACCACAGCTAGAAGCTTAAGCACACAGCCCTGGAGACCAGAGGCCAAGGTCACGGTGTCGGCAGGGGCCACCTCCCACCGGCTCTCCTCTCTCCCAGCTTCGGGGGCTGCTGGGATCCTGGTGGCTTTGGCTCCTAGATACGTCCTCTGCTCCCTGCCTCTGTCTCCACACAGTCCTCCCCCCTCCCCTCCCCTCCCCCCTCCCTCCCTCCCCTCCCATCCCTTCTCTTCCCTCCCCTCCCTTCACCTCCTCCCTTCCCTCCTCCCCTCCCTCCTCCCTCCCCTCCCCTCCCTCCCCTCCCTCCCTCCTCCCTCCTCCCCTCCTCTCCCCTCCCCTCCTCTCCCCTCCCCTCCCCTCCTCTTCTTCGGACACTTGTCATTGGAGTTAAGGCCCATCCTCACCCAGGGTAATTGCATTAGTTACGCCTGCACAGGCCACACTCCCGGGGTCTGGGTGGAAACCTCTTTTCTGGAGGCCATTGTTCAACCCATTACCTGTGACCAACCTGAATGTATTGCCCTGCAGCCTGGCTTTTTCTTTCACGTTAGCAGCACACCTGGGGGATAGTCGTGTGGGAGCTCTGTGCTTGGTCTGACCCGCTGTGTGACCCTGGGCGCATTGGCCAGCTGTTCTTTTTTTTTTTTTTTAATATATTTTTTATTGATTTTTTACAGAGAGGAAGGGAGAGAGATAGAGAGCTGGAAACATCGATGAGAGAGAAACATCGATCAGCTGCCTCCTGCACATCTCCCACTGGGGATATGCCCCCAACCCAGGCACATGCCCTTGACCGGAATCGAACCCGGGACCCCTCAGTCCGCAGGCCGACGCTCTATCCACTGAGCCAAACCGGTTTCGGCAGCCAGCTGTTCTGAGTCTCAGTTTGCACATCTGCAAAGTGGAGCTGTGGCTGGTCCCTGCCTCCTCCGGTGGCCGGGCGGCGGGTGCAGTGGGCGACACCTGTCGTTGGCGCTGGGTCCGCAGGAGGGCAGTCTCCCTGGCATCGCCTGCCTGGGGCTCCGTTTCCACGCCGTTCCCGTGTCTCCTGATGCACATCCGGGTCTCTGTGCCGCCCTGACTGTCAGTGCACATGGTGCTGCTACAGGTGCCCGGTGTGGACGTCATACCTGGGCGTCTGAGCAAAAGGTTCTGGAAATGAGCCCACTGGATCCGACAGCCTGTGCCTTTGTGGCTTTGAGAGTTGTCACCGCGTGTCCTCCCTCATGTCGCTCCAGTGCCACCCTGTGGCAGAGCTAAGTGTGCCTGGTCTCCCGCTCCCGGCCCCGTGGCCCCGACATCGCCGTCCCTCAGACCGTCAGCCCTGGCCACGCAGAGCGGCTCCTCCACCTCATCACTCCGCTCGCATTTCCTGTTCAGAGCGTGGAGCCACTTTTGGTTCGGAAAGCCTTCCTGTCTGCTTATTCTGGCAGCTGTGGCTCCTGGGAGGAGGTGGTTTCCCTGGCCGCCCTCCCCAGGGCGCGGTCTCTGGGTGTCGGGTGGGACACCCCTTCCCAGTGTGGGCCTTTCTCATCCCAGTGGGTCTTCCTGGCTGGTCCCAGGACAGGAAGTCGCTGTCCCATTTCATAGATGCCAAAACTGAGGCTCAGAAAGGTTGCACCGCAGCCCAGTTGGAGCCTGACGCCCGAGGGTAGGCTCCTCGATGTCAGTTTCCCTGAAAGCTCACTGTGGCTAGAGGGAGAAGCTGGGTTCACTCCTGCAGCGCCCCCCTCCGCCCCCGCCCCCCCCAGCCCCAGCCCCAGCCTCAGCCTCCCCCACCCAGCCCCAGCCCCCCTAGCCTCAGCCTCCCTGCAAGCCCCAGCAGTCCCCCCAGCCCCACCAGCTCCAGCCCCATTCCCCCCCCAGCCCCAGCCCCAGCCCCAGCCCCAGCCCCAGCCCCAGCCCTAGCCTCCTCCCTGGACTGCCGAGGGTCTCTCCTGAGACGGGGATGCACTGATGAGTTGCTGCCATGGTCTGGCCAGGTCCTGTGTGGCCTGGGGGGCCTGGTGTCCTCGGCCTCCTCCCCTGGCTGCTGGCTGCTGGCTGCTGCTGGGATGATTTGGTGGTGAATTCAGAAGCCTGTGGTGTCACCGGGTGCCTTTACTTCTCAGGAAGTGGCGTGGCGTTTCGCTGAGAATCGGCGCTCAGAAATCGTAGTGACCATGCCGCTCCCCGTGCCCCGGTGCCCGTGTGTGCTCGGCCATTCCCCGTGCCCCGGTGCCCGTGCGTGCTCGGCCACCCCCCGTGCCCCGGTGCCTGTGTGTGCTCGGCCAATCCCAACACCCTCTACTTCTCAGAACGTCCTGGTGGTGGGAGCAGAGCCTGAGCGAGGAGGCCACCGGGAGACGCAGGTGCCAAACTGCATCTGAACTCAGACGAAAGCCCTGTGAATGGATCTCAGTGTCCCGCCAAAGGCACGGGCCCTTCAGGGATGCCACGAGCCCTGTGAGGCTTCCCTTGAGGGGACAGAGGTGCCCTGTGCCGAGGGTCTGGCGATGTCTTGTTCGGGAGCCATCTCTGGCTTGGAGTGGCGGCGTTGGGCATGAGCCAGGCAGGTCTGCCCTTCAATGGGCAGGTCCCCTCTGCTTGCTGTGTGACTAGCGGCCCGCAGCTTCCCTCTCTATTCTCACTCCCCTCCTCTGTGGAATGGGCCGTCTGCCCTGTGCACACCATGATCGTGTGCCAGGTGTGAGGACCAATTCAGAATCTAAATGCAGAGGCCTCTGGCGTCCCTCACTTCACATGTGGAGAAGCTGAGGCAGAGCTGACGCCAGACTCGCAGCCCCTCATCCCTGTGCCTGGACGTGGCTCTGGCCCCAGCGCCTTCGTTCTTACCCCCACAGGATGAGGCTGGAAGGACAGATCTTGGCTTGAGCACCTGCTGTGTGCTGGGAGGCTCTTGCAGGGGAAAGATTTCAGCCAAGGTCTTGCTAAAGCTCTCAAGGTGGAGGGTCACAACCCCTTTATCCATTACTGAGACAGAGATGGGGCTCGGTCTCCCCATCACCCCCAGTCCCGAGCCCCCCTCCCCGTGGCTGAATTCTGAGCTCCTGTGAATGCACATCCGCTGCCCATGTACTGCCCACACACACCGGGTGATGCCCAGGACGTGTGGCCGCAGCGTGGCTGCTGGGAGGGGCGAGCGGAGATGCTGGTCACTGACTCGTGCGCTTGTTGATTTCATGTTGGATCCAAAGTGGATGAGCCCTGCGGCTCGAATAGGAGTCTCCCGAGAGAACAGGGACACAGGGTGGCGGAGCAGACGGTTCTCCAGCGCCGGGCCCTGGCCCCTGGCCCCTTAGGAGGCTGCTGTGGCACCAGTACGCCCAGGGTGAGTGTCCTCAGAGCCACCCCTGGGTCTGAGCAGGAGCCGGGCAGAGAGGTCCCTTGCCACTCGCCTCCTGAGCCCTCCCTTGCCCTCCTGGACAGACAGGGAGGAAGAGTTGAAGGGCATGACACCTGAGCCCCTGCAACCTCTGCTGCTCCGGGGGCCACTCTCCCACCCGGCCCTGCTCCTGAGCTCGGGCACTGGTCCCAGACCCATCCCTTCCTCCCTGTTCCAGAGACTTCCCCAGTCCCGGCTCTCCTTCCACGACAGGGTCCCGGACTCGCAGCCTGCAGTGTGGCCTCCTCTGGCTCCCATCACAGCTCCCACGTCCCGGCACCCGCGCTCTCCTGCGGTGGGTGGTTATCCCTGCCTGTGCCCTGGGCTCCCACCCTCTGGCCTACCCCGCACATCCCTGTGCAAGGCCCCCTCTCTGCAGGACACTTCTCCACACCTGCACCCCTTCCTCCCCAGGGATCATTAAGGGCCCGCATGGGCGGCACTTCTCCAAGCACAGGACACCCCAGGGGACAGAACAAAACCCCGCCAACAGCCACTCATGATAAAACTCTCAGCAAACAGGGCCCCGGGGACTTTCCAAGCCAATAAAGAATATCTACGAAAGTCCTGCGTGAACAACACTCACGGCGAGACACTCTGAGCCTGCCCACAAAGACTGGAAATGAGGCAAGGACACGCCCTCACGCCACTCCCTTTCAGGCCAGGCAGGAAGTGCCAGCTAATACAGGGAGATGAGAAAAGGAAATAAAGTGTACACGTTGTGGGGAAGACATAAACTATGTTTGTTTATAGATGATATGACTGTCTATGTCGAGCAGCTGGAAAAGTTAACAAAAGAAAGAAACACCCGGGACAAGTAAGCGGTGATAGCAAGGTCGCAGGAACTAGGTTACTGTCAAAACGCCGATTGCTTTCCTATCTACCAGCAATGAGCAGGTGGCATTTAAAGATAAAAATAGCATTTACATTAGCCCCTCCAAAATGAAAAACTTAGACGTCTAACAAATCTGTCAAGAGCTACATGAGGACAACTACAAAAGTTTGATGAAGGTCTTGGCCAGAGGTGGCTCGATTGGTTGAAGCTTTGTTCCATATGCCAAAAGGGTCTGGGTTCGATTCTCTGGTTGGGAGCATCCAGGAGGCAATCTATCGATGTTTCTCTCTCTCATCAATGTTTCTCTCTCTCTCTCTCTCTCTCTCTCTCTCTCTCTCTCTCTCTCCCTCTCCCTCTCCCTCTCCCTCTCCCTCTCCCTCTCCCTCTCCCCCTTCCTCTCCCCCTTCCTCTATCTCATTGTTTTTTCTCTCTTTTTTTAAAGATTTTAAAATTGATTTTTAGAGAGAGAAGAAGGGAGAGGGAGAGAGAAAAAGAAACATCCATGCTATAGCAAAACATTGATCACTGCCTCCTGCACGGCCCCTACTGGGGATCAAGCCCACAACCTGGGCATGTGCCCCAGCCAGGAATCGAAGCAGCAACCCGTTGGTGTGTGGGATGATGCCCAGCCAACTGAGCCACACCAGCGAAGGCTCCCGTCCTCTCTCTCTAATCAATAAACATATCCTCGGGTGAGGATTTAAAAGAAAAGAAAACAAAACCCCACAAAAGTCTGATAAAGAAAATCAAAGAACTAAGTAAATGGAGGGATATTTCATGTTCATGGATAGGGAGATAATATTATTAAGATGTCAGTTCTTCCCATCCCGATCTATAGATTCAATCCAATCCACCATACCAGTGAGTTACGTTGTATATATTGTCTGAGTCTAAAGTTAATAGAGAGGCAAGAGGTCCAGAACAGCCACCACAGGACTGAGGGCAATGAGCCGAGTTGGATACTGACAGACCCGACTTTAAGATTCACTGTGAACCTGCAGCAGTCAAGACAGCATGGCTCTGGTGAAAGAACAGACAAATAAACCAGTAGAACAGAACAGAGAGCAGAAACAGAGCCACACACAGTTAGTGGATTTTTGACGAAGGAACTAAGGCAGTACAATGAAGCCAAGACAGATTTGGAAACAAACGGTGCTGGAACATCTGTACACCCACATGAAGAAGAGGAATCAGACACAGTTCTTACCCTTTACAAAACTACCTCTGTGGATGACAGACCTAAATGTAAAATGCAAAACTATAAAACTCAAAACGAGAATGGAGTTAATCTAGATGACCTAGAGTACAGTCATGAGTTTCTAGGTAGAATAGCAAAGACACAGTTCATGAAAGAAATGATTGATAAGCTGGACTTCTTTAAAATTAAAAATGTCTACTCTGCGAGAGCATTGTCAGGAGAATGAGAAGCCACAGACTGGAAGACAGTATTTGCAAAAAACACATTCGCTAAAGGGGCTGTTATGCAAAATACAGCACTCTTAAAACTCCACAATAGGAAACAAACAACCTGATTATAAAAATGGGCCAGAGACCTGAACAAATATCACCGTAAAGAAGATACATGGGTGGCCAGGAAGCCTATGAAAAGACGCTCCCATCATATGCCCTCAGGGAAATAAATGCAAATTAAAACAAGATTCCACTACTCGCCTATGTGAATGGCCCACTTGACCCAATGCAATTGGGATCTGAAGCAACAGGAGCTCCTCTCATATTTGCTGATCAGAATGCAAATGGGTGCAGCCACTTTGCAAGACAGTTTGGTGGTTTCTTACAAAACTAAACACACTCTTCCCATCTGGCAAGCATACTCCTTGGTGTTTATCCAAGGAGGTCAAAAGCTTATGTCCACACAAAACCCTGTACAAGGATGTTTATAGCAGTTTTATTTATATTTGAAAGCAACCAAGATGAATGAGTAAACTGGACTATATCAGACCATGGACTGTTGCTCAGCATGCAAACAGATGAGCTGTCAAGCCCTGCAGATCCTGAGGGAAGCAGCCAGGGGAAGGCTGCCCCTGTGTGAGTCCCACCAGAGGCCCTTGTGGAGACGGCAAAGCTGTGGGAGGGGGTCAGTGGCTGCCAGGGCTGGAGAGAGGACATGCACAGCAGAGCACAGCGGGCGTGTAGGGCCAGGACAGCGCTCTGTGTGATACTGTTCTGGTGATTACAAGGACGCATTTATCCAAACCCATAGACGATACCACACCAGGAGCGAGCCCTACGTGAACTGTGGACTTTGGGTGATGATGATGTGTCCATGTGGGTGCCTAGGTTGTAACACGTGAGAAACACTAGTGAGTGATGTCGATAATGGGGGAGGCTGTGCATGTGCAGTGGGGAGGGTTCGTGGGAAATTGTTACCCTACTCTCCAGGGGTTCCCACTTGGCTCCAGGGGAAAGGAGACCTGGCTGCTTTAGGAAGCGTCCTTTACTCCCAGCCTCTCCGGGAGAGGGATTCACACCCACAGCCCTGCCTGCGGGAAGGGGCTCAGCCACGGCTCACCTGCACTATGTGGCCAATTGCTTGTTGATTTCTTGTTTGCAGTTGGTTGGGTTCCTGTCAAGCTTCTGTTCACAGCTGGTCTGCAAACTACTGCATGTTAACCTTCAGCAAGAATAGCGTTTAGTGAGAGTGGCCCAGACCTCGAGGCCCGTCTGTCTAACAGTCCCCCTGAGATTGTCCAGTCCTCACTCTTGCGGGAAGAGGATGAGGTCGCACTGTAACAGCTTCTGCTGCACTTGGGTGGGGTATGCCTTGAGTTAGAGGCATGAGGTTCTGGCTGCCTGACTTCTGGGAGTCTTGGGGTCCCCTGGGTTCTGGGCTCCTGAGAACAGGAGTGTGCAGAGAGAGCACGGATCTGTCAGGAGCCAGGAGCCATAAGAGGGGAGGCAGAAGCAGGGAAGAAGCAGGGAGCCTAAGACGCTGCCCTCGTAAACTCTCACTGGTGGGACCTCATGAGCCAGGGGGCCAGAGTGACCGCCTCCCTGAGGACAGAGATGCCAGCACGGGAGAGAGGAGGCGCTGTCCTAGTTGAGCCTCTTCCCATGTGACCCAGGACACCAGCCTGATTTTTGTTCAGGACGCACAGAGCGAGCTTCCGGGTCTATCGTGCTCCAGGCCTTTGGAGGACAGGCGGGATCTGGGCCGGAAGTGGCTCTGCTGAAAGGGGGGCCCTGGACGAAGCACAGCAGCCCCAGAGGGGAGGGGTCCCCAGCTGGGACAGTGCTGCACAGTGGCCAGCCAGTGTCCCGCGGTTCCTCAGGCACAGGGATGCTCCCCTGTGGCGAGCAGAGAGCTGCACCTCCTATGGCACGTTGGCCTGGGGGGAGGGCAGCACGGGAGGTGGTCCTGACCCCGCCCTTCCCATCTGCTCTCCTGGGACAGTGCCCCACAGAGAAGGCCTGTGACGGCAGGAGGCACCCCCGGGAGCACTGCTGTGTGTGTGTGGGTGTGAGCATGTGTGTGTGTGTGTGTGTGTGTGTGTGAGTGCGTGTGTGTGTGAGCATGTGTGTATGTGAGTATGTGTGTGTGAGCATGTGTGTGTGTGTCTGTGTGAGCATGTGTGTGTGTGTGTGAGTGTGAGCATGTGTGTGTGTATGTGTGTGTGAGCATGTGTATGTGTGTGAGCATGTGTGTGTGTATGTGTGTATGTGTGTGAGCATGTGTGTGTGTGTGTGAGCATGTGTGTGTATTGAGCGTAAGAGTGTGTGTCTGTGTGAGCGCGCGCGCGCGCGTGAGTGCAAGTATGTGAGAGTGTGTGTCTGTGTGAGCGTGCGTGTATGTGTGTGAGCATGTATGTGTGTGTGTGTGTGAGTCCAAGTGTGCAAGTGTGTGAGCATGTGTGTTTGTGTGTATATGTGTGAGTGTGTGTGTGTGAGAGTGTGTGTGAGTGTATGTGTGTATGTCTATGTGTGAGTGTGAGTATTGAGTGTGTGTGAGTATTGAGTGTGTGTGTATTGTGTGTGAGCATGTGTGTATGTGTATTGAGTGTGTGTGAGCATGTGTGTGTGTGAGTGTATGTGTGAGTGTGTGTATTGAGTGTGTGTGAGCATGTGTGTGTATGTGTGTGTATTGAGTGTGTGAGCATTGTGTGTGAGCATGTGTGTGTGAGTGTGTGAGAGAGAGAGAGAGAGAGAAACACGCGTACACTTACACTTAAGGACGAGGGTGAGGTCACACAAGTGAGGCCACGCTGTCCAGGCCACACAGCACAAGGCCCTCTGTGACAGACGCCCTGTGGGACACCAGCCCCAGCTCGCCCGCTGCCCAGCTGCAGCTCAGACCTGAAGCCCTTCGGAAAGCCGGGGCCCCGGGGAGGAAACCCACCCGCGCGGCCCCGCTTGGTCCCCCAGCCACTGCCAGGGGCGCCGGGACGGGCCTTGCGCCGAGCAGCTCCCCTGAGTCTCCACAACCCACAGGCTCCCTCTTTCACGGCCGCTCCTCACCCCTTGTGCCCACGTTGGAAACACTGGGAGCCCAAGACTGACCGTGAGGACAGGAAATGGCGAGGGCGCAGGGTATGATGAAAAGAGGGGGAGGTGAGGAGAGTCAGCCATGCCCCAGGGGCTGCTCACGGGAGGTGCCTGGTGTAACCGCGGCCCCCCTGCCACCGTGCAGACCCGACCTGCAGAGGAAGGCCCGGGGGTGTGGCCTCCTCGCACCCGCCTCCTCCAGCTCCCACCTGCCGGGAGCCGGTCCATCCTTGCTGTTTCTAGGGACCTGGCATATATGGCTTACTGTTCTTAATATATTTGATCACCTTCTTGGCACTATGTGTTTTAACCAAGGTCACCTCTCCGAGAAAGGTTGTTTCCCCAGGTAGGGATTTTCCCCTGAAGTTAGGGAGGGAATAAAACCTCTTAACTAAGTGCCAGGCGGGTAATTAATCACTTTAACTACAAACAATCATGCTTAAGCTACATAATCTTTACTCCCTGGAATGGAGATAAGAAACGCCCTAACCTTTGGAATAGAGATTGATAGGATTAGAATCAACTGGTATAAATACAGATGCAACAAGACAACAGGAGACAGAACTTAGCAGCAGACCCCAGAAGGCAGACCTCAGAAGGCAGACCTCAGAAGATGGACCTTAGAACACAGAACTTAGCAGACAGGACCTACACAGAACCTAGAACTTCGCTGGAGAGAACATGGCAAAAGATCCTGGACTGAACCTGACTACAGAAATTGGCAAGAGAACCCGACTACAGAACCTGGTGACCGAACCTGGCTGGAGAGCCTAACCCGAACCTGGCTGGAGAACCTAGCGAGAGAACATGGCCACAGAACCTGGCTGGAGATCCTGACAAGAGAACCCAACTATGCTGATGAACTGAACACTGCCTCTGTGCCATTCATTCCTTCTTCGCCGACTCCGTCCACACCTATGGGGAACCCATGGACCTGCTGGGGTCGGACCCTGGCATATGGCGCCTGAACAGGGACCCCTAGGTAAGCACCCTGCACTCGGGACGGATCGGACTCCACCTTAGGAAGAGGGTGGATAGTCTTCGCCGACTCCGTCCACACCTTTGGGAACCCCTGGAACAGGATTCCCATAGGTAAGCCCCCCCCATTGAGAACCCCCACATTCGGGACGGATAGGATTCCACCAGGGTGCTGCAGACCCCCCTATAGAGGATAAGTAGGGTAAGAAGGTGGATAGTACAGAACTTAGATTGAGAAGATGTGCCATACTGAGTCCAAAGAAAGAAGACTCTGTATTGATCTTTACATTAAGAAGATGTGCCATACTGAGTCTAAAGAAAAAAGACTCAGTATTGATCTTTTAACATATGCTTGCTAGCAGAGGAGTTAAGGTTACTCCCAGTCAGATAGAACATTTTATACAAGAAATATGTCCATGCTTTTCTGAGGAAGGAAAGGTGCCGGAAAGGTAAATGTAGAGGCATGGGAGAAGGTAGGCCCAAGGAGCCTTATCCTTAATCGCACTGCAGCCCTTCCACCCCGGGAAAGTGCAGGATTGGCAAGCTCTCCCTGGGATGATAGATCAGGACTCAGGTAATAGCGGAAAGTGCCAATCCTACTCTTAAAATGGTACAAGAGAGTATTTGGGGTTTTTTCTTTTTAATGCTCGCTTTTAAAAAATAAAAAAGGGGGAATTTGCCGGGAGCCGGTCCATCCTTGCTGTTTCTAGGGACCTGGCATATATGGCATACTGTTCTTAATATATTTGATCACCTTCTTGGCACTATGCGTTTTAACCAAGGTCACCTCTCCGAGAAAGGTTGTTTCCCCAGGTAGGGATTTTCCCCTGAAGTTAGGGAGGGAATAAAACCTCTTAACTAAGTGCCAGGCGGGTAATTAATCTCTTTAACTACGAACAATCATGCTTAAGCTACATAATCTTTACTCCCTGGAATGGAGATAAGAAACGCCCTAACCTTTGGAATAGAGATTGATAGGATTAGAATCAACTGGTATAAATACAGATGCAACAAGACAACAGCAGACAGAACTTAGGACACAGAACCTACAGACAGAACTTGCAGACAGAACTTACAGACAGAACTTAGCGACAGACCTCAGAAGTCAGAACCTAGAGAGGCATACCGAGAGACAGACCCGAGAGACAGAACTTAGAACCTACACACAGAACTCAGATGAAGATTCGAGAGACAGAACTTAGGAGACAGAACCTGGCTGGAGATCCTAACGAGAACTTCGCTGGAGATCCTGACCAGAACTTGGCTAGAGGAACCTGGCTATGATGATCACCCGATGGCTGCCTCCGTGTCAAGAGAACCTAACTAGAACTTGGACAGAACCTGGCTGGAGAACCTAGCGAGGGAACATGGCTACAGAACTGGCTGGAGATCCGTGACAAGAGAACCCAACTATGCTGATGAACTGAACACTGCCTCTGTGCCATTCATTCCCTCTTCGCCGACTCTGTCCACACCTTTGGGGACCCCTGGACCCGCTGGGGCTGGACCCCAGCACCCACCCCAGGCCAGTGTCTGCCCTGAGCCTCCACGGTGGCCGCTGCTGTGATGAAGCCCTGGCTGCTCCACCTGCCGCTTCCCTGCAGGGCACATGCCCGCAGCGTCCGCAGGCTCCCAAAGCCACAGGCTGTGCCCAGGCCATGCGGGGCCAGTCCCCAAGGAGAGACACAGCTTAGAAGCACCTCATCCTGCATGTGGGTTCAGACAGCAAGCTCGCTCACCTGCCCTGCCCTGCCCTCCGACCCCCAGCCACCCCAGGGCTTTGGAGGAGGGGGCGGGGCTAACGGAGTCTCTGGACTTCCCTGGGCTCTGACACAGGGAAGGCTCCTGGGCACTTGGCCGGGTCAGGGACTTCACAACCGTCACTGCAGACACTCTCAGATGAATGAGCAGGGAGCCAGCCCGTCACTGTGGAAACCTCCCAGGACAGCTGGACAAGGTGTTTCAATGTCAATGAATTGTCCTTGTTCAAGTTTACCTTTTAGTCACTGCAGGTGCCAGATTCCCTGCCTATACATGACCCGCGCACGCAGACACGGGCACTCTGACCGGTGTCGTGGGAGAGGGCTGTCCCCTCCTTTGCTCTTGTCAGTCTCGTAAGAAAGATTTCAAATCCGTGGGGGACAGACAGACAATAGCATTGTTAAAAATACACCAGGCATAGGGCACAAGTGGGCCACCCTCAGCTCGTCAGGTGCTCAGTGGGGTCCAAGGGGCTTTGTGCCCTCCCCCGTAGGTTTCAAGTCTCCTCTGCCAGGTACCCTGGGTGGCAGACTAGGTGTCAAAGTCCCCTTGTACTTGGGTGTCACTTTTCTTGGGATGTTTGTGCATACGCATGGCATCTTGTTTGGCAAGTTCTAAGATGGTGACTTCTTTGTGTAGTGGGTGAGATAAAACTTGCTCTTTTTCCTTCTCCACCATCCCCCACCCCCGCCTTGGTTCCAAGGTGATTTACTCTGTGTGTCCTCTGGCTAGGGAGGAGAGGTATCAACCCTTTGCCCTCAAGTGTCCTTGGTTGGAGAAGACAAGGTCTTGCAATTCACGAGCTGGCTGCAAGCTATCCAAACTGTTGGGCCTTGTTTAATGTTCTTGCCTCAGTTTCTCTATTCCACTTGCTTATTGGCCTGTCTCTAAAATGTTTAACAAAATTTCCATCAGACTAAAAGCAGTTCACTGTCCATGTCCTTTCCATCTTCCTCCCATAGCATGTGGCCGGGAAGCCCACCCTTTTGGCTTCTGTTACTCAAAACACAGGCATGTGGTTGATTCTACCTGCTTCATTTTGCAAGTCCAATGAAGGTGACTGCATTTTAATTTAAATACGTTTTTATTGATTTCAGAGAGGAAGGGAGAGGGAGAGAGAGAAACATCAATGATGAGAGAATCATTGATCAGCTGCCTCCTGCACGCCCCACACTCGGGATCAAGCCTGCAACCTTGGCCTGTGCCCTGACTGGGAATTGAACCGTGACCTCCTGGTTCCTAGGTTGACGCTCAACCACTGAGCCACACCAGCCAGGCCAGACTGCATTTTTAAATCATAGCAGACTTTTCTCCCCAATCCAATCAGGGAGCCTTCGTTTTATTTAGTTTTCAATACTCCTGGGATATTTGGCCTCAGTGAACTTTCTGGGCTCACACCTGCTCACAGAGCCCCTCTCGATGGCGGTGAGACTTTGAGATGAGACTTGCAAGGGAGGGAAGCTGTGGAGCCCTATTCAAACGGCTCAGAGGTAAGACCAGCTATTCTTCCCACAAAGCCCCAGGCAGAGAGCTCACACCATTGGCAGAGACCGGCCAGGCGGAGTCCTTGGGACAGGCCCAGTGTGCAGCAGCACAGTGAGCTGGATCTTGTCACAGGTGGTTGCTCTGCTGGGCCCGGCAGCGCGGGGCCCTCCAGGCAGGAATCATGATGCCCTGGAGGCTGGGCTGTGGTTGCAGCCATGACAGAGGGAAGCCCAGAGGCTGCAGGGGGCTGAGGGAGGCCCCAGCCCAGCCTGGGGACTGAAGGGCACACTAGAGGACAGCCAGGAGCTGGCCACCCTTTGTGGGGCAGGGTTGGGGGCACAGCCTGGGCAAAGGCATGGGGTGAGAGCAGCAGGAGGGCAGTCCTGGGCCATGAGAAAATGCCAATTCATTTTCTTCCAGAAACACTTTCCAGGCCCTGCTGGGGCCACAGAAAAGGCAGCGCATGAGGAATCCTGGAGCTGGCAGGCTTGGGCTCTGACTGGGAGCCCCGGGCCACTTCCAGCTGAGCTCTAGCGTCTGCACAGAAATGCTAATAGTGCTAATGGCAGTGATAGTGATAATGCTGGTAGTGTTTCTCTCCACTGGGTATAGTTCTAAGCAATTTATGAAGCCACTGATCCTCAACAAGAATCACAGCTTAGCATCCCATGTATAGATGGGGAAACTGAGGCTCAGAGTGGTGGTGACCTGCCCAACATCTCGCCAGGTCTGAGTGGTAGACCTGTGATTGAACCCGCTGGTGCCCGGGCAGGCAGTGTGGATTGGCTTGGAGAGAGGGCAGAGTGTTCTGATTCAGAGTAAGTGGGGGCTGCTCCCTGCCCTGCCTGGTCCTGGGCCCTGGGCCCTTGCCACCGGCCTGGGACACCCCTCCCCCGCAGGCTACATTTCTGCTGGTTCTGGGTCCCTCTGGGTCCTCAGCTGCTAGAAGTGCCAGCTGCCCTGCCTCAGAGTCGGGCTGGTGTGCAGGCTGGTCAGCTCTCAGTGCTTGTTGAGCGGGAGGCGAGCGCTGTGCACACCCGGGCTGGCTTCGTCCCTACAGCGCTCAGCCCACAGGTCAGGAAGCTGAGGCTCCGCGAGGGCTGGCTGGGTGCCTGAGCTATAGAACCAGGTGTCACAGAACTAGGGTTTGAACCCAGAGCCAGCTGCAGCCAAGCCCATGCAGCCTGTACTCAGGCAAGTGTGCTGCCTCCGGCTTTGCAAATGCCATGGACACCAGTCGCAGCAGCCACTCCGAGGCCATCGCTGCCTGCAGACCCTGTCACCACCACCAAGTCCTCCCACACCCAGCCTGTGCTTGGAGGGGCGTTCAGTGCCCATCCTACAGACGAGGACACTGAGGCCTCAGGATGGGGTTCTAGCGGGCTGTGTTGCCAGGAGTCTGAGAAGAAGCTGGAGTGATTGGATGCCCTGGGGGCTGGTGGGGGATCCCAGAATACCCAGCCCAGTGTGGATGTGACTGGCCCCGTCCTGCTGGGTGAGGCCCTTCTCTGTGGCTTGAAGGCCCTTCACACTGTCTCTGTGCGGACAGCTGGGTCTGTCGAGCTGGCATCTGGGCCTCTGAAGCATTGAAGAGGTGGGGTGAGGGGGCCCATGTGCCATGTCTGCAGGTAACTGTGGGGGGTGGGGGGTGGGGGGGCAGAGCGGGGACTCACGGCCTGAGCCGTTCTCGTCCTCCCAGGGCTGCTCTCTGGACACTTCGTGGGCCACCCAGGCCCTGGGTGGGAGCACATTGTCGGTCAGGCCATCTGCCTGGCTGCAGTTCCTGGCTGTGTGACCCTGGGCCAGGCACTTGGCTTCTCTGAGCCTCAGTTCCCTATCTGTGAAACGGGTCACAATGGGGCTACCTCAGAGGGTTGCTCTGGGACTCAGCCAGGAGGCCACACGCTGGGCAGTAAAGGCACAGGCCCAGAGCCACCTGCACAGCAGTACTCCCCGCCCCAGGCTCTTTTAGGCTGTTGGCTTTGGGCAAGTCATGACACCTTTCTGAACCTCAGTTTCCTCATCTGGCAAATAGGAACAGCAGCAACTCTTTCCTACAAGACTTTCTCAGGACACAGTGAGGCGGTCAAGGTAAAGCCCTCGTAACAAGGAGCAGAGGGTCTCCCAGGCTCTCCAGCAAGGACTCTGCCTCGAAGGCTGGAGCCTCGGGGTGCGCAGCAGGCACAGTGCTCTCATCCCCGTGCGCGCTGTCTGGTGAATATGAACACGCAGTGTTTTCAAGTGCGATGAAGGGGGAGGGGCTGCGGGTCTGGCCCTCCCGGCAGAGGCAGCGCGGCTGACGAGCTGGCCGTGGGGTCGGGGAGATGGGAGCTCGTGAATAAATCATCTCGAGGTCTGGGCTAATGGACTAGCCAGGGGGCAGCATGGGCAATTAGTGCGTTAATTGTCCAGGGAAGGTGACTTCGGGTTACCAGGAGTCTGGTGTCTGGGTGCCTTTTTCTGGGGCTTAGTGAGTCTGGGAATAGGCCCTCCTGCAGAGTCAGGGAGATGGAGTTGGGGGAGTGTTAGGGGCACCCCAGCCCTGCTTGTTGTCCTCCGAGGTGGATTCTACACTGGGGACACTCAGCCAGTCAGGCCTGTGCCCCAGCTCCCAGCGACCCTCAGCTTGAACAGAAATGGCAGGGGCTGGTGCGGGGGGGGGCAGCATGAGCACAGTCAGGGCTGAGCCTGCCCCACCCCACCCCACCCTCCAGCACCTTTTCTTTCTCAGCCTCGGTGGGTTCTGGGGTTTGAACCAAAGCCGACCCAGCCTAGCTAGCTCCTGCCTTATTGCCAAGGCGACCAGACCATCTCCACTGCCAGGTTGGGTGAGGGGCTGTGGTACATGCACATGCACATGCACACAGCCTGGGCACATGTGTATTCATGTGCCATACCACATGCATGTATGCTTGTGCCAAGCTATATACACACAGGTTGAACATGCACATGCATGTGTGCAAAAGCAGACACAGAACTGGCCCAGAGTGTCTGGCACCAGGACTAAGGCAGGTACACATCTGTCCTGGTGGACACAGGCTCAGCCCGGGTGCACACGCACATGCCCCATGTGTTTCTACAGGAGCACACAGCTGGCACTTGCTGCACATGCAGACACACACACACACCACACATGTGTGATGCCAGGTGGCCACCTCACCCTGCACCCTCATCTCTGCACGGCACCTCCTCCAGCTGCCAGCACTGCCTCTGCCTTCAGTGGCCCCCGGGCCATCGTGCCCTCCCTAGCACCATGGGCTGCTTCACTCTGAGGGGGTAGTGAAGATGCGCAGGTGCAGGCACCAGGGAACGGGAGGCTCAGTGCCCCTGTGGAGAGGCACTCCCAGCACACCCCGGCCTGGCTGTCACCGTCCCCTGCCTCAGTCTCCCTGGGGTCACCTCCCAAATGACCTGCTCCCAAATCTTTGACTCCCAAGTCTGTTTCTGGGGCAATGCACACTGGGGCCAGGCGCACACACACCCCTGGCCCTCCTGGCCGAGCAGGAATCGCACGTCTGCGGCGTGCTCGTGCAAGGACGGTGCACACGCAAGCACCTATTGGGCGCTGGACCTGACCTGGTCACCTTGCATCAGCCACCTCCATTCATTCCCAACAGCACCAGGGAGGCAATGGGATTAAACCCATTGACCAGCGTGGACATTGAGGCTTCGGTTAGCAGCACAACTGTGTGCCTCAGAATGGAGGCAGGGCGAGGTGGAGCACATGGAGGCCGGGACCAGGTCCAGGAGGAACCATGCCTGCCCCCATACCTCCCCACACAGGGCCCACGCCTGCCCCCATACCTCCCCACATAGGAGGAACCCACGCCTGCCCCCATACTTCCCCGCACAGGACCCATGCCTGCCCCCATACCTCCCTGCACAGGAGGAACCCACGCCTGCCCTCCTATCTCTCAGCACAGGAGGAACCCGTTTGCCCCCCTCACACCTCCCTGTCCCTCCACTGGCAAATGCACATGTGCGGGAGGGGGAGGTGGTCGGTGCCCTGCCCACCCCCAGGTTGCCCAGCTTTCTGAGGAGGGTTATCTCTCGACCCTGTCTCTTCCTCTTGGGGCAGGAGGCACCCAGGCAGCCTCTCATGGGGTTGTTGGTGCTAAATAAGCGCCGCAGGCTTGAGAAAGGTTTCCGGGGCCTTTCAGCAGTGACCCCAGCTGCCCGGGCCAGAGACCTGCTGCTCAGACCCCTTGTTCCAGACCAGTGCCCCCAAACTTACCTTATTCTCCAGGGCACAGGCATAGAGAGGTCCTGTGGCTCAAGGTCACACAGCACAGCAAGGACAAACAAGGTCCAAACACCAGGCTGTCGCCCCACCAGCCTGGCCTCTTTTAGATTCCAAATACAAATTAAGATTTTAATTTGGACAAGAAACCACATTAAGATGACCATGGCACTCTTTTTTCAGTCTGATTTAAAAGAGTACCTTTTAATATCCAATTTCTTTATAATTTGGCCTTTTTACACAGGTGAGTCTGTTAACGATGAATTAAACATTTCAGGATTAGGACATGGAGGTGGAGGGAGCCATGAAGGCCATTCCTCCCATTTTTTCTTTTCTTTCTGCTCCTTTTAAGGAGCGGAGGGTGCAAGGGGAGGAGATTTATCCTCCCCGGCCTCTCTTAAAGGTTCTAGCAAATGAAATACCGTGTTCCACAGGGAAAACAGTTTTTGGAGGCAAGTTTTTCCCTGCTGCTGACCCTTTTTCAAGTTCTAACTTTTTGGCAAACATTCAAGATCTAATGTACCTTCTTCAAGAAAACAAGGATTATGTTCTATAACATCAAGCAAAAATTGTAAGAGATTACCTTCTGAAGCTTTAACTCCTTAAGCATGCAAAGCAAAAGTCTATAATGAAGTTTCTTACTTCTTAAGCCGAATCCTGCCCCATTAGCCTGGCTAAGAAAGATGTTCCCACCCTAACTCTGCAGCTGATCATGGGCTTTGCATGCGGTGAAATATCTCCCCACCTTTACACTGAATTCATTTCCACCTTTATGGTGAAACTTTGTTTTTTCGCTCTAGGTGAAGCCTTCACTTCCAGATTTCCCGTTGGACGCCAGATGTTGTAAATGTTTCTCTCCAAGTCCTGCGTGGTTCAGGGTTCAGGATCTGGAAGAGGAGCCGCACACAAATGAAAGAAAAGACAAGAGATAATTTGGGAATATTGGGGGGCTAGGCGGGTAAGTCCAACTCAAGAGGAAGGACTTCCACTGGTGCTCAGGCCACAGACCTTTTATAGTCAGAGGTAAACAAGGCAGTGGTTACCATAGTTACACTGTTCTTGTGAGTTGCACTTGTTTTGACCATAGTTACACTTCCTGTACTTCCCTCAGCCCATTAGCTTCCCAGATAAGATCTAGGGAGTGTTAAAGGTCAAGCCTAATTATGCTAAGAGGACTGTGCCCTCTAAGCTGGGACTTGTTTGTGACTTTGCTAACAGGTCAGTCCGAGGCTTAACCCTATATCGGCTCCCCATAATATATATATTTGATTTCAGAGAGAAAAGGGAGAGGGAGGGAGAGAAATGTCAATGTTGAGAGAGAACCATTGATCAGCTGCCTCCTGCTTGCCCCCTACTGGGGATCGAGCCCACAGCTTGGGCATGTTCAAGGTGGGGTTGAAGGAGTGGAGGAACCTGAGGGAAGGTGAGGAAGAGAGGGCGTTGGGTCCACTGGAAGGCCCTTGACCAGCATCAAACCTGGGACCCTTCAGTCCGCAGGCTGACGCTCTATGCACTGAGTCAAACTGGCTAGGGCCTGACCTGGGACATTTAGAAAGGTCACAGGCAAGACCCCATCCTGCCCCTCTCAGACCTCATCTCCCCTGTTTCCTGCTCACTCTCTCCCCTTCGACACAGCTCCTCCCCGACAGCCTTTGCTGGAGCCGCTTCCTGTTCCAGGCCCGGGCCCTTCCTGCCAGCAGGACCCCACTCCCCCGTGGTCCACAGTGCCCCTTCAGCCCGCATCTTCTTCATCTTCTCATTTTCTTCTGAAATGTCCGTCCTGAGGTGTGGCCGGGAGTCCCTTCGACCTGTCCTGCACCCTGGGCTCCCCAGGGCTCCAGGGGGCTCTGAGGTGATGAGCAGTGACTAAGGGAATGAGGTCGTGGACATCCAGTCCCCCAGCCACGGCCTTTTCCTGGCGCAAGTGGAACAGGGCCCAGAGGCGACTCTTGTCAGACAAGGGAGAAGGCCCGGGCAGCACGAGGCCCCACGACAGGGTGAGCCTGAAGCCGCCTGGGCCGGACCACAGCCCCTCCACCGCCTCGCAGCCAGGCCTCGGGGCTCTCTGGTCAGAGGGGCAGGATCCTGAGGGTTTCAGACCCGGGCCCTGGGCCCTGGGGGAGAATCGCAGGGATAGGTGATTGCTCCCCAGAACGACCTGGCCTAAGACCAGGGCGAGCACAGGATGGGGCTTAGAGGTGGGGTGTAGGGAGCGTAGGAACCTGAGGGAAGAGAGGAAGAGAGGGCGTTGGGCAGGGGCTGGCATCGGGCAAAGCAGGAAGGGGGCAGTGTTTCTTCTGAGTGTGGTTCCTGGTGCACAGCAGGCTCTCCAGCACCTGCTGGCTGTGCGTCCCACCGTCCTCTGGGCTGGCGCTGCTCCCTCACCTGCTCTCCCCTCCCGGGCACCCTCAGCTCCAGCCATTGCTCTTTCTTCAGCTCCTTGAACACAGCGGCATCGCAGCCTCAGCGCCTCCGTCCCTGCTGTTCCAGAGGCACTTCCACATTCCCTAGGAGGTCTCCTGCCCCCAGAGTCCCTTTGGTTCTTTCCTCCTCAACATGCTTCTGTCCGTCTGGCCCCGTCGAATATGGGCCCGACACCATGTTCCCATAGAGCCGAGGCTGTTGGGCATCTGCTGAGTGCGTGGCTGTGAGTGTGGCTCTGGTGAGCAGGTGGAGGCCTTGGCCGTTCTCCCGGGAGCCCTGGGGAGCGACGGGTCACTCTATTTCCTTGGACTCCTGATGGCAGACCTCAGCCTCCTGCCCAAGCAGGTGGGCCCAGGGCCCTCGGAGGCCTGTCAGCTCTCCTAGTGGATTTCCTGGTCCCCAAATGAAGCCAAGTTTACAAAATGAGAAGGAAAGGAACAGGGAACTTGAAACAAAAGTCCCTCTGTTCCCTCAGCTGAGCTTCTGGGTCACTGGGGGGCAGAGGCTGGGACTCAGGCCTGGTCCTGCCTGACCTTGGCCTGGACACGTCTCCCAGTGGGTCAAGCCCATTATAAAGACACTAGAGACCCAGTGCATGAATTCGTGCACTAGGGGGTTCCTCAGCCTGGCCTGTGTGATCAGGTGGAAACCGGCTCTCCGACATCCCTGGAGGGGCCCCAGATTGTAAGAAAGAACAGGCCTGGCCTAGGGTCCCCACCTATGCACAATTGGGGCCGGGGAGGGACAAGGGAGGTTGACCAGCTGGGGAGGGACCACAGGAGGGCTCTAGGGCATTTCTAGCCAGTCTCACTCAGTCCTGATCAGCGGACCCCAGCAGCAAGCTAAGTGATTGGTCATAGTGTCTGCCCCCTGGTGGTCAGTGCATGTCATAGCGAGTGGTTGAGTGACCTTAGCATTTCATGCTTTGATTGGTTGAATGGCTGACCAGAGACCAATTAGCATATTAGCCTAATTAGCATAATAGGCTTTTATTATATAAGATGCAGCCCGAAGGGCAGGGGCTTTTCCTATCAGGGACAAGGCAGGCCTGGCAGGCTCCTTAGGGAGGAGGCAGCTGGAGTGTGGAGGGACCAGAGGTGGGACACCTGGGCAGGGGGAGGTCCTCAGGGGTGGCTCACAGACTGGAGGCCTTGGGGGCACCATTCCATCTCTGTACCTGATTTTCTCCTCTGTTCAAGGTGTTTAGGACCCCCCCACCCGAAACCCGGGATAATCTCTGATGCAGTGCCAGGTACTCACCGAAGCCAAGCACTGGCTCCAGAGGCCCAAGAAATGTATTGTGGGGACTTAGCAAGGAGTACTGGGGAACCAAGGAAATCCTAGAAGGCTTCATAGAGGATGCATCCTTCACGCTTGGAGTTTCAGAAGGCAGAACAAGGCATTTCCGGTGAGGGATTAGCTTACACCGAGGCTCTAAAGCAGGGGTCCTCAGACTTTTTAAACAGGGGCCAGTTCACTGTCCCTCAGACCGCTGGAGGGCCGGACTATAGTTTAAAAAAAACTATGAACAAATTCCTATGCACACTGCACATATCTTATTTTGAAGTGAAAAAACAAAATGGGAACAAATACAATATTTATATTTGCATGTGGCCCGCGGGCTGAAGTTTGAGGACCTCTGCTCTAAAGTGTGGATGCTCCTGAGACGTCGCTGCCTGAGGAACATGACCCTCAGTGGGGAGCCCAGCCCTAGCCCTCTGTTCATTTCTGTGTCCTTTTCTCTCATTGATTTATAAGAACCCTTTGTCTATTACGTTCATCAATCTTTTTTTTTTATAACACATCAAACAAACAAAACATTGATACCTTTTATTTTGTTTATGGTGGGTTTTGATAATGATCATTGTTACAGAAGACCGGAGAAAAACCAAGCCATGCTTAGAGAACGGGAGTTACATTTTAGTTATGATTCTGTGCAGGCCCAGAGAAAAATGTGTCTTTCAAATTCTGGGCCCCCCAACATGGAGGAAACTCTCTGTATTTATACTTTTTCCAGTCCTTTGTCTCCCAAATTTGGAATGAGACTTCCAGGCCTTCTGAGAAAGAAGGCCTGTGAGCTGGGAAGGGGCCGTAAGACCATATCTCAAGGGCTGGCCTGGTGCCAGCACTGGCAACTCCGTCTGGGGTAGAGTTTACGGCCTCTCTGGAATGGGAGTAGTCTTATTTTCCGTATTATTTAAGCCAGCAAGCATTTACAGAAGTCAAAATAGCAGGGTTAAAATTTCAAACAGCAGTTTTTATATGAGATGGATGCTTCAACATCATACGTATTTTTATGCTGGCAACTTTTCTAGCCTATTTACTCATGGTCTTCTTTGGTTCAGGACGTTTCTAGTTACTTAATCTCATGTTTTTGCTCTCCCAAGCACATGCTGGGTGCTGAGGAAATGTCTGAGACTCATATTAGGTTGAAGCTTGAAAAATTGCTACCGTAAGGGAAATAGGAGCCACGCTCCTTTGCTCGCTGGGTTCCTCCCCTGGAGTCCTCTGTCCATCTGCTCATCCCTTCCTGCCTGGAGGGAGGGTCAGCGGAGGCCTCCAGGGCATGAGCCAGGCTTAGAGATGAGATGATGTGAGGGGGTGGGGGCCAGGAGGTTCCCAGCTGGTCAGCTTCCTGTATTAATTGCTGCAACTCCATCGTCACCCTCTGAGATATGTACCATGATTGATCCAATTTTACAGGTAAGAAAACTGGCACTCGGAGAGGCTGTGTGACCTCCCCAGGGCCACACAAGGAAGAGACAGAGACAGGGGGGGACCCCCAGCCATACTGCCCCAGAGCTCACACTTTCAGACTTTCCCTGGGATTAAGTTCAAGCTCATGAACACGCATCCAGGGTCTCTTGGAGCCTCAGTTCCTTTCCCTGTCTGTAAGCCTCGGCCCCAGGGCCTGTGCGTGCACTCAGTACACCTCCTCCTTCCATTATCAGGATGGCAAGGGTGCCCTCCTCTGTGTCTCTAGCCCCTCTCGTCTCCTAGTCCCTTTAAGTCCTGAAATGTTGGACTTGGAAGGCCATCCCCTTGTTGGCAAATAGGAACAGGATGGCCCAGAGGCGGGGAGACACTGTCACAGCCACTCAGTGGAGAGCACCCAGCGGCTCTGTCCTCTGCTGCTCCCAGAGGCCTGGGGCCAGGGACACCCTGTCTCCCCCTGCCCCGCCCTCAGAGTAGGATGTTCTCAAGATAAAAATACTCCCGGAAACATTCCCTGGTGCCTGGCCCGACCTGCCGCCTGCCCTTGGGCCAGACCTGGCTTCCCTGCAGGACTCAGGGTAGATGTCCACCCTCCTGGCCATGTGGCACAGCCTGTCACTGGGTTCATATGTCCAACCTCGGTCCCCAGACCCAAGACGGTGCAGGGCCCGGGGGTTGTGCGCACTGTGGTTGCGTGGCCCGCACCAGCCCAGGCACAGGAGCAACTAACTGGCAAGGCGGCCGCTGAGCAGATGGAATTACGGCTCTGGCTTAGCTGCTGCCGTGGCGTTTGGAGAGCATCGCTGGGGCTGGTGGGAGCCAGGCATGTGCCCGCTTCAATCCCGTTGGGAATCCTATTTCTGCTCGGAGCTGCCTATGCCAGTGTTAGAGCGGAAACCCCTCTCAGGGGGCACAGGGAGGCCTGACACTCACTCTGGGTCTGCCGCGTGGCACCCCTAGGACCGGCCTCGGTTTGCCTCCTTGACAGTCTCCTGAGGTGGGGGGGTGTCTCTACATTCTGTAGATGAGGCTGGGGCACAGGGAGAGGCCTACAGGAGCCAGGGCGGGGCGGGGGGGGCTGAGAGAAGGGTGACAGGTCTTGGATTTGGGACAAGGACTCTCTGGCCCCTTGGGCCCCGCCCTCCAAGAAAGGTTGGTGTCGTGATGCTATGATGACAGCTGCCTGTCCTCAGAGCTATGCTGTGCCAGGCCCTATGCCCAGAGTACCCGCCCTCCCCCATCGCAGTGAATGGCCAGTCATCAGCCCATTTTGTGGTGGAGGAACCTGGGCCTCAGGAAGGGGAAGTGCCTTGCCCTGCCCCCGGGGGTGTCGGCCCAGCCTTGCTGACAGGTTGGTGCTGGCAGGGAGGCACAGGGACTCCAGGGCCCACCCAGGCCCTGCCTTCACTGCTGAGACGCCAAGAGCCAGTCTGGTCCGTTGTGGCTCAGGCTGCCCTTCTATTGTGTGCAAGCCCGGTCCCACACCCAGACCACCCGTGCAGGACGGTGGCCATGACCCAGAGGTGCCAGGAGCTGAGTGCACATGCAGTGAGCAGGGAAGGCACCAGGCAGGGTGTCCAGAGGCCTGTATTCTGTCTCCAAGCTGCCACTCATTCCTTTGCTTTGTGATCTCGGCAAGTCACTTCCCTGCGCCTCAGTTTCATGGTAGGACAGACCTGACGGACGGGGTTTGTGTGTCTGGAAACTTGAGGAAATGGAGTCAGGAATGGGTTTGAGAGGCAAGTAACCAGTCTGAAGTGGGGAGAGGCAGGCTGTCCATACCTCCACCCTTGTCCCTTCTCCCTGACCTGGACAGACAACCCTGCACAAAGTTCAGGCACTCACTCTGGGTCCGCTGTGTGGCACCCACTGGGGCAGGGCCTCGGTTTACCTCCTTGACAGCCTCCCGGGGTGGGTGGCGTCTCTCCATTCTGCAGACGAGGAGGCTGAGACACAGGGAGAGGCCCACAGCGAGCCGCTGGCGGGGTGGGGGTGGGTGGGTGGGTGGTGGGGAGGGGGAGGGGACAGGTCTTGAATTTGGAGCAAGGACTCTCTGGCCCCTGGGCCCCCCTCTTTCTCTCCCATTACCCTGTGAGGGACACTTCCTCTGCTCAGAGTCCCCGCTCCAGGTGACCTGGGGCAAGTGGCACCCTCTCAGCCTCAGTGACTCCCTCTGCTCAGTAGGGAGACTCATCTCTCCTGCAGGGCGGGGCCGCGAAGGTTGGAATAACTAAAGCCAGGAGCTGAGCTCCCAGGGTGGGGCAGTGTGGGCCCACTTGGGTGGGGGGTAAGGTTATTTATCTAACCCAACCACCTCATTCATCCATCCATTCATTCACCTAAAAATATATTTACCTACTCACCTATTCATATTTGCCTACTCATCCACCATTATCAACTTACCTATCTATCCACCCACCCACTTATTTATCCATTCACACACTCACATACCCATCCATAATTTATCCATCCATGTACCCATTCATCCATCTACCCATCCATTCACTTATCCATCCACACACCCACATGCCCACCCATAATCCATCCATCCATTATCTACACATCCATTTATAATTCATCCATCCATTATCCATCCATCTTCATCCATCATCCATCCAGCCATCCATTCATCCATCCATCCTTCCATTCATTTACCTATCCACATACCCACCTAGCCATCCATAATTCATCCATCTCTAATCACCCATCCATCCATTTATACACCCACCTACCCATTTATAATCCACTCCCTCATCGACCCATCATCCATCCATCTAATCCATCCATCCATTCATCCAACTATTCATCCACTCACCCTCTCATTTATCCATTTACACATGTAGTGATCCATCATCCATCCATTCATAATGCATCCATCCACTCCTCACCCATCTATCTACCCATTCAACATCCATCCAGTCATTCAGCCATCTGTCTATTCATCCATCCATCAATACATACATACATACATACATACATACATAATATATCCATCCATCTATTGATAGGTCAGCCCTGTGATTGACTTTGGGAAGACCCTTCAGGTGGTGGCTAGGAGCGCAGGCTAGGGACCTGAGTTCCTCTGTGACTTTAGGAGTGTTCCCACATTAACTACCTCTCAAGTATGGGAACAGCAATAGTGTCCACCTTGTGGGGTTGTTGTGAGGATGACATGAATTGATGTCTGCAAATCACCTACCACAGTGTTGGATGCCATAGACGCTCAACAGTTATTGGCTGTCATTGTGGTGGGATCTGTTCTGTTCTGCCTTCTCTGGTTCTGACAGTTTGTCATGGACAGGCTGACCTTCTGGGAAGGTGTGGGGCACCAGAGGTATGGGAGGCCCCTCCTCCTCCCAGGGGCCCTGGGGGAAGCAAGCAGGAATGTGGGTGCATGTGGAAATTCCTGACTTTGGAGCCTCTCTGGGAAGAGTAGCACCATCTATAGTAACTTGGCTTTGCTTTGTTACCTTTAGGGTCTTCTAGCCACTGACTCATCTCTAGCTGATGCTGGGGAAATGGAAGCTGCTGCTAATGCAGCCTTGGAGATAGCATGTGCCCACTCAACACTGTTACTTAGAAGATAGAATCAAGAGGTAAGATTAAGGTCACTGATGTGCACCTGTCCACCTAGTCCTCCCAGCCCAACACTCATCTGTGCACCTACCCATCTATCCATCTCCCTCCTCATCCCTCCACAGCCTCTCATTCCTCCAGTACCCATCCACTAGTTCCACATGTCCTCTCTCCATCTGCCATCTACTCACCCACCCAGCCCATCCATACATCCATCTCCCTATTCATCCTTCTACGTGCCTACTCAGCCTCTCATTCCTCCATCATCCATCCACTAGTTCCACATGTCCTCCCTCCATCTGCCATCTACCTACCTATCTACCCAGCCCATCTGGCCATCTTTTTATCCATGTGTTCACCCATCACCCAACTATTCATTCCCCACCATCCTCCACCCACTCCTCAACTCGCCCAACCGCTCCTGTATCCTTTCATCCATTGACTCATCCACTTATTTCTCCACTCACTAATCTATCCACCCAACCCATTCAATAATTTTCCACCCACCTAACTCCTCCATCTCTCTGGTTACCACTCACCCGCCCATCCACTCATCTGTCAGTCCCGTTTATCCATCCATATGCTCGGCCACCTGTCTGTACATATTCCTGTCTCCTCATTCATTGATCCATCCATCTCCTCATCTGTTTCTCTATTCAGCTGCTTACCCCCTCATTCCTTTGTCTAGTCCCATGGTCAGCAAACCGTGGCTTGCGAGCCACATGCGGCTCTTTGGCCCCTTGAGTGTGGGTCTTCCACAAAACACCACATGCGAGCGCGCACGTACAGTGCGATTGAAACTTCATGGCCCGTGTGCACAAGTCGGTATTTTGTGGAAGAGCCACACTCAAGGGGTCAAAGAGCTGCATGTGGCTTGCGAGCCACCGGTTGCCGACCACTGGTCTAGTCAGTGGGAATTTCTTGGATTCTCTCTCTGTGCCGGGCCTGCATCAGCCCCTCTGGGCCCCCGAGATTGGCCAGAGATGGGACCTTCGGACCCTAACAGGAGAGCCAGGGCCAGAGCACTCAAAGGGCTTCATGGAACTAGTAGCTTTCAGCCGAGCACTGGTGGGTGGGAAGATTTTAAACATCCCCTTTAGCTGTGGTTTGGGGGTTCGATGACATGGGGCAGAGGGTGGCCACAAGGAAATCCATCAGGAGCCTGTTGCTGTGTCCTGGCAGGAGTGGCCTGGGCAGGAGGGTGGCCATGGGTCAGGAGATGGTGGGTGGCTTTGGGAATTCAGGAGGTAAAATACAGAGGACCGACTGGGTGAGGGAGTAGATCTGGGGACTGAAGGAGAGGGAGGAGGCAGGCTTTTGGCTGGGCAATTGGAGAAGGGGTCAGGGTGCCAACTGACCCCCATGTGGAGTGGGAGGAGGAGGGGAAAGGAGAGGGTGAAGAGAGGAGGGGAGTGAAGAAGAGGTGAGGAGGGGAAGAGAATTGGGAGAGGAAGGAGTGGCGGAGGTTTGGAAGAGGAGAGGAGCTGCGTGGGCCATTGGTGGTGTGGGACCTCCTGGAGGGGACACCGCCTGAAGCCTGTGAGGGAGAACCCAGGGACCAGGTCCGTGCAGGTGGTTTAGTGGCTGGGGACCCTAAGAAGCTCCAGAGGGGAGTAAGGAAGTGAGACCGGGAAGGGCAGGAGTCATTTGGGATGTATTTTTGACAAAGTCATGGCTGGTGCAGTGGGAGCTCAGCCTGGCTGAGGAGCCAGAGTGTGCGTGGAGGCAGGGAGCTGCCTGCCAATTGATGGAAGGCTGTTCTGGGGCATTCCTTCCCACCTGCTGAGAGCTGTTGGGCAGAAAGACTGGTGGAGGTTGGCTGTTGGGCAGTGGCCCTGGAATGGTGAGGCCCAGGAAGTGTGTGGAGCCTGGCCCCCCAACCTCCGAATATGCAGCTCCACGTTGCTCCTTCTCTCCTTGGGCACCAGGCCTCGGCCCAGGAAGCCTGCACTATGCTCACCTGCACATCTGCAGGACGTGGGGGCGCACGGCGGGCAGAAGCGGAGGGCAGGCATGTAGCTGCAGATGTGCTTCTGTGCAAGGGCTCATCATCTCCCAGATGTGAGGATGGGAATGCCCCCTCCAGCCTCTGTCCCCTCCAGGCCCACTCCTGGCCATCCCCAACCTCCTCACGCCCCCCTGAGTGGCCAGCATGTCCCTGCCTGCCCCTTCTCCCACCTGGAATGCCCTCCCTGCCTCTGCACCCCCAGCTCCCAGTGCCTGTGGCGCACCCGCTGGCCTCACTTCTTGTGTGACTGGGAAAGGGAGCCTCTCTCAGAGCCTCAGTCTCCCCGTCTTCAAATGGAAGGTTGGATTTTTTAAGCTCTTGGGCCAACTCTGATACCCAGTGAATGGACCAGCAGAGTCTGAAGTTGCTCCGGGACACTGAGAGTCAGGTCCGTGACGGATTGGTGATGTACAGGCTGGAGAGGTGTGTGTGAGCCACACTCTGGCTTTCCCTGAACTCAGTGACCTCTAAGGGTTTCTCCAATTGTAGGACTTGAGGCTGTGAGTGCCCCATCCCCGGACACTCTCAGGGCTGCATGGCTGTGGGAGGGGCTGGTGTGGGCCTCCCTGCTGGTCAGTGCTGAGCTTTGGGCTGTCTGTGTGTCTCATCCACATGGGATTTCAAGGGAGCACTCTGTGCGAAAGCTGTAACCCTGGGCAAGTGGATTCATCTTTCTGAGTTTCGGTATCCTCACCTGGGAAATGGGGTGATAGTCATAATGTTGCTGTAGGGATTAGCCCTCTCAGAGCAGTGCCTGGTGGGTAGTAAACACTGGGTAAGCATTGATGACTATGCCTGCACCTCTGAAGGGGCCCTGAGGGTGGGGACCCCTGGGGGCCTCCTCCATTGGTCCTTACAGTCACTGCTTTCTTGGCATCTGAGAGTGTGGGCCCAGGCCTTGTCCTGGTCTCCTCCTGGCTGCCATCTAACCTGAGGGAGTTGTCTGGAGCCTCAGGGGATGGGGCGTGGCCTGATCTGCTCTGTCCAGAGGCCCCTCCCAGTGACTCTCGGGCCCCTCCCATGGGTTGTGGTAGCTGCCTCTCTAAAGCCCCAGCTCAGGCCAGAGCAGTAGGTTGAGTGTGCTGAGTGCTCAGAGGCTGTGTTCTGATGCTGACCCTGCTGGGGCCTCACCTCCTCAGGGCTCTGGGTTCGTGTCCTGCACTGCCCACTCTCCGCCGGCTAAGCTCACTTCACTGCTGTCTCTGGTGTGGAAGTCACCCCACCTTTTCTGGTCCAGGTATCACACCCCAGTGTCTCGCCCCCATTTACTCCTAGCAGTGCCCTGACCCTCATTGACCAACCTGGGCATCTGCTGACAATGGCTCTGGTCCTGTTCTCTTTACCATCTCATCCCAGTCTGTAAGTTGCTTTGTGCCTTGGGATGAGTCTCAGCCTCAGTTTCCCCATCTGTAAAATGGGAAGCTGGCTTCCTTGTTTGCTAAGGCCTTTTTCAACAAAACACATATAATTCCATTTCTTATCTGGTTTAACTAGGTGCCCCCACTGATCAAGTGCCACACAGGCCTGCATAGCCCTGGGTGAGGACAGCCTCCTACATTTCTTTTTGTTTTGGTTAATCCTCACCCAGGATAATTTTTCCATTGATTTTTTTTAGAGCGTGGCAGGGAGGGGGAGAGGCAGAGAGAGAAACATCGATGTGAGAAAGACACATTGATTGGTTGCCTCCCACACACAGCCCAATGGGGGCCAGGGATGGAGCCTGCAACTGCAGTACGTGCCCTTGACTGGAATCGAACCTGAAACCCTTCAGCTGAGGGCTGATGCTCTAACCACTGCTCATCTGGCCAGGGGATCATCCCACATGACTTTTTTGTAAAAACAATATATTTTATTGATTTTTTACAGAGAGGAAGGGAGAGGGATAGAAAGTTAGAAACATCGATGAGAGAGAAACATCGATCAGCTGCCTCCTGCGCACCCCCTACTGGGGATGTGCCCGCATTCAGGGTACATGCCCTTGACTGGAATCGAACCTGGGACCCTTGAGTCTGCAGGCTGACGCTCTTTCTCAGCCGTGGGCAAACTACGGCCCGCGGGCCAGATCTGGCCCGTTTGAAATGAATAAAACTAAAAAAAAAAAAAAAATACCTTACCCTTTTATGTAATGATGTTTACTTTGAATTTATATTAGTTCACACAAACACTCCATCCATGCTTTTGTTCCGGCCCTCCGGTCCAGTTTAAGAACCCATTGTGGCCCTCGAGTCAAAAAGTTTGCCCACCCCTGCTCTATCTACTGAGCCAAACCAGTCAGGGCAATCCCACATGTCTTGAATGGAGTCCCTAACGACCACAGCATGGCTCAGCCTTCTTGCCAAGCCAGTGTTTGTGTATGAGGAGTGCCCTTGGGCCGTTGGGCAAGTGTGTGGTGCTGGATTCTCTTCCTAGGTCCTCTTCTGGGGCTTTGTGTGCTGTGTTTACTGAGAGCCTGTGAGGGGCTCCCCCCTGAGCATCTCACGCACGTGTGCTCATGTGCACACACACGGCACCAAGAGGGCAGGGAGGCTGAGGACTGGACTGGACTCCGGGATTCCACGCGGTCTCTGTTCCTTAGTGTCAGGGTGACTTTGGACAGCTCTGAAAGGGGGGTGGGTGTGAACAGGTTTTCTCTGTATGGTTTTAGGAGGAGCGTCAGCAGGTGAGGGTTACCAGGCCTGTGTGGCATGGTTGAGGTGGGTCCCAGGTGCCCACCTGCTTGGGCGCAGGCCAGGTGTGAGGCCGCTCAGTAGCCAGGAGCAGCGCCAGGCTGGGCTCTCTGGCCTTTGTTCTTGCGATTCCGTCCCACCTCAGAGCCCCAGGTGGAGTTGCCATGACCCGCTGCACATCCTTCAAAGTCTCCGGGCCACAAAAACACACCCCCAGCGATCTGGTAGCCTCCTGCTGGAATCTGTGTACCCTGACTCTGGCACTCCCCCTGGCGTCCCCACCCCCAGCTCCCTGCCTCCTGGCCCAGAGAGAAGCAGCACCTACCACTGTGGCCTCTGGCCACAGCTCCTCAGACCCATGGCGAGGTGGCGGGTGGAGCACCTGGGTGGGGGTTGGGGGAGAGGAGATGAGGCTCCAGCAGAACCTGGGCCCGTGACGGGAGGCCCTGCGTTAGACAAGAGTGGTTTGAACCTCAGCTTTCCTGCTTATTGGCTGCTTGGCTTAGGGGAGGCCAGGCGGCCTCTGAATCTCCATCAGAGGGAGCAGCTGCTCCTGGGGCTGTTGACTGGATGACTGGGAGCATCTGCTGAGCGTGTGGCCTGCCCTCCCTGTATGTGAGGAGTGGCTCGCGCAGGCAGTGAGCACTATGAGCGCCTTGCATGTGCCAGCTCAGGCGGGGCCCAGCAACACCTGGGGACCGAGATGGGGTGCGGGGAGGGGTAGGTTCCTGGGCCCGTGTGGAACGTCCTCTGTCCTCTCTGTTGCAGGAGCCGCCCCTCTGGGAGCCGGCGTGGGGGCGAGGAGCCAGGACCTCCCCCTGCCCGGGATGACCGCAGCTGGCCGGGCCACCCCCTACAGCATCGTGTCATTGTCGGAGGACGGGCTGCACCTGGTCACAATGTCGGGCACCAATGGCTTCGGCAACGGCAAGGTGCACACGCGGCGCAGGTGCCGGAACCGCTTCGTCAAGAAGAATGGCCAGTGCAACATCGAGTTTGCTAACATGGACGAGAAGTCACAGCGCTACCTGGCTGACATGTTCACCACCTGCGTGGACATCCGCTGGCGCTACATGCTGCTGCTCTTCTCGCTGGCCTTCCTCGCCTCCTGGCTGCTCTTCGGCATCATCTTCTGGGTCATCGCTGTGGCGCACGGCGACCTGGAGCCGGCAGAGGCCCGCGGCCGCCCGCCCTGTGTGCTGCAAGTCCACGGCTTCATGGCCGCCTTCCTCTTCTCCATCGAGACACAGACCACCATCGGCTACGGGCTGCGCTGTGTGACGGAGGAGTGCCCCGTGGCCGTCTTCATGGTGGTGGCGCAGTCCATCGTGGGCTGCATCATCGACTCCTTCATGATCGGCGCCATCATGGCCAAGATGGCCCGGCCCAAGAAGCGGGCGCAGACGCTGCTGTTCAGCCACCACGCGGTGGTGGCGCTGCGGGACGGCCGGCTCTGCCTTATGTGGCGCGTGGGCAACCTGCGCAAGAGCCACATCGTGGAGGCCCACGTGCGGGCCCAGCTCATCAAGCCCCGGGTCACGCAGGAGGGCGAGTACATCCCGCTGGACCAGCTGGACATGGACGTGGGCTTCGACAAGGGCCTGGACCGCATCTTCCTGGTGTCGCCCATCACCATCCTGCACGAGATCGATGAGGCCAGCCCGTTGTTCGGCATCAGCCGGCAGGACCTGGAGGCGGACGACTTCGAGATCGTGGTGATCCTGGAGGGCATGGTGGAGGCCACGGCCATGACCACGCAGGCCCGCAGCTCCTACCTGGCCAGCGAGATCCTCTGGGGCCACCGCTTCGAGCCCGTCCTCTTTGAGGAGAAGAACCAGTACAAGATCGACTACTCGCGCTTCCACAAGACCTACGAGGTGCCCGCCACGCCCCGCTGCAGCGCCAGGGACCTGGCGGAGAACAAGTTCCTGCTGCCCGGCACCAGCTCCTTCTGCTACGAGAACGAGCTGGCCTTCCTGAGCCCTGACGAGGAGGACGCGGCCGAGGACGACCCGGCTGGCGGCCCTCAGGCCAGGCTCGGCCTCGCCAGGCCCCCGGCCAGCAGCAGTGCTCTGGAGCCGCGGCCCTACCGGCGGGAGTCAGAGATATGAGTGGCCGTGGACCACGGGCAGCCTCTGAAAGGTGGCCAAGGCAGCCGCATGTTAGACGCTTCAGGCTTCACAGTGGTCTTGGGAGGCTGGCAGGAGCGTGGGTGGCAGGAGCAGATGTCCCTGGCCTCAGAGGCCCATGCAGGCTCCAGGCTGTGCCGCAGGGGCTGGTGCGTCTGCCTGAGGGAAGGGCTGCAGGCCGCCCCCACCGGCTCCACAGCCGCCCCCGCTCGGTGCAGGCCGCTGGCTGCAGGCACCCACTTGTTTTAACTCGGGGAGAAATCAGGGGTCTCCACTTTCTCAGTCTCAGTTTGAGGAAGACTCTTTACAAAAGAATTAACATGGGATTAAACCTTTTTTTAATTCATGGGCTACAAAAAAGGACACATAGAATTCCACTGTTTGCCAGGATGCAGGCAGTGGGCGGAGGCTCTACAAGGCTCCCCGGAGCTGGAGGGCCAGGGCCGCTTCCGGCCAGTGCAGCCCTTGCTGTGGCCCCTGTGCGCACGGCTGGGTTAGGTCCCTTTTGTGGTGGAAAAACCAGGGCCGTGTTAATGCTCACGAGGCTCCTGGGGTCATGGAGGTGGGCGCTGGGATAGAACAACCGGTTTCTGGAGTTTGACTTTGCACTTAGAGGTGCCCCTCAGGGTCGGATGTGAGCCCTGCCTGCCACGGAGGGTCCCTTCCCCCAGCGCCCTGGGATCCCCTTGTTTGCTGCTCTCTCCTTTGCTGCCCGTGGCTCCCACCCTCCACAGAGAGGGGCTGCTGCAAACATGCAGGAGTGGGTGCTCCTGGGGAGGGCACCTGGCAGCCCCACCCTGTGAAGCCCAGAGGAGTGGTGCCTTATAGACACTGTGGGTCTGGCTCAGTTCCTCATGGTCTAGGACTCCCCTATACCCCTCCCCGACACCACCATGCAGTCCCCACAGCCCCTCTGTCTGCAGAGGCCAGGCTGATGGTGCTCCCCCTGACTCTGGGCAGCAGGGTGGAGCCCATGAGTGGCAGCCAGGCTGCGCCCTGCCTGAACAGAGGGGACCAGTGTTCAGAGAGATGCGACCTCTCGCTGAGTCAGGTGCGGCACACGTACCCAGGAAGGGGTTTGGGCTGTGGGCTCTGCTGGCCCAGAAGCAGCACCAAGACCAGCAGCTGCCCAGTGCAGGCTGCTTCTTGGCGGAGAAGCCAGCTGGGCTAGGGGGGTGGTGGGGAGGGCAGAGCAGCCTGGACCCTGGGACAGCAGGCGCCTTCCCAGGACAGCTCAGTGTGCTGCCCTCCAAGTGACCGGGCCCATGAGGAAGTCAGTATTAGAGAGCCAGTGGCTCTTGGGCTTGCCTGCCCTGGCTGCTCCAACCTGTGCCCCCACGACAGCTCAGCCTGAAGGCACCAGGGACTCGGGCCCAAGTGGGAAACTGAGGCAGCGTGCAAGGTCATGCAAGTAGGGAGTGGGACTCTGGAGACGGAGAAGCCGGGGCCTGGGCAGGCCAGCCTTCCATTCACTCCATCCAGCGCCGAGCCCAGAGGCCCTGGAATCCAGGTCCTGGTGGTTTGGGGTGACCAGGTGCACTCTGCTCAGTTGTGCCCTCAGGGGCCCATGGCAGGCAGCTTAGCTCAAGACCCTGCAGGGAGCAGCCCCTCGCAGCCTGTCGTCTCTTGCCAAAGGCAGAGGCTGTGTTTTTACTCGTCTGCCCTCTCCTCCCTGCCCTGTATTTATTTATTTATTGCTTGTGCTGAAGACCAAAATAGTCTTCCTCTTTAATGCACTTGAGGATGGAGGGTGGCTGGGTGGGGCTATGGTATGTGCAGAGCACGGTTCACATGGCTCCTGGGAGAGTGCGAGGGTGTGTGCTCACTCTTGGTGTGTGGAGAGCATGTTAACCCACTGAACGTTCCGCACACAGGTGAGTGGGGGTGTTTGTGCACATGTGAGTGCGTGTGGCGTGTGGCAAGTGTGCGTGCGTGCATGCATGTGTGTGTACTTGGTGTGTGGTCTGTGCTGAGCAGGTGTGTGTTCCAAACTGCTCCTACCCTCGCCCTCCCAGGCAGTGGGATTTCCAAGAATTTTCTCAGTAGCCTGGACCAGGAGGCCCAGGGTTGGGGGTGGCTGAAGGCTTGGCCTCGGGCCTCCCGTGGGAAGGACACGCCGGCAGGAGTGTGTGTGGCTGAGAGTGGGCGTCAAGTGTGTGGGTTCATGTGGGATGTCTCATCTGTGTTCAAATGAGACACGCAGTGATTGCTTTGCTGGTAAGTGCATGAACATGTGGGTGCATCATACACGGCGCTGTTGTACAGATGTGTGCATAGGACAATCTGTGTGTGGATCTGGGATGATAACATAGATACATGGTGTGTATGTGTGCAGGCATATACACACACGCGCATAGTTATGTGTGTGCTTACCTGTAGGGGAGTATTTGTGTGTTTTATATGAGGGCGTTGGTTTGAATGTTCACCAGGCTGTATGGCTGGGCACAGTGCTCAGGATGGACACCAGCCAGCAACGTCAGCAAGCTGGCTCAGGAGTCCCATGGACCCTCAGCTCAGAGCGTGTCCACGTGGAGTGTGTGTGGGTGAGGCTTCCGGGTGCCTGGGTGTGAAATGATGTCTACACACGTATGTGAGTCTTTGACCTCCAGCAGTGAGTGATTGTGTGTGGGAGGCCACGTGTGTATTTGTCCCTCTGAACATGTACATGCATGTGGTACGTTTGTGTGGCAGCTGTGCCAGGCTCTGAGCAGGGCTGGGGCCTGCCTGCTGGGGTGGTATGTATGTGTGTGCGTGTGTCAGGAATGATGCGTCCATGCGTGTGCCTTGCATGCAGTTCTCTGCCCCGCGGTGCCATGCCACCCAGTTCCTGCCTGCACGGGGTCCCGGGGGGTTGGGGCCTGGTAGGAAGGAGCCCCCTGTGTAGGGGTGTCTGCCCTTTGTAAGACAACAAAATGTCAAATATATTTTAAGTGGCCAATTTCCATGTGATTTTCAATACCGAGCGGTGTCGGAAGACATGGGCCTGGGGACTAGCCCTCATTAAATGCATTTTGGCCTCCTTGAGTGCCACCCTGTGGAGACGTGTGTTTGAAGGACCTGCTCGGCTCCCCACGTGTGCTGTTCTGTGCTCCTTCAGCCCTGTGTCCGCAGCAGTGGGGCTCCCGGGGCCGTCCAGGAGGAGGTGAGTGGACAAGGCAGCAGCTTGGGGACAGAGGATAGACAGCCTCCTCGTAGAGCCTGGTGCGTCCTTCCAACAGCCCCTCCCCTCCCCCAGACCCTCTCCCATGTGGGCCTAAGAACCAGACCATCCATCCCAGACTATGCCACCCTCCCCCGCTGGGCGACCTTGCCATGCCCTTGTCCCCTCTGGGCCTGGGCCTCCCACCTCTCCTTCCTTCTGCAAAGATGTGATGTGCACCTCCTGCAAGAGAGCAGAGGCTCACTCGAACCCACAGCCCTGGGAGGCCCCAGTGAGACTACAGTCTGGTTTTTGCCGATGTGACAAGAGAGGAAGCTGGGACCGACGGGGACTGGATGCCCCTGCTGCAGCCGAGTGGGAGTGTAGGACAGACGAGGCTGCTGGCAGGGCCCCCATGAGCGGGAGGAAGACATGCAGGCCCAGTGGTGGGAGAGACTCATCCACACCAGGGCTCAGCCTTCAGCTTTCAGTGCCTCCTGGCCGGGGCCACGGGGAGAGAACCTTCGCTCACACTGTCTCCACAGCTGGAGAGCTGTGTCAGCAAAGAAACTGGGGTGTTGCCTTGGGTTGTACTTCGGCCCTTACCCCAGGATGGGTCCCTGGAGGCTGCTCTGGCAAACAGTTCGGCTGGACAAAAAGGAACAAGTGAATGACGGGATACCTAGTCCATCCTTCCTGTCAGCCGCAGCCCTGCCCGGGCCTCAGTTCCCCATGTGCTGTCTGGCATGAGAACTGATACTCTTTGAGGGCCGAGTGCTGGGCAGGTTTGCGGGTCCAGGTGTTAGAGAGCCTCCCCTCCCCTCCCCTCCCCTCCCCTCCCCTCCCCTCCCCTCCCCTCCCCTCCCTTCCCCTCCCCTCCCTTCCCTTCCTCTTCCCGGCTGAGGTGGTGCTTACCCCCGAGGAGGCCTGGGACAGGGTGAGCCCACTCAGGGCTGCAGGCAAGGCTCTGGGCAGTGCACGGCCCTGACTGTGTACTGTACCACCAGGGCACCCTCACCATCCACCCCATCATGACAGCAACTGACCTAACAGCTCAGGCCTCTGGAGAAGAGCTGCCCAGGCTCAGTGGGAAGGGGCTCCCATGCAGGTGTAGGAGGCGCAGATGGGGCCGTGTCAACAGACACCCACAACTTCTTGTGAACCCACTGATGGGCCAGGACAGTGGTCGGCAAACTGCAGCTCGCGAGCCACGTGGCTCTTTGGCCCCTTGAGTGTGGCCACGAAGTTTCAATCGCACTGTACGTGCACGCCCGCACGTGGTATTTTGTGGAAGAGCCACACTCAAGGGGCCTCAGTTTGCCAACCACTGGGCAAGGACAACGAAAGGGCTGTGTGCCTCATACTAATAGACACACAGCATGCACACAAACACACATGCACCTCAAGTGCACACACACAACATTGTATAGAACACTATTCAGCCACGAAAAAGAATGCAGGCAACACTGGGAGAATCTCACAGCCACAATGTTGAATGAGAGGGTCCCGACACCGAGGGCCCTGCCAGGCAGCTTTGAAGAGTTGCCTGGAGTTCATGCCCCACGGGGAGTCCAGAGCAGATGCCCTGTTGAGGACAGGGGCTTCCTGGGGGAGCAGGTCGGCCCGAGGCTGGATGTCCAGGGACAGGCTGTCCCGTTTGAGCAGGGAGCTGGGTGTGGGCCCAGAACAGGCAGCTCTTGGCCCGGGAGGGAGGCCTGACGAGGGGAGGGCCTGAGGACAGAGTCTCCACAGGAGAGTCCAGGCTAGGCTGGGCCTGGGCCGACTGACTCCAGGTGTGTGGGAGCAAGAAAGACCTGGGGAAATGGTGGGCTTCTGATGGTTACTCCGGCTGCTGTGAGGATGGGCACGGTGAGGCCTGGGTGGTGACCAGGAGGAGAGGGGGGACTTGGGCCTGACAGGCAAGTAGGGGGTTGAGCCCTGTCCAGGCAAGAGTGGGTTTCACAGCTGAAGTTCAGAGGGGAGTGACTTGCTCAAGGCCACAGCACCCTGCCCTTGTAGCTGGCCACCCTGAGGTCCATCGCCTGCAGGCAGAACCCTCGGGGGGCAGCACAGAGGGCAGAGAGGCCAGGTGGCTGCGAAGGAGGACAGTGAACTGGTGACAGGAGGGGAGAAGGGAGGCACTGGAGGGTGGTGGGGCCCTCACTGAGGACGGTGGCAGGCAAGGGGCACGTGAGAGATGTCAAGTCCCTCGCTGTTTGAACACTATGAGGCTGCTGGCCACAGGCTCCGGGCCCCCCACCTGAGCCCCTCAGACTCAGGCCCCACATCCCCCCGCCCCCCATTTGCCTGTCTGGCCCACCTTGGGCCAGGCGGGAGGCTGAGTGCACAGCTGGGCTGAGGGGTGCCATGACAGCCGGGTGGGTGGGGGACCAGCAGCCTGCCCGCTGTGCCTGCCTCAGAGGGCTCTGCCTGCAGGGAGCTGAGTCCCAAAGGGCAGCCAAAGGGCGGGCAGTGTGGCCTGGGTCAGAGGCCAACACGGGACACTCCCCTGTGGAAGTCAGTATGGCAGTTTCTTGTTACGTTAAAATGCTCCCCATAGGCTCAGGCCAGTCCACGCCTACATGCTGCTCAAGAGAAACGAAAACTCCTGTTTCAGACAGGACCCTGGAGGTGGGTATTTGCAGCAGCTTTAGGTGCCATTGCTCCAAACCGGAGGAGACCCCGTATTCCTCACCGTCCGTGGGCGGCCTGCCCGCGAGGGACTGTGAGCAGAGGGCAGGGCTGGTGCTGGCGGACTGACCGTGGATCCCACAGACATGGCACTGAGCAAGGTCGCGGGCTGGGAAGGCTTGCATTGCCCGGCTCCGAAAGGCCTGCGCGCAGGTGGGGCATCGTCAGGGCCCGTTGGGGAGGGTAACACAACGTCCTGCCCATGAGGACTGTCGCCCAGACAGCACCCAGATGGTGCCCTCATAGAGGCGCCCGGGACTCCGCCACAGAGATAAACAGGCCATCGTTCCTTACCTTTTACCAAGGCAGGAGGGGTGTTGCCATCACCGTGCACGTGCAGGGCCAGGGGTCCAGGTTTGGAGAAGCACCAGGTCCGAAGGCCAAGGCTCTGAGTTGCTGGGGCCAATGGACAGAACGTGGGAGGGAGCCGATGGTGTCACGCACGATGGGCTTCTGCCGACAGAGGGCGCACCGATGCGCCAGGTGACCACCAGGCAGCAGGCTCCAGGGCTGCCTCCCCATCTGGAGGCAACATTTCAGGGGAAATTGGTCCAGCAACCTCAGCCCCGGCCAGGGCCCTCCAGACCCCCCGGCTTCTGGGGGAGAGGCTGAAGGAGGCCCCGCTCTGGCCCGCCCACCGCAGGACCCTGGAAAGTGGCTTAAAGACAAGGGTGGCCTGTGATTTCCAGCCCAGTCCCCTGTGCAGCGGAAGGAGCAGGGTTAATACTAACTCCATGGGAAATGGGGTACAGGGGCCCTGGCAGGACAGTGGGATCCCTGTGAGAGGCCTCCCAGTGGGAGTGAGGCTCTCGCCACCGCCCTGAACACACCCCTCTCGTCTGATTCCTGTAGCTGAGCAGGGCCAGCGTGGCTAGTGGTTGATGGAGACCACCTGGGCACACCAGGTGCTGTAGGCTTTGTGCCCCAAAGACGGGCAGTCCTGGGTCCTGGGGTGCTGCTGCAGGCCACCTTGCTGCCCCTTCCTGTCCTCTGATACTCCCCCCCCCCCAATGCCTGTGAGCGTCCTGCCTGTACTCTCCTCTGCGTGGAGGTGTGGAGTGAACCCCAGGAACGACTCTTGCAACAGGTGAGCCACTCTCCAACAATGGCCCCCAATCAGGAAACTGTTGCCATCTTACAGAGGGCACCCCTCGATTAGAGAGGTGTCTCTCATCAGGGTGGAAGCCCCCAGCGTGACTCTGGGGACCCAATACCCCAAATAGGGGGAATTGAAGAAACCTTGGTGCTGCGGAGGGACCAGAGGAGGCAGGGTGGGAGGAGGGGGGAGCACCAGCTCAGCAAGAGGCCAGGGCAATTGGTCACACCACCCTGAACGCGCCAGAACTGCGCTAATTTGGGAGGCTAAGCAGGGTCGGACTTGGCTAGCACTTAAATAAGAGACCACCTGGGAACACTGGGTGCTGTAGGCTTTGTGCCCCAGAGATGGCCGCCTGCAGCCTGCCAGAAGCACATAAGCCCGCACACCTGGTGGCTGGATCAAACATCCTTCCCTCGGAATTTCTCCATGCCTTCCACTGCCCCACCGGCTGTGGGCCACTTCCAAGAAAACTCTGGTGCACTGTTGCCCACCACCTGCCTGCCCCTTCCTGCCCCTTCCTGTGACACTCCTCTACCCCCTAACCCCCCGCTCCCAGTGAGTGCCCCATCTCCCCCCTCCTCCCTTGGGAGGTGTGGAGGGAATCCAAAGGCTGCTCTGGGAACCCAGCCCCTGTGGGCTGCCTGGCAACCACCACCCATCATCAGGAGAGTATGTCACCTGCCTTGCAGAGGACATCCCATGATCACAAGGGGGACAGTGTCCTGAGCCTGCCTCCTGTGAGCTTTCTTTAGAGGCTCAGACCTCACACTGGTTCCACGCCCTGCACAGCTCATTGAAAAGTTACAGCAAACCTCTCTCCACAGATTCTGCTGGCAGCATTTACAGACAGCATTTATGTAGGGAGCATGTTAGCACACTCTTTCCACACCTAGGAGGAGCTTCCTTTAATAGAGTCTTTGCTAAAACTGTTTGCCAAGTCCCACGTGGTATGAATGAATTCTGAGAGTGATCCCTCCTCCATCGCAGGTTCTACACCAGGGGTGGGCAAACTTTTTGACTCGAGGGGCACAATGGGTTCTTAAACTGGACTCAGAAGAAGGAGCTGCGGCCGTGTTTCCCAACGTTGCCATGTTAACACTGCTGCTGGTGAAGGAGCGGAGGGGAGAGCAAGAGAACCCTCCGCTCTTTCGGCTCCGCGGGCCAGATAGAACAGCCGAATGGGCTGGATCCGGCCCGCGGGCCGTAGTTTGCCCACGGCTGTTCTACACAGTGTTCAGCCCTGTGAACGCTAAGACTGGACTACTCCGGGAGAGTTGGCTAGTAACGTTTGCACGTGCGTTGGTTGTATAGTCTGTCACAGAAGAATACATGCGTTACCTGCAGAAGCATGTCTCACCCCTTGGAGGAGACAAAGGTGAACGGGTGTGTGGAATGCTGTTGCCTTCCATTGGGCATCATATAATAATATTTCACCAATGATTTTGGCAAACTGTTTTCAGCACAGGCTTTCAGTGCTAAATGAGGTTCCTGCTCACTATGTACTGAATGTTCCAACATGACCCATGCAAATGGCATGACATTATAATATTTTACAGAAAGCAGCAGTTTTTCACACACTAAGTTGACCTGTGTATTCTTTTCAAAGAGTGGAACAAATTCTATATAATAAAAGGCTAATATGCAAATCAACCGCACAGTGGAATGACTGGTCACTGTGACACGCACTGACCACCAGGGGGCAGATGCTCAATGCAGGAGCTACCCCCTGGTGGTCAGTGTGCTCCACAGGAGGAGTGCTGCTCAGCCAGAAGCCAGGCTCATGGCTAGTGAGTGCAGTGGCAGTGGTGGGAGCCTCTCCTGCCTCCATGGCAGCGCTAAGGATGTCCGACTGATGGCTTTAGTGGGGAGTGGGCCTAAGCCATCAGTCAGACATCCCTCGAGGGCTCCTGGACTGTGAGAGGGCGGAAGCAGGGCTGAGCGACCCCCCCAATCCAGTGCACGAATTTCGTGCACCAGGCCTCTAGTTTTAAATATTTAATGCATGCCTTTGTCTATGATATCATGTATAATTAATAAAGTTGTAAATGTTACAAGCACACTCTGCCTAGAATAGTCACCCTGTAGTTTTCCAATAAGCTGCGGATTTTGGAAAACCTGTAGAAAAGTGTTTTACCCCTCCTAGAATGTATATGTACCAAATCCAATTTTGGCAAACTATCCTTGGCACAATATCATGACTACAAGAAATTTCTTCTAATATGTAATGAATGTTCCAAAATGCTTCCCCCGGAAATGGAATGATAAGATTTCACAAAGGATACCAGCATTCCACATGCGAGGTTCGCCTTTGTAATTGATCTGAGACTGAGACATAGTCCCAATAGGTAATGTAAGTGTGAAGCTGAGGCCTAATGTACAACATCAATACATTTGCCAATGCTCAGAGCGGACTTTGTCCCGCACAGTGGACTTTTATGGTTTCCATAAGCTGTGCATGTGTAAAACCTGTAATGAAGTGTCTGAAAACTCCTAGAATGAATACGCACCAAAGGTGAGTTTGGCAATCCATTTCATAAATGAAACTCCAACTAACTATAAAATGATTGCTCCAAGCTCCTCCAGTAAAAGACATTATATTATAACATTTCATAGGCAAAAACAAACGGCAGCACACACAATAGGCTGACCTGTTCATTTTTTGGAGCAGCGACATTCCCTGATGGGGGTGCCTGGATCAGTCTATGAAACGGTATAAGAAACACATGTGTAACGTTGCTGGGGAAGTCTGTTTAGAGAAGCCTGCGGTTAGTGTTTCAATAAGGGGGCTTATGTCCAACCTGCAGAGAAGTGTGCACACACTCTTCCAGTGAGTGCCCGGTGGCTTGGGCACACTGTTGTGGTTTTTAACCACGGATTATAGTTCTTAAATGGAACTCCTACTAAGGAAATGATGAATCCTCTGCAAATAAAAAGCCCTCTAAGGCCCAGAGCCCCCAGGTGTGTGTAGACCTGCCCCTCTAGGAGCTGGCCTTGATCCTGAAAGTCATGCCGCAGAGGGTAGAAACCCTGACGGACAGGGGAGCGATCTGAGGAGCATGGAGACCCTGGGGGAGCGAGCGCTTCCTACTGGAACTCTGCCCGCAGCCAGTGGCACCACAGAGGAGTGTTTCTGGCAGGCTTTGGTGTCCTAATGACAACTTCTGAAAGCGATGGAGCCCCTGCCTGGAGACATCAAAGTCATCAGACCTTGTGTTGTAAAACACCCTCTGACCCAGGAAGCAAAGGAGTGTGAAGGGATTGGCCTGATCCCACTTGAAGAAAAACTGTCTTCCATAGAGAAGAGAAAATGAGTATTCTCCAGATCTTAGCCTTCTACTCAGTCTCTCACTTTTGAGCATCATGGATGAATAATCTACAAGCCTGACCTTTACATAAAAGTGTGTCAGGTGCCATGGAAGGTTCTGGCCATTTTTAGCTCTTGACCCCCTTTGCTGGGAGAGGTGGGAGCGGCCTGCTTGGAGCCACTGTGGAATCTGCCTGGTACCAGCATGTTCTGGATTTTGTTAAATTAAATGTAATTATTTTCCCTACCACACTGACACCATTTTGAAGAACAAGATGTATAAAGCTGTCTTGGATTGTGAGCTAATCATTCATACTATATAACCATTCCAAGTAAACTGTCATTCAGATTGTACAGAAAAGGGGTTACACCATCACACAGAAGATATCAGCTGAAGCACACGAGAGTCCCTAGAGTAGTTTGGAAAGGGTGAAACCTTTCCCAATGAGTCTGTAGCAGAACATGGAAACCAAAGGTATAAATGCTACTAGGAAACTGTCCAGAAGAGCCCCTTTTACTGCTTCAGGGAGCCGCACCGGGTGCACAAGTTTTCGTCATTAGTAGGAGTTGCATTTGACAGTAATAGTCTGTGATAGAAGCAGTTTGCCAAAACCCTGCTCAGTGTGAATTCACGCACTGCAATGATCACACACTGCCCTGCGGCCACACAGTGCGCAGAGAATGGAGACACTAGGAGCAGACAGTTTGCTGGTAGGATTTATAAATACACTGATTATACCATAAGTCAAAACTAGTGTGCATTAAAGTTTGAGACCAGGTTTCATTCTTTAAAGGAATACACGGGGGAATTCATTGATGTCTCCTGTCCAATGTTATAATGCCACCTACTGGGGAACATGTTCGAACATTCATGCACAATTAGCAGGAGTTACTTTTAGTAAAGGTGGTAAGTGTGGAAAACAGTTGAATAAAATCCTACTTGCTATGATTTAATTCCGAGAGTTTTCAAACACTTTGCTAAAGTCTTACAGAACACACACAGGTCACTGAAACACTCCCTCTGGACGGTGCTAGCAAGTTCTGCAAGTGGACGTTTAGAAGTGATGTCACAGCCCAAAATATGCAACCGATTTGGGAGTATGTTTCATTCTTTGAAGGAATACACATGTAAATCAAGTGTGTGGCATGCTGGTAACCTCTTTGGAATATTGCCATGTAATGCCATTTCCTTGAGGAACATGTTGGAAAATGTATTACATAAGAGGCAGGGTTTTCCTTTAGGAATGATACCCTGTGCTGAACACGGTTGGTCAAAATGCAGCATTGTATGACTTAAATCTAAGGGACCAAACCCTTCCCTATAGCATTTATACAATGCACAGCTCATTGAAATACTAATAATAGACAACTCTAGACACAGCGTGCTAGTAATGTTCACAAATACAATATTGATTATATGTTGTCAGAGAGAAATACATGCTTTATCTATTGGTCAATATGGTTTATACTTTGAAGGAATACACAGGTGAAACCAGAGTGTGGACCCATGTTAACCTCCATGCGATACTATTATACTACAATGCCATTCACTTGGGGAGCATGTTGGAACATTCATGACACAATTAGTAGATGTTATCACTTAATAATGATAACCTGTGGTTATTAGGAGCAGTTTGCTGAAATCCAACTGGGGAGGAATTAATTCTGAGGAGAATCACAGTTTTTTCCACCATGCACAGCTCCTGAAAACATGAGCACCAGACTGTTTCAGAGAGTTTGCTACTAGCATTGACAGTAATTGGATTATGTCTTATGTCATAGATGAAATCCTGCATGGCCTATGGGGAATATGTTTCATATTCTGAAGAAATACATAAGTGAATCTAGTTTGTTTAATACTGATATGAATGTTATTACATTTCATGTTGTCCCAAAGTTCCCTTAGACTCTCCCCTTGCTTTTTAGTTTTTTTTTCTCTCCCCATTTGCTGCTCTGAATGGATGTTTTGTTTTTCTATCTTGCCTTCCAATTCGTTGATTCGGTCCTCAGCTTCTTCTACTCTACTGTTGAATCATTCCAGGGTGCTTTTTACTTCAGCTATGTCATTCTTCATTTCTGATTTGTTCTTATTTACGGTTTCAATCATACTTTTTATGCTGGTGTAGTTCTCATTAAAACCCCTATAATTCTCATTGGGTTGCTTGTAGTTCTTACTGAGTTATTTGACCACTCATTACCATGGCTTGGACTTATTTATCTGACAGGTTGCTTGCCTTAATTTCATTTAGTTTCTTTTCTGGCAATTCCTCATTTTCTTTCATTTGGGGGTTGTTTGTCTCCATATTTTTGCTGCTACTTTGTATTTGTTTCTATGTTTTAGATAACAATCTTATGCCGCCCAGACTTTGTGGCATGTTCTTAAGTTGTAGGTGTTTTATGGGATGCAGTGGTGCAGTCTTTTAGATCTCCTGAGCCGTGTGCTCTACAAATGCTCCCTTTTTGTGTGTTATTTGGTTTCTCCTGTTTTAATTGGGTCTTGAATAATGTTGTTGTCCAGTCCATGAATTGAATCTGTGAGGCTGTCTGACGATGTGGCTCAGCCCCAACCACATCATGTGAGCCTTTGTGGAGTTGCTGATAGAGCAGGACAAAATTAAACACAATAAAATATGAAACAAAAAGAAGGCATACAAAGACCCCTGCAGCAACAAAAGCAACCAAAAGAGAAGAATGAACTAGGGAAGATTAAAGAAAGCAAGAATGATAGAAGAAAAGGATGATTGGAAAAATACAAGAAGAAAGGAAAACAAAACAAACAAACAAAACAAAAAATGGGTGGGCAGAGATGAAATAAAGAAAATAAAATAGAGGAGAAAGCAGAGAGACCCAAAAAATAAAAGGAATAAAGATGAGGAATAAATAGAAAAAGAGAAGAAAAAAATTTGAAGAGGAACATGGAAAAGTCAAATAAGATATATGAATGAAACAATGGAGACTAAAATAATAACAAATCAATAAAGCAGAAAGCTAAAGAAAATAAAGAAATTAAGGAAATAGAAAGGGAAGAGAAGAAAAGAAAAACGAAGACAAAAAGTAAAGTGGCGTTCATTTCCAAGAGTTTAATGCCTCCTGGGAGCGTCCCTGAAATCTTGCTCTTTTCATGACTGTGGCTGAGTGTTCCGTCTGCCAATTCTGAGCTTCCCAGGAGGTGCCAGGTGCTAAGACCCATCCTCCTTTGTCTTTCAGAAACTTGTCTGAAGCTTCACACGATCCACAGTTTGTGTCTGCCTCCACAGGACCAGGCTCTACTAAGGAGGACACAATCTGACCTCTAAAGCAGGTTTGTTAGCAGCCTGGTCCTAGGGCTGGGCCAGCTAACTTCCTCAGGGTCGCAAGGTCCCAGGGTGCCTTTGCCTTCCACCCAGCTGTCAATTTTAATCACTCAAAAGTCTGTTTCTGAAAGGGACTTAGGCAGAATCAGGAGTTGAGAACTCCGGGCCTCCCATGAGGGGAGCAGCTCTAAGCTGTCAGTTGGACATCCCCCAAGGGATCCTGGTCTGCAAGAGGGCACAGGCCAGGCTGAAGGATCCCCACACCCAAGTGCATGAATTTTCATGTACTGGGCCTCTAGTTTGTTTATAAAGAACTGTAATTTTTTCATATAACTTTTACATGTTTAGCTTTATTTAAACACTAGAGGCCCGGTGCACAAAAATTTGTGCACTCGAGGGGGTCCCTCAGCCTGCTATATGCCCTCTTGCAGTGTGGGACCCCTTGGAGGATGTCCACCTGCTGGCTTAGGCCTGCTACCTGGGGGATTGGGCCCAAGCTGGCAGTCAAACATCCCTCTGGCAGCCTGGCAGCCTTTGGGGGATGTCCACTTACCAGCAGGGAGCAGACCTAAGCTGCAGTTGGACATCCTTAGTGCTGCTGAGGAGGTGGGAGAGGCTCCTGCCACCATCGCCGTGCTGGCAACCATCAGCCTGGCTTGTGGCTGAGCAGAGCTCCCTCTGTGGGAGCGCACTGACCACCAGGGGACAGCTCCTGCATTGAGCATCTGCCCCCCTGGCGGTCAGTGTATGTCATAGTGACCAGTCATTCCTAATTGTTCTGCTGTTAGGGTCAATTTGCATATTACCATTTTATTATATAGGATAGAGGCCTGGTGCACAGGTGGGGGCTGGCTGGTTTGCCCTGAAGCGTGTCTCAGATCAGGGTGGGGGTCCCCCTGGGGTGCCTAGCCAGCCTGGGTGAGGGGCTGATGGGTGTTTGCAGGCTGGTCACACCCTCTTCAGGGTGGGGATCCCCACTGGGGTGCCTGGGTGAGGGGCTGATGGCTGTTTGCAGCTGGTCACACCTCCTTCAGGGTGGGGGTCCCCCCTGGAATGCCTGGTTAGCCTGAGTGAGGGGCTTATGGCTGTTTGCAGGCTGGTCAAGCCCCTCCCCCCCGAGTGGGGACCCTCACCCCATGGAGGTTTAGCCAGCCTGGGTGAGGGGCTGATGGCTGTTTTCAGGCTGGCCACACCCCCTTTAGGGTCAGGGGTCCCCACTGGGGTGCCTGGCCAGTCTGGGTGAGGGGCTAAGGGCTGTTTTCAGGCTGGCCAAGCCCCCTGGCAACGTAAGCTCCCAGCCTCTCCTTTTTTTATTTCTTTTTTTTATTCTGGGATTTATTTACCTTCTATAATTGAAACTTTGTTGCCTTGAGTGGAGCTCAGAGCCAGCCGCAGCAGGCAAGAAGCTTGGCTTCCTCCATCACTGGAGCAACCAAGCCTCCTGCTCGCTCCAGCTCCGTGGCTGCCAGCTGCCATCTTGGTTGGGTTAAGTCTACCAGACCTGAGGCCCTGAACCTAACTGTCCCCTATACCTGGGCTCCTGAGCATTAAAGAGAAAAAACCAACATGATATAGAAAAATGTTAGTTACATGCAAACAAGTGGTTAGACTAAGATGGAACTTGGAGACATTGTAGAAAATAGGTCTACCTTTCATCTAGCGCCAATATTCCACCTTTGTGTGCCAACCCACCCAGCAGGATGAGCCTTGTTTCACACAGAGGTACTTCTTGCAAAGTGAGCACCAGATGTTGCTCTTCACCTTCTTGCATGGATTGTAAGACACTCCAGGATTTTGCTTGTTGTACCTGGAGTGCTTTTCCATGCACACAACACAGATATGATTAGATTATGTCCCAGGGGGAATCTCTGGAAAATGATTGCCTGGGGTCATCCTTTGAGGGCAGGATTCCTTTTGTGGGTGGGGGTGGGCTGATGTCCTGTATCCACCAATAAGTTGCAGGCACAGTTTCTGAATAAACTGAAAAGCCAGTGAAATAAACTGGCTTTTTTGAAGCAGCTTGCTGCTTTGAAGCATACAAGATATAAGAATTATAACTGGCCCACATAAAAAATTTTATGAAAAGCTGCCAGGGCAAGTGGTAATGACAACGAGACCAGCAAAGGCGGTCATCTGGTAATTTTTGTCACAGCCACCCATATATTTATTATAGTCCTTTACCAGCTGTGACATCTGTATTTCTTGCACATTGCCATCTTTATTTCTTCTGTTTATTAAATTTTGGGCTGGATCGTGGTAGTTCGAAATAAATGTGATAGGCTTTCTATCTTGCCAAACTAAGCATGTTACATTTTCTTGACATAGATAGCGACTGTCACCCCTAGCAAGTTTTTTTACACTTTTCAGCAACTTAGGAAACTGCTTCCTGTTTTGCTGTAGGGTTCCCACAATTCCTGTGTGTAATTCTGACAGTGCATATTTAGCAAGGGTTACAGAGTTGTAGAACCGGTCCATGACAAGCACATAAGATTTATTTTCTTTTGCACATGAAGTCAGGAGACGAACGACTGTATTTCCTACTGCACCCAAGTCTTTTATAGGCATTGGTGCAGCACCAGTGTAGATTTCTGCATTCAAAATGTAGCCAGTCTCACCTTCACAGAGAAGGAAAGGCTTGATGCACCACTTTGTGGGCTTATCCTTGATATACTGCTTAATGGCCAAGAGGTTTTTTGTCAGGATCATCCCCTCATCTAGGCTCAAATGTTGCTTTGGCAGATAGAAGGGGAGAAACGTGGGGAGCAGGCTTTCCAAGAAAGGCCTAACTTTTTATAGTCTATCTGTCTTATCGATATCTGTGTCTTCCTCATCAATTATGTGTAAAAAACTCCAAAGGGCCAAGAATCTGTATCGAGTCATAGCATTTCAAAATCCGGGAGTAAACCCAACAAAGTCAGAGCCCTCATTTGTTCAATAATCCTGATAGCTGGGTTTTATACATAAGTATTCCATATAGATCCTCAGTCCAAGAAAAGCCTTCATTTCTTCCACTGTGGCATCCTTGAAATTTTTGGCATTGTAGGAGTTGGGCTTTGCTATATGCAATTGGTGGGCCCGGAGGTTGGTTTTCTCTGTCAAATTTTGCCAGAAAGTATCATCCAAAAACAAGGATAAAAAGTCAATCGGTTCACTCTCCTCTGTGATAGATCCAGGAATGTTCACTGGACTTTTTCCATCCTCAGTGAAATTCAGATCTGTATTTGGTGATACAAAATTCCTTGTCCAACCTTCATCACCACCTAGATCTCCCCCATCAGCTGTTTGAGGGACACGCCCCCCTTCTCTTACTATCGATCTAGCTCTAGATCTATAAGGTTCAAGATTCTCCTCATCACTCGAGCTCTTACTGTCTGTGTCATTTGAACTGGAAACGTATTCTTGATGAAATTCTGACTCCTCAGAGTCTGAATCAACCAAAATATCAATCACCTGTTGGACTGTGATAAGCTTAGACCTACTTCGCTTTCCTGTTGAAGTGCTTGGTTCATCAGCCGCTCGTTTCACTGTGAATTTTCAGAATTTTTTCATGTCAAACCACTCAAAGTCAATTCAAACACATGGGGGCAGACATTTGCAATGGCTAACCATGAGGTTTGAACAAGATTGGTTGGTTATTTTTAGTTTGCGATGCATTTTTTTCACGTACTAGGCAAAGTACCGAAAATTAGGTATAGTGGTATAGCGGCAGATTCAGAAATTACCAAAAAATTGGCACAGCAGTCTGGTAGGGTTAATTTGCATATAGTCGCTCTGATTGGCTGGTGGGCGTGGCTTAAGGCATACCAAAGGTATGGTCAATTTGAATGTTTGTCTCTTATTAGTGTAGATTACATTATGTGGGTTTTTTTGAGTAATTTTTTATTATATTTTCAGAATAGAAATTGCTGGGATGAAACTGCCATCACCAGTTACATTTTATTTTGTAGGTTAATTTTTGTATATTTTTATTGTTGATAGTATTGCAGATGTCTTCCATTTACTCCCCTTTACCCCCTTCCTCCCAGCCCCTACCCACCCCACCCCCAGATCTGCACCACCCTATTGCCCATGTCCATGGGCTATGCATATCTATACTAATAAAAGGGTAATATGATAATTAGACTGGGTCGACCGGCCATCTTCCGGACATCTGACTTCCTTCCGGATGTCTGACTTCCTTCTGGACAAAGTCATGGTGGTGGGCGGTGAGGCAGAGAGGGTAGTTGGGGACAAAATCAGGCTGTCAGGGGAGGGCCATTGGGGGCGAGATCAGGCCTGCAGGACAGGGCAGTTAGGGGTGATCAGGTCAGCAGGGGAGAGCAATTGGAAGCAACCAGGCTGGCAGGGAGGGCAGTTGGGGGTGAGATCAGGCCGGCAGGACAGGGCAGTTAGGGGTGATCAGGCAGACAGAGGCAGTTGGGGGAGAGATCAGGCCAGCAGGGGAGGGCAGTTAGGGGCAACCAGGCAGGTAGGCAGGTGAGCGGTTAGGAGCCAGTGGTCCCATACTGCGAGAGGGATATTCCCAATTGGAGAGGGTACAGGCTGGGCTGAGGGAACCGCCCCACCTCGTGTATGAATTTCATGCACCAGGCCACTAGTAAGTATATAAGTTCTTTGGTTTAATTCTTCTCATCCCCTCTACCCACACATGGAGGTATGCAGTCTGTTCCATGCCTCCATGCTTCAGGTCTTATTGTATTGGTCAAATCATTTTGTTCATTAGAGCCCACAAATAAGTGAAATCAGGTGATATTTATCTTTCTCAGATTGGGTTATTTCACTGAGCATAATAGTCTCCCAGTCCATCCATGCTGTCCCAAAGGTTAAGAGATTCCTCCTTTTTATAGCTGCATATATTCCATAGTATAAATGTCCCACAGCTTTTTTATCCACTTGTCTACTAATGGACACTTGGGTTGTTTCCAAATATTAGCAATTGTAAGTGGCACTGCTATGAACATAGGAGTGCATATATTCTTTCTGATTAATGTTTCAGGATTTTTAGGATATAGTCCCAGAAGTGGGGTCACTGGGTCAAATGGCAGTTCTATATTTAATTTTTTGAGGAAACTCCATACTATTTTCCACAGTGGCTGCACCAGTCTGCATTCCCACCAGCAGTGCAAGAGAGTCCCTTTTCTCCACATCTTCACCAGCACTTGTCATTTGTTGATTTGTTGATGGTAGCCATTCTGACCAGGGTGAGGTGATGCCTCATTGTTTTAATTTGCATCTCTCTGATGATCAGGGATTGAGCATTTTTTCATTGTTCCTTGGCCATCTATATGTCCACTTTGGAGAAGTGTCTAGTCAGATCTTCTGCCCATTTTTTAATTGGATTGGTAGTCTTCCTTCTGTTGAGTTGTGTGAGTTTCTTATATATTTTGGATATTAACCCCTTATCAGATATATCATTGCCAAATATGTTCTCTCATATGGTGGATTCCCTTTTTGTTTTGATGTAGTCCCATTTATTTATTTTCTTCTTAGTTTCCTTTGTCCTAGGAAATGTATTAGCCTCCTGCACCACCAGGTCCCTCCAGGCTTCCACCCCTGCTGCCTCCACCTGGGGCCCCACCAAACCTTGGGAGCTTCCTGAGGGCTCTCACTTCACACCTCACTCTCTAGTCCAGTCCACCAGTGACCGCAGCAAGCTAACCTACAGGTTGGAGCGTCTGCCCCCTGGTGGTCAGTGAGCATCATAGAGACTGGTTGAGCAGTCGAACTCCCAGCTGAACTCCGGTAGAGGGGACAATTTGCATATTAGGCTTTTATTATATAGGAATGACTTGGTTACCCCTGAAAATTTAATAATGAAATAATTTTACAGATAAATTTTGTCAGCCCCTGCCGGGAGCCGGTCTAAGGTCACCTCTCCGAGAAAGGTTGTTTCCCCAGGTAGGGATTTTCCCCTGAAGTTAGGGAGGGAATAAAACCTCTTAACTAAGTGCCAGGCGGGTAATTAATCACTTTAACTACAACAATCATGCTTAAGCTACATAATCTTTACTCCCTGGAATGGAGATAAGAAACGCCCTAACCTTTGGAATAGAGATTGATAGGATTAGAGTCAACTGGTATAAATACAGATGCAACAAGACAACAGGAGTCAGAACCTAGAGAGGCAGACCGAAAGACAGACCCGAGACACAGAACTCAGAACCTACAGACAGAACTTAAGAGACAGAACTTAGGAGACAGAACTTACACGGAACTTAGAAGACAGAACCTGGCTGGAGATCCTAACCAGAACTTCGCTGGAGATCAGGACCAGAACTTGGCTAGAGGAACCTGGCTATGATGATTACCCGATGGCTGCCTCCGTGTCAAGAGAACCTGACTAGAACTTGGACCGAACCTGGCTGGAGAACCTAGCAAGAGAACATGGACACAGAACTTGGCTGGAGATTGTGGCTAGAGATCCTGGCAAGGTTGCTGATCAACTTAACGCTGTCTCCGTGTCATTCCTTCTCCGCCGACTCCGTCCACACCTTTGGGGACCCCTGGACCCGCTGGGGTTGGGCCCCGGCAAGCCCCGTGCTTGTTCAAGAAATGAAGAGATATTTTTCTATGTTTGAATAATATGAACACATTTTTGTTTACCTATAAGTTAGCCAATAAAAATCAGGTGAATAATCTGTTGAGACTGGGCAGTAGACATGGTGCTGGAGGGCATTAACCATCAGTTAGTGAGGAACGGTGTCTTTGAAATGGAGAGAAAGTCAAGGTTTAAGTTACAAAACCCAGTTTTGATTCCAGGCCCCGGCCATGCAAGGCAGTTTCTAGACATGGGGCTGCAGCGTCACTAGATGGAGGTGTGAGGACTGCTGTAGGAACCCAGTGGGGTTCCTGCATCCAATTCCCATGTCTCTGGTGATGGCACACAATCTGAAATAATTCTGAGTGTTCCCTTCAGCACACATGGACATGCATCTTATCATCACTTGAGATCACCTGCTGAGCTCATGTCCAGGCTCCAGATGCAGCTGGAGGAGCTTCAGGACATGAGCAGATTCTTTCCCCATGCTAGCCAGATGTGAAAAACATTGGAAAGTTTCCTGGTAGAGTTGTGAATGACATGGGAGGAAATTTGAATACTTCAGGGTTTGTCACGGACTAGAAAAAAGCACTGACAAAGAAGAGACACACAAGGGTGATAACGGTGGTGCCCTCTCCTGTGGCGGTTGCTACCATGACTAGATGCAAATCACAGCAGGACACAAAAAATGAGGGACAAAGTGTGACCCTTGAAAATGTGTGCTGCTCTTTAGAAGAACTATGTGAGTTCTGTAATATCCAAGAGCAGAAAAACATAAAATATGTGTGTAAATAATTAATGGCGGGGGGCAATGTTCAAAGAAAAATACATTTGAATGACAGGGAATTTATTAATTTTGGCCACCAGACAGAGATTCTTCTGCATTCACATCTGCAGCGTGGGTCATTAGAAAGGCTCTAACAGGTTATTGGGATGGTTTCCTGACAAGTGCATCCAACAGTGGCCCAATAAGTGCTACCTGGAAATGCCTGCTTTTTCTTGTTTTAATAAAGAAGAAGCAGTTAAAAAAGGAGGTAAGAATGTTGGAGTAGATTGGTTCATGTGAGTCCCATTCCCCACTCTGGGAGTGTCCACATGGCATACCTTGATCAATTACATGCAGAAATATATTGATGGGAGACAGCATATATGTTGAGCTCCCTGATGACTCTTCTCTGAAGGCCAAACCTTAGGAAGTGAATATCTCAATGGGGAATTCTCAATGTGGTTGGAGACATTTATCCCCAGGTGGCAGGGCCAGTGGGCCTTGTCCTCTAACTATGCACATGGTAGATCTAATCACCAAAAAGATAGAAAATCCAAGTGGAATCTAATAAGTCTGTCTGGCACTGACTAGAGTGTTGGCTAATCCATCATGCTATTCCTAGAAGTGAAGAGAGAAAGCCCACTACCTACTTCTTCCATCTCCTGAAGCAAAACTGTCCAAGCGCGTGCCATGGCCTTAGCAGCCTAGGCCAGCGGCTATCTCTCCAAGAGTCAGAGGGAGGCTTGGCTTCCTAACACAGGCCAATTATATGAAATTCACACTCTATTGTCCACAGGTAAGTATTGATTCCAATAGAGCCACCTCTATTTGTTTGCATATACTCTATGCTGTCAAACTATGAGGAGAGAATGGAGTTTCAACAAGACCGTAAGCCACTGGCTCTCTGACTTTTACAAAAAAGCTTGCTGACCTCTAACCCAGGATCTTGGATACCTTTATAATCTATGCAGGGCTGTTTAAGACATTTGGAGAAGTCTGTTTCAGTAAAGACAATCTTTTCCATGATAGGTAGCCATTATTTTTACATTCTGGTTATAGAAACACTATGGAATGTCCCAAAATATGTTTTTATACTTCTGTGTGAAGTTGATGTTCACTCAAATGGAACTAGTCCGTGGCAGTTGTGCTCTGTAAAGGCCATGATGGAACTCAGCAGCATTGGGTAGTGGGGGTGGAATGAATGTCTATTCCCTGCAGGCCAGTCTAATGTTCAGACACTTTAGACTAATTGTAAGTTGCCACTGCCAACACATGAACAAAGCCTGGGAATTGTCAATGTGCAGCATGACATCATTAAAGACTGATGCTAGTGCCTGGCCGGTGTGGCTCAGTGGTTGAGCATAGACCTATGAACCAGGAGATCACAATTCGATTCCTGGTCAGGGCATGTGCCTGGGTTGCGGGCTTAATTCCCAGTGTGGGGCATGCAGGAGGCAGCTGATCAATGATTCTCATTATTGATGTCTCTCTCTCTCCCTCTCTTTCTCTCCCCCTTCCTCTCTGAAATCAATAAAAAATATATATTTTAAAAAGACCGATGCTAGTCTCAGAATCTAGCCTAGGCTCAAAGCCCCAGAGACTTGGACATCCTAGCCTAGACCTAAGAGCTTGGCCTGGCCATGAAGTGCTGAATTCCACCCCAAACATTGCAGCCTTGCCTTGAAGAGCCTGGCCTCTCTCTCAGAGACTCCTAGTGAGGCCCTAAGGTCTGGTGGCCCAGGCCCTGTTCCCATTGCTCAGAGAGTCCACCTGAGACCTGAGATATAGGCAGCCTGGGCCTGGGCTTCTAGGTCAGAGTCCAAAATGTCTTGCAGCCAACATATGTCAATTATAGGAAATTCACATGTTGGGTCCACAAAATAGGTTTATTCAAATGCACCCTTAGCTGTGTGTGCATATTGTCTATGACGCTGTCAAACTGATTAGAAATTGGAGTTTGAACAGAGACTGTAATCCATTTACTCTCTGACTGTTTCAGAAAAGGCCCCTGACCTGTGATCTAGCATCTTGAATATATTTTATCATCTTTGCATCACTGTTTAAGAGCTTTTGAGAGGTCTGTTTCACTATGCTAATCAGCATTCTTCAGACATTCCTGATTATGGGAACACGATGGAATGTCTTTAAACATGTTATATGTTTCCGTGTGAAACATACAACTTCATGACGAAACCAGTCCACGGCAGCTGCTGCTCAAAAGGAATGACGCAGAGAAGGGTTGGAGAGAGTGTGTTCCTGCAGGTTGGTCTGGTGCTCAGACCCATTAGACACACTGTAGGTGCCTCTGACAACACGCAAAAAGCCTGCGACTTGCCCTAACGGTTAGGGGCCTCACCATTTTGGCTCAGTGGATAGAGCATTGGCCTGTGGACTGAAAGGTCCCAGGTTCAATTCCGGTCAAGGGCATGTACCTTAGTTGAAGGCACGTCCCCAGTAGTAGATGTGCAGGAGGCAACTGATTGATGTTTCTCTCTCATCGATGTTTCCAACTCTCTATCCCTCTCCCTACAACTGTTTAAAAAATAAATTATATATATATATATATATATATATATATATATATATATATATATATATATATATATATTAAAAAGCCTGTGACTTACCTGTGTGCAGTGCGACATCACTGAAGACTCAGAAGTTAGCCCAGACTCGGAGCTTGTGAGCCGAGTCTGGGAGCTCCAGAGAGCTGAGCCTACCTGGGAAAGTTGAGTCTCACCACAAAGAGCCGAGCCTCTGCCTAAGAGAGTCCAAGTGAGGCCCAGGGCCCTGAGTCCAATAGATGCCGTGAGCATAGTTCATGTCAATTATATGACATTTAAACTCAGGTGTCCACAAATGCAGTTTTATTTGAATAGAGCTCTACCTATTGCTCATGTATTGACTTTGGATGCTGTCAAACTATGAGGAGACACTTGAAGTTTCAACAGAGACCTTAAGCATTGATGCTCTGGCTGCTACAGAAAAGGTTGCTGACCTCTGCTGTGGTATCTCTGATGCCCTTTCTAATCTTTGAAGACCTGCAGGAGAACTCTGGAGAGGTCTGTTTCACCAAAGGCCATCTTGTCCATGCCAATTAGCCATTCTTTTCCCTTTATTGATTATAGGAACACTCTGGATCATCTGTAAATATGATTGATAATTTCATGTAATGTTGGTGTACACTCAAATAAGCCAGTCCATGGCTGCTGCTGCTCTATGACAGGCTCATGATGAGGATAAAACTTTAGAATACAAAATGATAGACCCTGGAGTTTTTTAAGCACCCTGCATAAAAGCCTTAAGAATTCAAGCATTTAGAGCTCAGAACACTGTTAGATTAAAACCGATAGAAGTCAAAATGATAGAATCTGGAATTGTATAGTACTGTATCTGAAATGCTAGGAATACATGTAAATGGGCCGTGTTCAAACACTGACAACTGACATTCAAACACCTGTGAAATGACGAGTATACTGCTTACATTTATAATTCCGGTTAAAGGAGTTGGCGTTTTTTAAGGAATCTGCTTAAAACCCTTAAGAATTCAAGCCTATAGAGCTCAGAACACTATGTAAGTTAGATTAAAACTTTTAGAAGTCAAAATGATAGAACCTGGAATTGTATAGGAATGTATTTGAAACGCTAGGAATACATGTAAATAGAGCCTTACTGTCTGTGGGCCGTGTTCAAACACTGAAAACTCACATTGAAACAGATGTGAAGTGACGAGGATACAGATTACATTTCTATTTCTGGTTTAATGAGTTGGCATTTTTAAAGGACCCTACATAAAGTCCTAAAGAATTCAAGTCTATAGAGCTCAGAGCGCTATGTTAGTTAGATTGAAACTCTTAGATGTCAAAATAATAGAACCTGGAATTGAATAAGAATGTATCTGAAACGCTAGGAATACATGTAAATAGAGCTTTAATGTTTATGGGGCTGTGTTCAAACAATGAAAACTGACGTCCAAACAGCTGTGAAATGACGAGTACACTGTTTACATTTATAATTCCAGATCAATGAGTTGGCGTTTTTAAAGGACCCTGAAAAAAGCCTTAAGAATTGAAATCTATAGAGCTCAGAATGCTATGTTAGTTAGATTAAAACTCTCAGAAGTCAAAATGATAGAACCTGGATTTGTATAGAAATGCATCTGAAACGCTAGGAGTACTTGTAAATAGAGCCTTACTGTCTTTAGGGCCGTGTTCAAACACTGAAAACTGACTTTCAAACAGCTGAGGAATGATGAGAATACATGTAAATAGAGCCTTAATGTTTATGGGGCTGTGTTCAAACACTGAAAACTGACGTCCAAACAGCTGTGAAGAGATGAGGATACTTATTACATTTCTATTTCTGGTTTAAAGAGTTGGCGTTTTTTAAGGACCCTGCATAAAAGCCTTAATAATTCAAGTGTATAGAACTCAGAACACTATGTAGTTAGATTGAAACTCTTGGAAGTCAAAATGATAGAACCTGGAATTGCATAGGAATGTATCAGAAATGCTAGGAATACATGTATATAGAGCCTTACTGTCTGTGCTGCCGTGTTCAAACACTGAAAACTGACGTTGAAACACCTGTTAAGTGACGAGGATACTGGTTACATTTCTATTCCGGTTCAATGAGTTGGCTTTTTTAAAGGAACCTGCTTAAAAGCATAAAGAATTCAAGTCTATAGAGCTCAGAACACAATGTTAGTTAGATTGAAACTCTTAGAAGTCAAACTGATAGAACCTGGAATTGTATAGGAATGTATCTGAAATGCTAGGAATACATGTAAATAGAGCCTTACTGTCTGTAGGGTCATGTTCAAACACTGAAATCTCACATTGAAACAGCTATGAAGTGATGAGGATACAGATTACATTTCTACTTCTGGTTTAAAGAGTTGGCGTTTTTTAAGGACTCTGCATAAAAGCCTTAAGAATTAAAGTCTATAGAGCTCAGAACGCTATGTTAGTTAGATTAAAACTCTCAGAAGTCAAAATGATAGAACCTAGAATTGTATAGAAATGTATCTGAAATGCTAGGAATACTTGTAAATAGAGCCTTACTGTCTTTAGGGCCGTGTTCAAACACTGAAAACTGACTTTCAAACAGCTGAGAAATGATGAGAATACATGTAAATAGAGCCTTAATGTTTATGGGGCTGTGTTCAAACACTGAAAACTGACGTCCAAACAGCTGTGAAGTGATGAGGATACTTATTACATTTCTATTTCTGGTTTAAAGAGTTGGCGTTTTTTAAGGACCCTGCATAAAAGCCTTAATAATTCAAGTGTATAGAACTCAGAACACTATGTAGTTAGATTGAAACTCTTGGAAGTCAAAATGATAGAACCTGGAATTGCATAGGAACGTATCAGAAATGCTAGGAATACATGTATATAGAGCCTTACTGTCTGTGGGCCGTGTTCAAATACTGAATACTCACGTTGAAACAGCAGTGAAGTGACGAGGATACTGAAGACATTTCTATTTCCGGTTCAAGGAGTTGGCGTTTTTAAAAAACCCTTCATAAAAGCCTTAAGAATTCAAGTGTATAGAACTCAGAACACTATGTTAGATTAAAGCTCTTTGAAGTCAAAATGATAGAACCTGGAATTATAAAGGAACGTATCTGAAACGCTAGGAATACATGTAAATAATGGCTTACTCTCTGTGGGGCCGTGTTCAAACACTGAAAACTGACTTTCAAACAGCTGTGAAATGGTGAGTATACTGTTCACATGTATAATTCTGGTTCAATCAGTTGGCTTTATTAAAGGAACCTACTTAAAACACATAAAGATTCAAGTCTATAGAGCTCAGAACACTATGTTAGTTTGATTAAAACTTTTCCAAATCAAAATGATAGAACCTGGAATTGTAGAGGAATGTATCAGGAATGCTAGGAATACATGTATATAGAGCGTTACTGTCTGAGGGGCCGTGTTCAAACACTATACACTCATGTTGAAACAGATGTGAAGTGATGAGGATACTGAATACATTTCTTTTTCTGGTTCAAGGAGTTGGCGTTTTTTAAAAAAACTGAATAAAAGCCATAAGAATTCCAGTCTATAGAGCTCAGAACACTACATTAGTTAGATTAAAACTCTTAGAAGTCAAAATGATAAAACCTGGAATTGTATAGGAACATATCAGAAATGCTAGGAATACCTGTAAATAGTGACTTACTCTCTGTGGGGCCATGTTCAAACACTGAAAACTGACTTTCAAACAACTGTGAAGTGACGAGTATACTGTTTGAATTTATAATTCTGGTTCAATCAGTTGGCTTTTTTAAAGGAACCTACTTAAAACCCTTAAAAATTCAAGTCTATAGAGCTCAGAACACTATGTTAGTTAGACTAAAACTCTTAGAAGTCAAAATGATAGAACCTGGATTTTTATGGGAACGTATCAGAAACACTAGCAATACATGTAAATAGAGCCTTACTGTCTGTGGGCCATGTTAAAACACTGAAAACTCACATTGAAACAGCTGTGAGGTCGGGACAGCCCCGGTGAGGTTGAAACGGCCCCAGTGAGGTCAGGACAGCCTTGGTGAGGTTGAAACAGCCCCGGTGAGGTTGGGATGGCCTCGGTGAGGCCGAAACAGCCCCGGTGAAGTTGGAATGGCCCCGGGGAGGTTGAGATGGCCCCGGTGAGGTCATGACGGCCCTGGTAAGATCGGGACGGCCCCGGTGAAATTGAAACGACCCTGGTGAGGCCGAGATGGCTCCGGTGAGGTTGGGACAGCTCCAGTGAGGTTGGGACAGATAATGGGGACCATTATAGACTGATGAACAGGAGGTATATGCAGAGGCAGAGCAGCATTGAACAGACTGTCAAACTACAGTGGGAAGCCTGGAGAGGGTTTGGGGCGGGGTTAAGAGATAAACCGAAGGACTTATATGCATGCATATAAGAATAATCAATGGACACAAGACACTAGGAGGTAGGGGCTGGGGGAATGTCAAGGGGGGGGTAAAAAGGGGACATATGTAATACTCTTTGTAATACTTCAAGAAATAAAAATTATTTTTTAAAAAAGAAACAGCTGTGAAGTGACAAGGATACTTATTAAATTTCTATATCCAGTTCCAGAAGTTGGCGTTTTTAAAAAACCCGGCAAAAAGCCTTAAGAATTCAAGTGTATAGAGCTCAGAACACTATGTTAGTTAGATTAAAACTCTTATAAGTCAAAATTATAGAACCTGGAATTGTAAAGGAACATATCCGAAATGCTAGGAATACATGTAAATAGTGGCTTACTCTCTGTGCGGCCATGTTCAAACACTGAAAACTGACATTAAAACAGCTGTGAAATGACGAGTATACTGTTTACATTTATAATTCCAATTCAATCAGTTGGCTTTTTTAAAGGAACCTACTTAAAACCCTTAAAAATTCAAGTTTATAGAGCTCAGAACACTGTTAGATTAAAACTCTTAGAAGTCAAAATAATAGAACCTTGAATCATATAGGAACATATCAGAAATGCTAGGAATACATGTAAATAGAGCCTTAATGTATGAGGGCCGTGTTCAAACACTGAAGACTCATGTTGAAACAGCTGTGATGTGACAAGGATACTGATTACATTTCTATATCTGATTCAAGAAGTTGGCATTTTAAAATACCCTTCATTAGTTGAAGGAATGAACATCCCATGGAAGGAGGAAGAGCAGCTGCACAAGTGGTGAGACAGGAAAGGGCATCCCATCTGGAAGAACCTGAAGGTGCCATCCAGTCACTCTGCCTCACGTCACAGATTGCCCTCAGTCAGAAATCTTGACTTGCAACTTTGGAGGGTGGGTCCCTGCAGGAATACCAGTGCACACAGCGATGAGAAGCACCGCCCTGTGGTAGGAGGCGCCAGGCTGGAACTCGGGCAGTCGGCTGGGCGGCTGAGGCTGGGCGCCTTCTGTGGACTGAAGCTCCAGACAGGGATGCTGTGACACTTTGATATATATATATATACACACACACACACATACATATATTTATACTGTACCTGAGTTCATTGGAAGTGAGCTATCATATACACTCAAGAATGTTTCAAGACTGGTTTTGGTTGAAAAGATTCTGGCTCCCTCCAGCAATAAAGTGGTCAGACCTTCGAAGATCACAATGGACTCTTTGTGAAACCCTCTCATCTGTACATGACCATCCTACATGCCTTTGGATTGCTGATTATCCAGCATTTCTTTGAAAAATTTATCGCCACACCTCTAGCAAAGACTTTTGGTATTAAAGAGGAAGTTTGGAAGATTATACCAAACACTGTCTCAGAGGGTTTTTACAAACACTCTACAAGCAAACCATCTGAAGATGTTTATGGCCTGGCAAAGAAGTGCAACCTGACGGAGCGCCAGGTTGAAAGATGGTTTCAGAGTCGGCAGAATCAGGACAGGCCTTGAAGGATGAAGAAATTCCAGGAGGCTTGCTGGTGATTTGCATTTTACTTAGTGATTACTGTGGCTGGGATCGCGTTTCTTTATGATAAACCTTGGGTATATGACCTCGGGGAGGTGTAGAATGGCTATCCCAGACAGCCCTTGCTGCTATCCCAGTACTGGTACTACATCCTGGAGATGAGTTTTTATTGTTCTCTCTTACTTAGCCTGGGCTCTGATGTGAAGAGGAAGGATTTTTTTTTTGCTCATGTTATCCACCACCTGGCTGCCCTCAGCTTGATGAGTTTCTCCTGGTGCACTAACTACATACGCAGTGGGACCTTGGTGATGATTGTGCACAATGTGGCCGACATTGGGCTGGAGTCTGAGAAGATGTTTTCTAATGCTGGATGGAAGCAAACTTGCAATACCCTGTTCTTCATCTTTTCCGCCATATTTTTCATCAGCCGCCTCATCATTTTCCCCTTCTGGATTTTGTATTGCACACTGGTGATCCCGATGCTCTACCTCGAGCCCTTCTTTTCCTACACCTTCCTCAACCTGCAGCTCATGGTCCTGCAAATCCTTCACCTTTACTGGGGTTACTTCGTCCTGAAGACGCTCAAAAGATGTATATTCACGAAGAACATCCAGGATGTGAGGAGTGATGACGAGAAGGAGTACGAGGAAGAGGAAGAGGAAGAGAAGAAGGAAGAGGCCACCGAAGACAAAGAGAGAGACTGTTTGAAGAACGGACTTGGGCCCGACAGGAGCCTCCTTCCCAATGGTCAGCATGGCCGTTAGCGGGAAGCCCACGTGGGTCCTCGGGCCAGTGTGACCAGGGCCACAAAGCCAGGCTGCCCTCCATCACTGCAACCCAGGACCCACAGGGACCCCAGACCCACCCTCCCTCTTCCCAGTGCCCCCTCCAGATGTATCTAACAAAAACGTTGTTGGAATGTGTTAAAATGTTAAATATAAGTGTTCCCATGGATTTACTGCAGTTAGGACTGAGACCAGTCAGAGATTTCAAAGATTGCTCCAGGGAACCGTGTTGGTTCTCATTGTCATTGCACCGCCTGCCTTGCCCATCCCTAGCGAGTGCCAGCAGTGCTGTTAACCCACTTCCTCCGCTGGGCTTGGCCACAGAGAGAGCTCCTGCCCAAGAATGACTGAGAGGTAGCGATGGGACAGGGGCTTGTTTTTTTTTTAAATATATTTTTTATTGATTAAGATATTACATATGTGTCCTTGTCCCCACGTTAACCTCTACCCCCCCCTCCCCCCCGCTTTGCCCTCCCCCCTGTTGTCCGTGTCCATTGGTTAGGCCTATATGCCTGCATGTAAGTCCTTTGGTTGCTCTTTCCCCCTTCCCCCCACCCTCCCCTACCCTCCCTCCAAAGCCCGACAGTCCAATCAATGCCTCACCATCTCTGGATCATTCCTTGTTCATCAGTTTATGTTGTTCCTTATATTCCACAAATGAGTGAGTTCATGTGGTATTTATCTGCTCTCCAGTTCCATCCATGTTGTGGCAAATGGTAAGAGTTCCTTTTTCTTCTTCCTCTTCTTAAAGAATACCTTTCAGCATTTCATATAATGCTGGGTTGGTGGTGATGAACTTCTTTAGCTTTTTCTTATCCGTGAAGCTCTTTGTCTGACCTTCTATTCTGAATGATAGCTTTGCTGGATAAAGTAATCTTGGTTGCAGGTTCTTGCTATTCATCACTTTGAATATTTCTTGCCACTCTCTTCTGGCCTGCATGGTTTCTGTTGAGAAATCAGCTGACAGTCGTATGGGTACTCCCTTGTAGGTAACTGACTGTCTTTCTCTTGCTGCTTTTAAGATTCTCTCTTTGTCTTTTTCTCTTGGCATTTTAATTATGATGTGTCTTGGTATGGTCCTCTTTGGATTCCTTTTGGTTGGGGTTCTCTGTGCTTCCTGGGCTTGTAAGTCTATTTCTTTCACCAGGTGGGGGAAGTTTTCTGTCATTATTTCTTCAAATAGGTTTTCAATATCTTGTCCTCTCTCTTCTTCTGGTACCCCTATAATTCTGATGTTGGTACGCTTGAAGTTGTCCCAGAGGCTCCTTACACTATCTTCATATTTTTGGAATCTCTTTTCTTTTTCGGTTGGGTATTTTTTGTTTCTTTGTATTTCAAATCTTTGACTTGATTCTTGGGATCCTCTTGTCTGCTGTTGGATCTCTGTAAATTATTCTTTGTTTCCGTCAGTGTATGCTTAATTTCTAGTTGGTCCTTTTTCATGTCCTCCATGGTCTCACTATACTTATTGAGGGACTCATTAAATTTATTGGCGGTTTCCATAAAATTCTTGAAAAACCTTATAAACGTGGCCTTGAACTCTATATCCAATCGTTTGCTTTCCTCTATTTCTGCCATTCGTGACCTGTTTCTCTGTCTCTGCATTTTGGCTGCTTCCCTGTGTTGATAGAGAGGCTTTGTGTGCTAGGTGTCCTGTAGGGCCCAGTGGCTCAGCCTCCCCAGTTACCTGAGGTGGACACTCTTGGTGCACCCCCTTGTGGGCTTTGTGCACAATCTTGTTGTAGCTATGCCTTGGTTGCCGTAGGATCACTGGGAGGAATTGACCTCCTGGCCAATTGGCAGTGAGAATCAGCTGTCTGCAGTGGGAGAACTTCTGTGAGGGAGACACCCTTCTGGGGCATGACTTGCTTCAGTGGGGCTTTGGTGCTCACTGAGACTGCACCATGAGTGTGTCCCTTATAGATCTGAGAAGTTGTGATCTGGATGGTCCCCCTCTGACCACTGGGTACAGTGGCTCTTGAGTCTAAGGAGGTGCTAATTTAGCCTCTGCCTGAGGTTACCCAGCAGGAACTACGAAGAGGGCTGCAGATTCCCCTTCCTTTTTTTTTGGAGTTTGGAAGTGCCTTGATAAGGCTCAGCTGTGAAGGATGCAAGCGCTGTGGGGCCTTGGGCCTTCTCTTAGAAGTTCTGAGTCTGTCTGACCCGGCTGCAGTTAGGTAATTACAGGTTGCAAATGGCCGGGGCATTCATATGCAAAAGCCTCTGCCGCAGCCTGGGTGGGGCGGGGTCTCAAGGAATCAGAGGGCGGGGCTAGCAGCTATGGCGGAGCCTCAGCCCTGCCCTAAGGAGACGCGCGTCTCAGTGTCTCGGTAACGGCTGCAAGCACCTCTGAGGGAAAGCCGCCCTCAAGATCGCCCGCTGCCAGACAGTCCAGTTTCTCCCTGCATGAGTCCTGGGTCCCCAGAGACTTCCCAGAACTGGAGTTCAGAGCCGTCGGGAGCTTGTGACTCCCTCCGGATTCAAAAAGACAGCCGCGTCCTCAGGTGCCAGCCCCTTTCCGCGCGCGCGAGCCCCCTACCTCTGCGCTTCTCTTCTGCAGCTTCTCTGGCTCTCAGTGTGCTTTTCTTTCCTTCTAGTTGTAGAATTTACAGTCAGCCAGGCTTCCTGTGGTTCTGGATGATGTCCGTATTGTGTTTCTGAGGTATTAATCAATTGTTGTGAGCGGCATCAATTTCCCGGTGTTTATCTCTGCCGCCATCTTAGTTTCTCCCAGGGGCTTGTTTTAAACCTCCCAAGCCTTGTCGCTCTGTCTGTCCAAGGGGAAGAATGCCTGTCCCGCCTACCTCACAGGCTCGAAGGAAGGATCCAGCAAGAGAAGGCAACTCTGGTGTTATTGTCACTGAGCCTGGTGTTATTGTCACTGAACCTCGTCCCCTGCGATTCCAGTTCCGTTTGGGAGAGAGAATCTGGCTAAGCTGGGCATTGCATGGGCCTGAAGGAGAGACACTAGCCTGAAAACTTCCCCATTCAGCCTGCCTGGAGATAGCTGGAAATGCAAATACCCAGCAGGCCCTTTCCATTTACCCTGAAACTATTTATTTGTTAGTTTCCCAAGGGTAATTTCTGAATTCCCTGGGAATTCTCCTCCCTCAGGCCCAATGGCCACTGGGAGGGAGTTTGGGTCCCATTCCATCTTGCTGTGCTGGTCTGTCCTCCTTTTCTTCTCTGAAAGGCCAGCATAGCTACCCAGCAGGCCCTGGGGGAGTGGGACCGGTCAGGCTGCTCCCTGAGCCACTATCACCTGGGAAACCAGGCCTCTGGGCATGATATGCATGTGAGCTCCTGACCCAGAGAAGACCTGAGGAGGGTGCTACCCATTCATCTCCCCTGTAAGCAGTCAGACTGCCAATAGCCAAACAGAAACAAAGGTAGCTGGCAAACACCCAGGCGGTCCAAGCACAGGTGCTAGCTCAGCGACAGCTCCCGGACCACCTGCATCTCTGGGAGGATGGAGGGGGCTGGGGGCTCAGGGGCTGCTCTCGGTCCCCACAGGGGCATGTTTCATGAGCCCAGCATGCAGGGCAGGCCTGGGGTGTCTTAGATGATTGCTGGCTGAGGAGAGACCACTCCCAGCAGAAGGAAAACCGGGCACCATGTGCACCCCCTTCCCACCCTTGTCTCTCGGACAGTTTTGGTCACACTGTGCACCTTCGTCTCATTTCACTCAGGGCCCGTATTTAAGCCAAGGGACAGCTAGGACTGTGGGCATTGTTCACGCATCCACATAGGCCCCACCAACAGGGCCACGGCCCCGGGAACAGGACGGTTCTGTGCGCAGACAGGTACCTGAATCGTGTTTTACTTAAAAGATGTTTTTGCTGTTGTCTTTTAAAAAAAATTTAGTTCTTTTTAACTAAAAAGATGTTTTTAAAACCTTCAGGTTAAACCCAAACCAAAACCATTCAGAATTCTTCCCCCAATGGAATCTCCTTTTGAGAACTCATTAGGACAATAGAAAAGCATGGGGCACGTGTTCTCTGCACAGTCATGTTTGCCACTACGAGTACCATGTATTGTCTGTATAATGTTATATTATAACCCAAAGTGCCCACACTCCCTTACAGGCACAGCTGGGGAACTATTATTACTATTATATTATTATTGTTTTGGTGGAAGAATAGCTTGCTGAGATATTGTTTTTTAATGTTTCTAGCTGGCAGAGTACTTTTTCTTTGTTTTATTTTGGTGTTGTCTCTATATCAAGTATCTCCTTGCTTACGGTAAAAAATTGTTTACTGGCCCTGCTCAAAACAAACAAACAAACAAAAGACCAGCAGAGGCAGCAGCCGGAGCAGCTGCAGCCTGCACCCTCTCCCGCCCACCCGCCTGCCCGCCCTCTGCTGCCCTCCACCCGCTCCGGGGTCTCTTTCCCCCTTCCTCCTCCACCCCCACTTCCTCCTCTGCCTGCCCGAGGGAGGGCCCCTTGCCTTCCAGCCCGCCCCTATTGTTCTGCCCCCAGCCTCCCGCCCTTCCCCTTCCCCTTCCCTCCTGCTCCCCTTTTCCCCTCAGTCACCTGGCGCCTGCAGTGACCAAAGACTTGACCACTCAAAGTCCAGCTCCCCAGAATACTGCTCAACATGGACACCGGTGTGATTGACGGTGGATTAAATGTCACTCTCACCATCTGGCTACTTATGCATGGAAAGGAAGTTGGCAGTATCATCGGAAATAAAGGAGAATCAGTTAAGAAGATGCATGAGGAGAGTGGTGCACATATCAACATCTCAGAAGGGAATTGTCCTGAGAGAATTATCACTTTGGCTGGACCTACTAATGCCATCTTCAAAGCTTTCACTATGATCATTGACAAACTGGAAGAGGACATCAGCAGCTCTATGACCAATAGCACAGCTGCCAGTAGACCCTCAGTCACCCTGCGGCTGGTGGCACCTGCTAGTCAGTGTGGCTTTCTCATTGGGAAAGGTGGTTGCAAGATCAAGGAAATAAGAGAGAGTACAGGAGCTCAAGTCCAGGTGGCAGGGGATATGCTCCCCAACTCAACTGAGCGGGTCATCACTATTGCTGGCATTCCGCAATCCATCATTGAGTGTGTGAAACAGATCTGCGTGTTCATGTTGGAGTCCCCCCAAAGGGCGTGACCATCCCGTACTGGCCCAACCCGTCCAGTTCACCAGTCATCTTTGCAGGTGGTCAGGACAGGTACAGCACAGGTAGCGACAGTGCGAGCTTTCCCCATACCACCCCATCCATGTGCCTCAATCCTGACCTGGAGAGACCACCTCTGGAGGCCTATACCATTCAAGGACAGTATGCCATTCCACAGCCAGATTTTATCAAGCTGCACCAGTTGGCAATGCAACAGTCTCATTTTCCCATGATGCATGGCAACACCGGATTCAGTGCAGGTTTGGATGCATCTGCTCAGACTACTTCTCATGAATTCACCATTCCAAATGATTTGATTGGATGCATAATTGGACGTCAAGGCGCCAAAGTCAATGAGATCCATCAGATGTCTGGGGCGCACATCAAAATTGTGAACCCAGTGGAAGGATCTACTGATAGGCAGGTTACCATCACAGGATCTGCTGCCAGCATTAGCCTGGCTCAATATCTAATCAATGTCAGCTTTCTTTGGAGACGGGTGGCATAGGGAGCAGCTAGAACAATGCAGATTCATCCATAATCCCTTTCTGCTGTTCACCACCACCCATGATCCATCTGTGTAGTTTCTGAACAGTCAGCGATTCCAGGTTTTAAATAGTTTGTAAATTTTCAGTTTCTACACACTTTATCATCCACTCGTGATTTTTTAATTAAAGCATTTTAATTCCTTTCTCTGTTCAGGTGTTAATGCTGAGATCCATATTTAGTTTTATAAGCTTCTCCCTGTTTTTTTTGTGTGTTTTTTTTGGCTCATGAATTTTTGTTTGTCATGGAAATGTAAGAGTGGAATATTAATACATTTCAGTTTACTTCTGTACTGTCAGGAATTTTTTTTAATTTTATTTTTTATTACAAAGGGTATTACATATGTGTCCATTTTTTCCCCCCCGTCCAAGACAGTCCCCTAGCCTCCCCTATCCCCCAGTGTCTTATGTCCATTGGTTATGCTTATATGCATGCATACAAGTCCTTTGGTTGATCTCTTACCCCCCTACCTCCCGCCCCCGAACCCTCCCCGGCCTTCCCGTTGCAGTTTGACACTCTGTTTGAGGCAGCTCTGCCTCTGTATCTATTATTGTTCAAAAGTTTATAATGGTCTCAATTATCCATGAATAAGTGAGATCATGTGGTATTTTTCCTTCATTGATTGGCTTATTTCACTTAGCATAAGGCTCTCCAGTTCCATCCATGCCATTGCAAATGGTAAGAGTTCCTTCTTTTTTACAGCAGCATAGTATTCCATTGTGTAGATGTACCACAGTTTTCTAATCCATACATCTACTGATGGGCACTTAGGCCATTTCCAGATCTTAGCTATGGTGAATTGTGCTGCCATGAACATATGGGTGCATATATCCTTTCTCTTTTTTTTCCCTTTTTTTATTATTATTAAGGTATTACAAATGTGTCCTCAGCCCCCCCCATTAACCCCCAACCTCCCCCCCCCACACTCACTCATGCTCCCATCCCCCTGTTGTCCATGTCCATTGGTTTGGCTTATATACATGTATACAAGTCCTTCGGTTGATCTCTTCCCCTTACCCCCGCCCTCCCCTACTTCCCTTCTAGGGATTGATAGCCTGATCGCTGTTTCTCAGTCTTTGGGTCTGTCCCTTTTCATCAGTCTATGTTGTTCTCTATAATCCACAAATGAGTGAGATCATGTGGTATTTATCTTACTCTGACTGGCTTATTTCACTTAGCATAATGCTCTCCAGTTCCATCCATGCTGTTGCAAAAGGCAAGAGCTCCTTTTTTTTTTTACTGCAGCATAGTATTCCATCGTGTAGATGTACCAGTTTTCTAATCCACTCATCTGCTGATGGGCACTTAGGCTGTTTCCAAATCTTAGCTATGGTGAATTGCGCTGCTATGAACATAGGGGTGCATATATCCTTTCTGATTGGCGTTTCTGGTTTCTTGGGATATATTCCTAGTAGTGGGATCACTGGGTCAAATGGGAGTTCCATTTTTAGTCTTCTGAGGTAACTCCATACTGTTCTCCACAGTGGCTGCACCAGTCTGCATTCCCACCAGCAGTGCAGAAGGGTTCCTTTTTCTCCACATCCTCTCCAACACTTGTTGTTTGTTGATTTGTTGATGATAGTCATTCTGACAGGTGTGAGATGATAACGCATTGTCGTTTTGATTTGCATCTCTCGTATAATTAGTGACTTTGAGCAGGTTTTCATATGTCTTTCGGCTTTCTGTAAGTCCTCTTTCGAAAAGTGTCTATCTAGGTCTGTTGCCCATTTTTTTATTGGATTGTTTATCTTTCTTTTGTTAAGTTTCATGAGATCCCTGTAAATGTAAATGTTGGAAATTAAACCCTTATCGGTGGTATCATTGGCAAATATGTTCTACCATGTAGTGGGTCTTCTTGTTGTTTTGTTGATGGTTTCCTTTGCTGTGCAAAAGCTTTTTATTTTGATGTAGTCCCATTTGTTTATTTTCTCTTTAGTTTCCATTGCCCTAGGAGCATTATCAGAGAAGAAGTTTCTTCGGCATATGTTTGCGATTTCGCTGCCTATGGATTCCTCTAGTATTTTTATGGTTTCCCGTCTTACGTTTAAGTCTTTTATCCATTTTGAGTTTATTTTTGTGTATGGTGTGAGTTGGTGGTCTAGTTTCATCCTTTTGCATGTATCTGTCCAATTTTCCCAACACCATTTATTGAAAAGACTGTCTTGACTCCATTGTATGCTCTTGCCTCCTTTGTCAAATATTAATTGGGCATAGTGGTTTGGGTCGATTTCTGGGGTCTCTATTCTATTCCATTGATCTATATGTCTGTTCTTGTGCCAGTACCAAGCTGTTTTAAGAACAGTGGCTTTGTAATACAGTTTGATATCTGGTATTGAGATCTCACCTACTTTGTTCTTTCTCAGGATTGCTGCAGCTATTTGGGGTCTTTTTTTTATTCCAGATGAATTTTTGGAACGTTCGTTCTAGATTTGTGAAATATGCCGTTGGTAATTTAATGGGGATTGCATTGAATCTATAAATTGCTTTAGGTAGTATGGACATTTTGATGATGTTGATTCTACCAATCCATGAACACGATACATTCTTCCATCTGTTTATGTCTTCCTCTATCTCTTTTTTCAGTGTCCTGTAGTTTTCGGCATATAAGTCTTTTACCTCCTTAGTTAAGTTTATTCCTAGGTATTTTAATTTTTTTGGTGCAATGGTAAATGGGATTGCTTCTGTAGATTCACCTTCTGTAAGTTCACTATTGGTGTAAAGAAATGCCATGGATTTCTTAGCATTAATTTTGTATCCTGCTACATTGCCGAATTCATTTATTAAGTCTAATAATTTTTTGATGGAGTCTTTAGGGTTCTGTATGTACAGTATCATGTCATCTGCAAATAAGGACAGTTTTACTTCTTCTTTTCCAATCTGGATGCCTTTTATTTCTTCTTTGTGTCTGATCGCAATGGCTAGTACTTCCAGTACTATGTTGAACAGGAGTGGTGAGAGGGGGCATCCCTGTCTTGTTCCTGTTTTTAGGGGGAATGGTTTTAGTTTTTGCCCATTGATTATGATGTTGGCTGTGGGTTTGTCATATATGGCTTTTATTATGTTGAGGTATGATCCCCCAATTCCTATCTTGCTGAGAGTTTTTATCAAGAAAGGGTGTTGGATTTTGTCAAATGCCTTTACTGCATCAATTGATATGACTATGTGGTTTTTTTCTCTCAATTTGTTTATGTGATGTAGCACGTTTATTGATTTGTGGATATTGTACCACCCTTGCATCCCTGGGATAAATCCTACTTGGTCATGGTGTATGATCTTTTTGATGTACTGCTGGATCCGATTTGCTAGGATTTTGTTGAGGATTTTGGCATCTATGTTCATGAGGGATATTGGCCTATAATTCTCTTTCATTGTATTGTCTTTATCTGGTTTTGGGATTAGGGTGATGTTGGCTTCATAGAATGAGCTGGGAAGTATTCCTTCCTCTTGGATCTTTTGACATAGTCGGAGGAGGATAGGTTTTAGGTCTTCCTTGAATGTTTGGTAAAACTCTCCTGTGAAGCCATCTGGCCCCGGGCTTTTGTTTGCTGGAAGCTTTTTGATTACTGCTTCAATTTCCTCCATAGTTATTGGCCTATTGAGATTTTTAGATTCTTCCTGATTAAGTTTTGGAAGGTTGTATTTTTCTAGGAATATGTCCATTTCCTCCAGGTTGTCTAGTGTGTTGGAGTAGAGTTGTTCATAGTATTTTCTAACAATCCTTTGTATTTCTATGGGGTCTGTTGTTATTTCTCCTCTTTCATTTCTGATTTTGTTTATTTGGGTCCTCTCTCTTTGTTTCTTGGTGAGCCTGGCTAGAGGTGTATCAATCTTGTTTATCCTTTCAAAGAACCAGCTCTTGGTTTTGTTGATCTTTTGTATTGTTTTTTTGGTCTCTATGTCGTTTATCTCTGCTCTGACCTTTGTTATTTCCTTCCTTCTGCTTACAGTGGGCTTTTTTTGTTGCTCTCTTTCTAACTCTTGGAGTTGTAGAGTTAGGTCATTTATTCTCATTGTTTCTTGTTTCTTGCAGTAGGCTTGTAGAGCTATGAACTTCCCTCTCAAGACTGCTTTTGCTGTGTCCCATAGGTTTTGGATTGTTGTGTTTTCATTGTCATTTGTTGCCATGATGTTTTTTATTTCTTCTTTGATCTCACTGGTAACCCAGTCGTTGTTTAATAGCATGCTATTTAGTCTCCATGTGTTTGATTTTTTTGGATTGTTTTTGTTGTAGTTGATTTCCAGTTTTATGCCTTTGTGGTCTGAGAAGATGCTTGATATGATTTCAATTTTCTTGAATTTGAAGAGACTTTGTCTGTGACCCAATATATGGTCTATCTTTGAAGATGACAAATGTGCACCTGAGGAGAATGTATATTCTGTGGCTTTGGGATGAAATGTTCTGAAGATGTCAATTAATTCCATCTCATCTAGTGAGTCATTTAGGATTGATGTTTCTTTGCTGAGTTTCTGTATTTGTCCAGTGGAGATAATGGGGTGTTAAGGTTCCCTACTATGATTGTATTGCTGTCAATCTCTCCTTTGATCTCCTCCAGAAGATTTCGTACGTATTTGGGTGCTCCTATATTGGGTGCATATATATTTACCAGAGTTATTTCTTCTTGTTGGACTGCTCCCTTTAGTATTATAAAGTGGCCTTCTTGATCTCTTTTTATGTCCTTCACTTTGAGATTTAATTTGTCAGATATAAGTATTGTTACCCCTGCTTTTTTTTCACTTCCATTGGCCTAAAAAACCTTTTTCCATCCCTTCACCATCAGTCTGTGTGCTTCTTTTTTTCTGAGGTGGGTTTCCTGTAGACAGCAGATATATGGGTCATGTTTTCTTATCCACTCATTTACCCTATGCCTTTTTACTGGGGAATTTAATCCATTTACATTTAAAGTTATTATTGATAGAAACTTGTTAGTTACCATTTTTGTTCTTTACTGCTGCATTCCTTCTTTGTTTCCTGTTTTTTCTATTTACAGAAGACCCTTTAGCATTTCTTTGCATTGCTGGTTTGGTTGTAATAAACTCCCGTAGGCCGTTTTTGTCTGTGAAGCTCCTGATTTGACCCTCAATTTTGATTGATAGCCTCGCTGGGTACAGTATTCTTGGATTCAGACCCTTCCTTTGCATGACTTTGTATATTTCATTCCATTCCCTTCTTGCCTGATGTGTTTCTGTTGAGAAATCGGTCGCTAGTCTGATGGGGGATCCTTTGTAGGTAACTTTCTGTCTCTCTCTGGCTGCTTTTAAGATTCTTGCTTTGTCGTTGGTGTTTGCCAATTTAATTATTATGTGCCTTGGTGTTGGTCTTTTCGGGTTCATTTTGTTTGGGACTCTATGAGCTTCTTGGATTTGTGTGAGTTTTTTCCTCCCTATATCAGGGAAATTTTCTGTTACTATTTTTTCAAACAGGTTTTCTATTCCTTGCTCAGTTTCCTCTCCTTCTGGAACCCCTATTATTCGGATGTTGTTTCGTTTAGCGTTGTCCCAGAGTTCTCTTAGGCTCTCCTCCTGCTTTTTAATTTTTTTTTTCTAGAAGCTGTTCTGTTTGGGTATTTTTTTCTACCTTGTCTTCTAGCTCGCTGATGCGGTCCTCTGCTTCTTCTAGTCTACTGTTGATGCTTTCTATTGAGTTCTTTATAGCAGTGATGTCGTTTTTCATTTCTTCTTGGTTTCTCTTCATTTCCTCTTGGTTCTTCTTCATTTCCTCTTGGTTCCTACACATATTGTTGAATTGGTCTTCCATTCTTTTCATCCACCTTATGGCCATTTCTCTGAATTCTTTCTCTGACAGGTTTCTTGCCTCCATTGCATCCATTTCGTTCACTTCCTTTTCTGATGATGCCTGTTTTTCTTTCATATTTGGGTTGGTTCTTTGTTTCACCATGATTTCTCTTTTCAAGGTGTTTGGTTATGTAGTTCTCTCTCTGCTTTCGGTGAGAAGAAGCAGTGCTCCTCTGAGTTCACGCAGTCACGCTGCTTGAGATCCCTTGTTTCCAGGTTAGTAGCTGGTCTCTGGATGCCGGTGACAATCGCCCAAGATGGCACAGTCTCTGCTGCTTAGCTGGCGCACCAAGAGAGATTTCAGCTGCAGTCTCCAACCGTCCTTTTTTTCCTGGGGGTACTCAGTCTTTCCTAGCTTCAGACAGTCTCTCAGCTGAAAATCCTCTGCCTATTTGGGCTGTATGTTACCCGTTTCAGCTGCTCACCTTTATCTGCTCCAGGACAAGCACAGGACATGTCCGTTTATACCTCTGCCATTTTTCCTCCCCTCCCATATATCCTTTCTTATTGGTGTTTCTGGTTTCTTGGGATATATTCCTAGAAGTGGGATCACAGGGTCAAATGGGAGTTCCATTTTCAGTTTTTTGAGGAAGCTCTATACTGTCTTCCATAGTGGCTGCACCAGTCTGCATTCCCACCAGCAGTGCAGGAGGGTTCCTTTTCCTCCACATCCTCTCCAGCACTTGCCGTTTGTTGATTTGTTGATGATAGCCACTCTGACAGGTGTGAGATGGTACCTCATTGTTTTGATTTGCATCTCTTGGAGATTAGTGACTTTGAGCATATTTTCATATGTCTCTTGGCTTTCTGAATGTCCTCTTTTGAAAGGTGTCTATTTAGATTCTTTGCCCATTTTTTGATTGGATTGTTTATCTTCCTTTTGTTAAGTTGTATGCGTTCCCTATAAATTTTGGAGATTAGGCCCTTATCAGATACGACATTGGCAAATATGTTTTCCCATTCAGTGGGCTTTCTTGTTGTTTTGTTGATGGTTTCTTTTGCTCTGCAGAAGCTTTTTATTTTGATGTACTCCCATTTGTTCATTTTCTCTTTAGTTTCAAGTGCCCTAGGAGCTGCATCAGTGAAGAAATTGCTTCGGCATATGTCTGATATTTTGTTGCCTTTGGATTTTTCTAGTATTTTTATGGTTTCCCGTCATATATTTAAGTCCTTTATCCATTTTGATTTTATTCTTGTGTATGGTGAAAGAAATAGACTTACAAGCCCAGGAAGCGCAGAGAACCCCAACCAAAAGGAATCCAAAGAGGACCATACCAAGACACATCATAATTAAAATGCCAAGAGAAAAAGACAAAGAGAGAATCTTAAAAGCAGCAAGAGAAAGACAGTCAGTTACCTACAAGGGAGTACCCATACGACTGTCAGCTGATTTCTCAACAGAAACCATGCAGGCCAGAAGAGAGTGGCAAGAAATATTCAAAGTGATGAATAGCAAGAACCTGCAACCAAGAACTGTTTGAACATGGTTTCAGTGTATTCCTCTTGCCCGTTTTGCATTAAGGTTCTATTTACTTGTAATTCAAGTGTTCCATATCCATCACAGAAGAATTCCAGTGTTTATTATTGTGAATTCTTAGAACAGTAACCACATTTACAGAGTGTTCTGAGCTCTATTAACTTGTCTTCTTATGCTTTCTAAGTAGATTCCGTAAAAAAGCCAACAGAATGATGGCAATTGAAAACATAAACAGCAAAATTGTCATTTCAGGGCTGTTTGAACGTGGTTTCACTGTATTCCTCTTGCCCGTTTTACATTAAGGTTCTATTTACTTGTAACTCAAGCGTTCCATATCCATCAAAGAACAATTCCAGTGTTAATTATGGTGGATTCTTAGAACAGTAACCACATTTACAGAATCTTAGGACCTCTATTAACATGTATTCTTAGGTTTTCTAAGTAGATTCCTTAAAAACGCCAACAGATTGATGGGAATTGAAAAGGTAAACAGAAGACTCATCATTTAAGAGCTGTTTGAACATGTTTTTAGTGTGAAAATGTTGCCCGTATTGTTATAAGGTTCAAGTGTTCCATATCCATCACAGAAGAATTCCAGTGTTTATTATTGTGAATTCTTAGAACAGTAACCACATTTACAAAGTGTTCTGCAGTCTATTGACTTGTATTCTTATGTTTTGTAAGTAGATTCCTTAAAAATGCCAAATAATGGGAATTGAAAACGTAAACAGTAAACTCGTCATTTCAGAGCTGTTTGAACGTGGTTACAGTGTATTTATGTTGACCGTTATGTACTAGGGTTCTATTTACTTGTAATTCAAGTGTTCCATATCCATCACCGAAGAATTCCAGTGTTTATTATTGTGGAATCGTAGAACAGCAACCAGATTTACAGAGTGTTCTGAGCTCTATTGACTTGTATTCTTATGTATTCTAAGTAGATTCCTTAAAAACCCCAACAGATTGATGGGAATTGAAAACGTAAAAAGTAAACTCATCATTTCAGAGCTGTTTGAACGTGGTTTCAGTGCATTTATCTTGCCCGTTTTGCATTAAGGTTCTTTTTACTTGTAATTCTAGTGTTCAATATCCATCACTGAAGAATTCCAGTGTTTATTATTGTGTATTCTTAGAACAGTAACCACATTTACATAGTGTTCTGAGCTCTATTGACTTGTATTCTTATAATTTCTAAGTAGATTCCTTAAAAACGCCAACAGATTGATGGGAATTGAAAACGTAAACAGCAAACTCGTCAATTCAGAGCTGTTTGAAGGGGTTTTCAATGTATTTATGTTGCCCGTTTTGTATTAAGGTTCCATTAACTTGTAATTCAAGTGTTCCATATCCATCACAGAAGAATTCCAGTGTTTAATATTGTGTATACTTAGAACAGTAACCACATTTACACAGTGTTCTGACCTCTATTAACTGGTACTCTTTTGTGTTCTAAGTAGATTCCTTAAAAACGCCAACAGAATGATGGGATTTAAAAATGTAAACAGTAAACCCATCATTTCAGAGCTGTTTGAACGTGTTTCAGTGTATTTCTGTTGGCGGTTTTGTATGAAGGTTCCATTTACTTGTAATTCAAGTGTTCCATATCCATCACAGAAGAATTCCAGGGTTTATTATTGTGGATTCTTAGAACAGTAACCACATTTACAGTGTGTTCTGAGCTCTATTAAAATGTAATCTATGTTTTCTAAGTATATTCCTTAAAGATGTCAGCAGATTGATGGGAATTGAAAATGGAAAGAGTAAACTCGTCATTTCAGAGCTGTTTGAACGTGTTTTCGGTGTATTTCTGTTGCCGTTTTGTATTAAGGTTCTATTTACTTGTAATTCAAGTGTTCCATATTGATAACATTAGAATTCCAGTGTTTATTATTGTGGATTCTTAGAACAGTAACCACATTTACAAAGTGTTCTGAGGTCTATTGACTTGTATTCTTATGTTTTGTAAGTAGATTCATTAAAAATGCCAAATAATGGGAATTGAAAACGTAAACAGTAAACTCGTCATTTCAGAGCTGTTTGAACGTGGTTTCAGTGTATTCCTCTTGCACGTTTTGCATTAAGGTTCTATTTACTTGTAATTCAAGTGTTCCATTCCATCACAGAATTCCAGTGTTTATTATTGTGGATTCTTAGAACAGTAACCACATTTACAGAGTGTTCTGAGCTCTATTAACATGTATTCTATGTTTTCTAAGTAGATTCCTTAAAGACGCCAGCAGATTGATGGGAATTGAAAACGTAAACAGCAAACTCGTCATATCAGAGCTGTTTGAACGGGTTTTCAATGTATTTATGTTGCCCGTTTTGTATTAAGGTTCTATTTACTTGTAATTCCAGTGTTCCATATCCATAATATTAGAATTCCAGTGTTTACTATTGTGTATTCTTAGAACAGTAACCACATTTACACAGTGTTCTGACCTCTATTAACTTGTACTCTTTTGTGTTCTAAGTAGATTCCGTAAAGACACCAGCAGACTGATGGGAATTGAAAACGGAAAGAGTAAACTCATCATTTCAGAACTGTTTGAACGTGTTTTCAGTGTATTTCTGTTGCCCATTTTGCATTAAGGTTCTATATACTTGTAATTCAAGTGTTCCATTCCATCACAGAATTCCAGTGTTTATTATTGTGGATTCTTAGAACAGTAACCACATTTACAGAGTGTTCTGAGCTCTATTAACAAGTATTCTATGTTTTCTAAGTAGATTCCTTAAAGACGCCAGCAGATTGATGGGAACTGACAATGGAAAGAGTAAACTGGGATATAAGGAACCAAGATGGCGGCATAGGTTAACGCCGGAGTTTGCTGCCTCGAACAACCACTTCAAAAGTGAAACTAAAAGACCAAACGGACATCACCCAGACCCACAGGAACGCTGGCTGAGTGGAAGTCCTACAACTAGGAGGAAAGAGTAACGCATACGGACACTCAGAGGAGGCGCAGTGCTGAAGTCAAACTCTGAGGTGCGGAGTGCGCGGATCGGGCGGCGGCGGAGGGCGCGGTTGGCGTTTTCAATCGGGAGGGAGTCGCAGACTCTGAGCTCCTGATCCGGGCGAGTCTTTAGGGGCACAGACTCAAACGGGAGAAGCGGACTGTCTGGCTTCGGTCAGAGCGAGTGCAGCTTTCTCTCCGAGGTTTGCAGTGGTTGCTGGGACTCAGAGAGGCAGAGCCCCCGGGACAGGACTGAGAGTGGCCATAACTGCTCTCCCTCTCCGGCCCGCCCTGTTGATCCCGTGCGACCCGCCCCACCCAAGCCCGGCACAGAGGCTTTTGCCCGATAGCCTCAGGCAAAGGCGAGATTAGCACCTCCCTAGAGGACAGTAGTTCTCTCACTGCAGACACAGCTGGTTCTCACAGCCACTTGGCCTGGAGGTCAAATCCCCCCTGGTGTTAGCTACAACAATCAAGGCTTAACTTAAAGACGGCGCACAAAGACCACTAGGGGGTGCACCAAGAAAGCATAACAAAATGCGGAGACAAAGAAACAGGACAAAATTGTCAATGGAAGATATAGAGTTCAGAACCACACTTTTAAGGTCTCTCAAGAACTGTCTAGAAGCCACCGATAAAGCTATTGAGATCTTCGAGAAATCTAATGAGACCCTCGATGCTATGATGGGGAACCAACTAGAAATGAAGCATACACTGACTGAAATAAAGAATATTATACAGACTCCCGACAGCAGACCAGAGGAGTGCAAGAATCAAGTCAATGATATGAAATCCGAGGAAGCTAAAAACACCCAACCGGAGGGGCGGAATGAAAAAGAATCCAAAAATGCGAGGATAGTGTAAGGAGCCTCTGGGACAGCGTCAAGCGTACCAACATCAGAATTATAGGGGTGCCAGAAGATGAGAGAGAGCATGAAATTGAAAACCTATTTGAAGAAATAATGACAGAAAACTTCCCCCACCTGGTGAAAGAAATGGACTTACAGGTCCAAGAAGCGCGGAGAACCCCAAACAAAAGGAATCCAAAGAGGACCACACCAAGACACATCATAATTAAAATGCCAAGAGCAAAAGACAAAGAGAGAATCTTGAAAGCAGCAAGAGAAAGAAACTCAGTTACCTACAAGGGAATACCCATACGACTGTCAGCTGATTTCTCAACAGAAACTTTGCAGGCCAGAAGGGAATGGCAAGAAATATTCAAAGTGATGAATACCAAGAACCTACAACCAAGATTACTTTATCCAGCAAAGCTATCATTCAGAAGTGAAGGTCAGATAAAGAGCTTCACAGATAAGGAAAAGCCAAAGGAGTTCATCACCACCAAACCAGGATTATATGAAATGCTGAAAGGCATCCTTTAAGAAGAGGAAGAGGAAGAAAATGGTAAATATACAAATTATGAACAACAAATATGCATCTATCAACAAGTGAATCTAAGAATCAAGTGAATAAATAATCTGATGAACAGAATGAACTGGTGATTATAATAGAATCAGGGACATAGAAAGGGAATGGACTGACTATTCTTGGGGGGAAAGGGGTGTGGGAGATGCAGGAAGAGATTGGACAAAAATCGTGCACCTATGGATGAGGACAGTGGGTGGGGAGTGAGGGCGGGGGTGGGACGGGAACTGGGAGGAGGGGAGTTATGGGGGAAAAAAGAGGAACAAATGTAATAATTTGAACAATAAAGATTAAAAAAAAAAGAGTAAACTCGTCATTTCAGAGCTGTTTGAACGTGTTTTCAGTGTATGTATGTTGCCAGTTTTGTCTTATGGTTCTATTTACCTGTAATTCAAGTGTTCCATATCCATCACAGAAGAATTCCGTGTTTATTATTGTGAATTCTTAAAACAGTAACCACATTTACAAATTGTTCTGCTGTGTATTGACTTGTATTCTTATGTTTTGTAAGAAGATTCCTGAAAAACGCCTACTGATGAGAATTGAAAACGTAAACCGTAAACTCGTCATGTAAGAGCAGTTTGAAAATGGTTATAGTGTATTTATGTTGCCTGTTTTGTACTCGGGTTCTATTTACTTGTAATTCAAGTGTTCCATATCCATCACAGAATTCCAGTGTTTATTATTGTGTATTCTTAGAACGGTAACCACATTTACAGAGTGTTCTGAGTTCTATTGACCTGTATTCTTATGTGGTCTAAGTAGATTCCTTAAAAACGCCAACAGATTGATGGTAATTGAAAACGTAAACAGTAAACTCATCATTTCAGAGCTGTTTCAACGTGGTTTCAGTGTATTTATGTTGCCCGTTTTGGATTAAGGTTCTATTTACTTGTAACTGAAGTGTTCCCTTTCCATCACCAAAGAATTCCAGTGTCTTTTATTGTGAATTCGTAGAAAGAACCACATTTACAGAGTATTCTGACCTCTATTAACTAGTATTCTTATGCTTTCTAAGTAGATTCCCTAAAAAAGCCAACAGAATGAGGGCAATTGAAAACGTAAACAGCAAAATCGTCATTTCAGAGCTCTTTGAATGTGGTTTCAGTGCATATATCTTTCCCGTTTTGCATTAAGGTTCTATTTACTTGTAACTCAAGTGTTCCATATCCATCCCAGAACAATTCCAGTGTTTATTATGGTGTATTCTTAGAACAGTAAACACATTTACAAAGTGCTCTGAGGTCTATTGACTTGTATTCTTATGTTTTGTAAGAAGATTCCTGAAAAACGCCTACTGATGGGAATTGAAAACGTAAACCGTAAAATCGTCATGTCAGAGCAGTTTGAAAATGGTTATAGTGTATTTATGTTGCCTGTTTTGTACTCGGGTTCTATTTACTTGTAATTCAAGTGTTCCATATCCATCACAGAATTCCAGTGTTTATTATTGTGTATTCTTAGAACGGTAACCAAATTTACAGAGTGTTCTGAGTTCTATTGACCTGTATTCTTATGTTTTCTAAGTAGATTCCTTAAAAACGCCAACAGATTGATGGGAATTGAAAACGTAAATAGTAAACTCATCATTTCAGAGCTGTTTGAACGTGGGTTCAGTGTATTTATGTTGCCCATTTTGTATTAAGGTTCTATATACTTGTAAATGAAGTGTTCCATATCCATCACCAAAGAATTTCAGTGTCAATTATTGTGAATTCATAGAACAGAACCACATTTACAGAGTGTTCTGACCTCTATTAACTTGTATTCTTATGATTTCTAAGTAGATTTCATAAAAAAGCCAACAGAATGATGGCAATTGAAAACATAAACAGCAAAATCGTCATTTCAGAGCTGTTTGAACGTGGTTACAGTGTATTCCTCTTGCCCGTTTTACATTAAGGTTCTATTTACTTGTAACTCAAGTGTTCCATATCCATCATAGAACAATTCCAGAGTTTTTATGGTGGATTCATAGAACAGTAACCACATGTACAGAGTCCTCTGACCTCTATTAACATGTATTCTTATATTTTCTAAGTTGATTCCTTAAAAACGCCCACAGATTGATGGGAATTGAAAATGTAAAGAGTAAACTGGTCATTTCAGAGCTGTTGAACGTGTTTTCAGTGTATTTATGTTGCCCGTTTTGTTTTAAGGTTCTATTTACTTGTAATTCAAGTGTTCCATATCCATCACAGAAGAATTCCCGTGTTTATTATTGTGGATTCTTAGAACAGTAACCACATTTACAAAGTGTTCTGAGGTCTATTGACTTGTATTCTTATGTTTTGTAAGAAGATTCCTTAAAAACGCCAACTGATGGGAATTGAAAACGTAAACAGTAAACTCGTCATTTCAGAGCTGTTTGAACGTGGTTTCAGTGTATTTATGTTGCCCGTTTTGCATTAAGGTTCAATTTACCTGTAACTGAAGTGTTCCATATTCATCACCGAAGAATTCTTGTGTCCTTTGTTGTGAATTCGTAGAACAGAACCACATTTAAAGAGTGTTCTGACCTCTATTAACTTGTGTTCTTATGCTTTCTAAGTAGAATCTGTAAAAAAGCCAACAGAATGATGGCAATTGAAAACGTAAAGAGCAAAATCGTCATTTCAGAGCTGTTTGAACGAGGTTTCAGTGTATTCCTCTTGCCAGTTTTACATTAAGGTTCTATTTAATTGTAACTCAAGTGTTCCATATCCATGACAGGACAATTCCAGTGTTTATTATGGTGGATTCTTAAAACAGTAAACACATTTACACAGTGTTCTGACCTCTATTGACTAATATTCTTATGTTTTCTAAGTTGATTCCTTAAAAACCCCAACAGATTAATGGGAATTGAAAACGTAAACAGCAAACTCGTCATTTCAGAGCTGTTTGAACGTGTTTCAGTGTATTTCTGTTGCCCGTTTTGTATTAAGGTTCCATTTACTTGTACTTTAAGTGTTCCATATCCATCACAGAAGAATTCAAGTGTTTATTATTGTGGATTCTTAGAACAGTAACCACATTTACAGAGTGTTCTGAGCTCTATTAAAAGGTATTTTTATGTTTTGTACGGAGATTCCTTACAAAAGCCAACAGATTGATGGGAATTGAAAATGTAAACAGTAAACTCGTCATTTCAGAGCTGTTTGAATGTGGTTTCAGTGTATTTATGTTACCCGTTTTGTATTTAGGTTCTATTTAATTATAACTGAAGTGTTTCATATCCATCACCGAAGAATTCAAGTGTCTATTATTGTGAAATCATAGAACAGAACCACATTTACAGAGTGTTCTGACCTCGATTAACTTGTATTCTTATTCTTTCTAAGTAGATTCCGTAAAAAAGCCAACAGAATTATGGCAATTGGAAACGTATACAGGAATATCATCATTTCAGAGCTGTTTAAACGTGGTTTCAGTGCATTTATCTTCACCGTTTTGCAGTAAGGTTCTATTTACTTGTAAATCAAGTGTTCCATATTCATCACAGAAGAATTCTAGTATTTATTATTGTGGATTCTTAGAACAGTAACCACATTTACAAAGTGTTCTGAGGTCTATAGATTTGTATCCTTATGTTTTGTAAGAAGATTCCTTAAAAACGCCAACTAATTGATTGGAATTGAAAACGTAAACAGTAAACTCATCATATCAGAGCTGGTTGAACGTGTTTTCAGTGTATTCTTCTTGGACGTTTTGCATTAAGGTTCTATTTAATTGTAACTCAAGTGTTCCATATCCATCACAGAAGAATTCCAGTTTTATTATTGTGGCTTTTTAGACAGGACCCCTTTTACAGAGTGTTCTGACCTCTATTAACATGTATTCTTATGTTTTCTAAGGAGATTCCTTAAAAACGCCAACAGATTGATGGGTACTGAAAATGTAAAGAGTAAACTCATCATTTCAGAGCTTTTTGAACTTGTTTTCAGTGTATTTCTGTTGCCCGTTTTGTTTTATGGTTATATTTACTTGTAATTCAAGTGTTCCATATCCATCACAGAAGAAATCCAGTGTTTATTATTGTGAATTCCTAGAACAGTAACCACATTTACAAAGTGTTCTGCGGCCTATTGACTTGTAATCTTATGTTTTGTAAGTTGATTCCTTAAATACGCCAACTAATTGATGGGAACTGAAAACGCAAACAGTAAACTCGTCATTTCAGAGCAGTTTGAACGTGTTTACAGTGTACTTATGTTGCCCGTTTTGTATTAAGGTTCTATTTACTTGTAACTGAAGTGTTCCATATCCATCACAGAAGAATTCCAGTGTTTATTATTGTGAATTCGTAGAATAGCACCACATTTACAGAGTGTTCTGACTTCTATTAACTTGTATTCTTATGCTTTCTAAGTAGACTGTGTAAAAAAGCCAACAGAATGATGGCAATTGAAAACGTGAACAGCAAAATCGTCATTTCAGAGCTCTTTCAATGTGGTTTCCGTGTATTCCTCTTGGCAGTTTTACATTAAGGTTCTATTTACTTGTAATTGAAGTGTTCCATATCAATCACAGAAGAATTCCAGTGTTTATTAATGTGAATTCATAGAACAGCACCACATTTACAGAGTGCTCGGAATTCTATTAACTTGTATTCTTATGCTTTCTTAGTAGATTCCGTAAAAAAGCCAACATAATTATGGGAATTGAAAACATAAACAGCAAAATCGTCTTTTCAGAGCTGTTCGAACGCGGTTTCCGTGTATTCCTCTTGGACGTTTTGCATTACGGTTCTATTAACTTGTAATTCCAGTGTTGTATATCCATCACAGAAGAATTCCAGTGTTTATTATTGTTTATTATTAGAACAGTAAACACATTTACACAGTGTTCTGACCTATATTAACATGTATTCTTATGTTTTCTAAGTAGATTCCTTAAAAACACCAAAAGATTGATGGGAATTGAAAACTTAAACAGAAGACTCGTCATTTCAGAGGAGTTTGGACGTGATTTCAGTGTACTTATGTTGCCTGTTTTGTATTAAGATTCTATTTACTTGTAATTCAAGTGTTCCATATCCATCACAGAAGAATTCCAGTGTTTATTATTGTGAATTATTAGAACAGTAGACACATTTACAGAGTTTTCTGAGTTCTATTAACGTGTATTGTTATGTTTTGTAAGTAGATTCCTTAAAAACGCCAACTAATGGGAATTGAAAATGTAAACAGTAAAGTCGTTATATCAGAGCTGTTTGAACGTGGTTACAGTGTATTTATGTTGACCGTTATGTAGTAGGGTTCAATTTACTTGTAATTCAAGTGTTCCATATCCATCACCGAAGAATTCCAGTGTTTATTATTGTGGAATCGTAGAACAGCAACCAGATTTACAGAGTGTTCTGAGCTCTATTGACTTGTATTCTTATGTATTCTAAGTAGATTCCTTAAAAACGCCAACAGATTGATGGGAATTGAAAACGTAAAAAGTAAACTCATCATTTCAGAGCTGTTTGAACGTGGTTCAGTGCATTTATCTTGCCCATTTTGCATTATGGTTCTATTTACTTGTAATTCTAGTGTTCCATATCCATCACCGAAGAATTCCAGTGTTTATTATTGTGTATTCTTAGAACAGTAACCACATATACATAGTGTTCTGAGCTCTATTGACTTGTATTCTTATAATTTCTTAGTAGATTCCTTAAAAACGCAAACAGATTGATGGGAATTGAAAACGTAAACAGCAAACTCGTCAATTCAGAGCTGTTTGAAGGGGTTTTCAATGTATTTATGTTGCCCGTTTTGTATTAAGGTTCCATTAACTTGTAATTCAAGTGTTCCATATCCATCACAGAAGAATTCCAGTGTTTAATATTGTGTATTCTTAGAACAGTAACCACATTTACACAGTGTTCTGACCTCTATTAACTTGTACTCTTTTGTGTTCTAAGTAGATTCCTTAAAGACACCAGCAGACTGATGGGAATTGAAAACGGAAAGAGTAAACTCGTCATTTCAGAACTGTTTGAACATGTTTTCAGTGTATTTCTGTTGCCCATTTTGCATTAAGGTTCTATTTACTTGTAATTCTAGTGTTCCATTCCATCACAGAATTCCAGTGTTTATTATTGTGGATTCTTAGAACAGTAACCACATTTATAGAGTGTTCTGAGCTCTATTAACAAGTATTCTATGTTTTCTAAGTAGATTTCTTAAAGACGCCAGCAGATTGATGGGAACTGACAATGGAAAGAGTAAACTCGTCATCTCAGAGCTGTTTGAACTTGTTTTCAGTGTATTTATGTTGCCAGTTTTGTCTTATGGTTCTATTTACCTGTAATTCAAGTGTTCCATATCCATCACAGAAGAATTTCGTGTTTATTATTGTGAATTCTTAGAACAGTAACCACATTTACAAATTGTTCTGCTGTGTATTGACTTGTATTCTTATGTTTTGTAAGTAGATTCCTTAAATACGCCAACTGATGGGAATTAAAAACTTAAACAGTAAACTCGTCATTTTAGAGCAGTTTGAACGTGGTTACAGTGTATTTATGTTGCCCGTTTTGTACTAGGATTCTATATACTTGTAATTCAAGTGTTCCATATCCATCACAGAAGAATTCCAGTGTTTATTATTGTCGATTTTTAGAAGAGTAACCACATTTACAGAGTGTTCTGCTTTCTATGACTTGTACACTTATGTGTTCTAAGTAGAATCCTTAAAAACGCCAAAGAATGATGGGAATTGAAAATGTAAACAGTAAACCCATCATTTCAGAGCTGTTTGAATGTGTTTCAGTGTATTTCTGTTGCGCGTTTTGTATTAAGGTTCCATTTACTTTTAATTCAAGTGTTCCATATACATCACAGAAAAATTCCATTGTGTATTATTGTGGATTCTTAAAACAGTAACCACATTTACAGAGTGATCTGACTTTTATTAACATGTATTCTATGTTTTCTAAGTAGATTCCTTAAGGACGCCAACAGATTGATGGGAATTGAAAATGGAAATATTTAAGTCATCATTTCAGAGCTGTTTGAACGTGTTTTCACTGTATTTCCGTAGCCAGTTTTGTATTAAGGTTCTATTTACTTGTAATTCAAGGGTTCCATATCCATAACATTAGAATTCCAGTGTTTATTATTGTGGATTCTTAGAACAGTAACCACATTTACAGAGTGTTCTGAGCCCTATTGACCTGTATTCTTATGTTTTCTAAGTAGATTCCTTAAAAATGCCAACAGATTGATGGAAATTGAAAACATAAACAGTAAACTCATTTCAGAGCTGTTTGAACGTCGTTTCAGTGTATTTATGTTGCCGTTTTGTATTAAGGTTCTATTTACTTGTAATTAAGTGTTCCCTTTCCATCACCTAAGAATTCCAGTGTCTTTTATTGTGAATTCGTAGAACAGAACCACATTTACAGAGTGTTTTCACCTGTATTAACTTGTATTCTTATGCTTTCTAAGTAGATTCAGTAAAAAAGCCATCAGAATGATGGCAATTGAAAACATAAACAGCAAAATCGTCATTTCAGAGCTGTTTGAATGTGGTTTTCGTGTATTCCTCTTGGACGTTTTGCATTAAGGCTCTATTTACTTGTAATTCAAGTTTTCCATATCCATCACAGAAGAATTCCAGTCTTTATTATTGTGATTTCGTAGAACAGCACCACATTTACAGAGTGTTCTGACCTCTATTAACTTTTACTCTTATGTTTTGTAAGTAGATTCCTTAAAAAAGCCAACAGATTGATGGGAATTGAAAACGTAAACAGCAAACTCGTCATTTCCGATCTGTTTGAACGTGTTTTCAGTGCTTATGTCGTGCCTGTTTTGCATTGAGGTTAAATTTACGTGTAACTCAAGTGTTCCATATCCATCACAGAACAAATCCAGTGTTTATTATGGTGGATTCTTAGAACAGTAACCACATTTACACAGTGTTCTGACCTCTATTAACATGTATTCTATGTTTTCTAAGTAGATTCTTTGAAGACGCCAGCAGATTGATGTGAATTGAAAATGGAAAGAGTAAACCCGTCATTTCAGAGCTGTTTGAACGTGTTTTCAGTTTATTTATGTTGTCCGCTTTGTTTTAAGTTTCTATTTACTTGTAAATGAAGTGTTCCATATCCATCACAGAAGAATTCCAATGTTTATTATTGTGTATTCTTAGAACAGTAACCACATTTACAGTGTGTTCTGAGTTCTATTAACATGTCTTCTTATGTTTTTTAAGTAGATTCCTTACAAAAGCCAACAGATTGATGGGAATTGAAAATGTAAACAGTAAACTCGTCCTTTCAGAGCTGTTTGAACGTGTTTTCAGTGTATTTCTGTTGCCCGTTTTGTATTAAGGTTCTATTTACTTGTAGGTCAAGTGTTCCATATTTATCACAGAAGAATTCCAGTGTTTATTATTGTGAATTTTTAGAACAGTAACCACATTTACAGAGTGTTCTGAGCTCTATTGACTTGTATTCTTATATTTTCTAAGTAGATTTCTTAAAAACGCCAATAGATTGATGGGAATTGAAAATGTAAACAGTAAATCCCTCATTTCAGTGCTGTTTGAACGTGTTTCAGTGTATTTCCTTTGCCCGTTTTTCATTATGGTTCTATTTACTTGTAACTCAAGTGTTCATTTCCATCACAGGACAATTCCAGTGTTTATTATGGTGGATTCTTAGAACAGTAACCACATTTACACAGTGTTCTGACCTCTATTAACATGTATTCCATGTTTTCTAAGTAGATTCCTTGAAGACGCCAGCAGATTGATGGGAATTGAAAATGGAAAGAGTAAACACGGCATTTCAGAGCTGTTTGAACGTGTTTTCAGTGTATTTCTGTTGCCCGTTTTGTATTAAGGTACTATTTACTTGTAATTCAAGGGTTCCATATCCATCACCGAAGAATTCCAGTGTTTATTATGGTGCAATCTTAGAATAGTAACCACATTTACAGAGTGTTCTGAGCTCTATTGACTTGTATTCTTATGTGTTCTAAGTAGATTCCTTAAAAACGCCAACAGATTGATGGGAATTGAAAACGTAAACAGTAAACTCATCATTTCAGAGCTGTTTGAACGTGGTTTCGGTGTATTTATGTTGCCCGTTTTGTATTAAGGTTCTATTTATTTGTAACTGAAGTGTTCCATATCCATCAGCGAAGAATTCCAGTGTCTATTATTGTGAGTTCGAAGAACAGAACCACATTTACAGAGTGTTCTGACCTCTATTAACTTGTATTCTTATGCTTTCTAAGTAGATTCTGTAAAAGCCAACAGAATGATGGCAATTGAAAACGTAAACGGCAAAATGGTCATTTCAGAGCTGTTTAAACGTGGTTTCCGTGTATTCCTCTTGGACGTTTTGCATTAAGGTTGTATTTACTTGTAATTCAAGTGTTCCATATGCATCACAGAAGAATTCCAGTGTTTATTATTGTGCATTCTTAGAACAGTAACCACATTTACAAAGTCTTCTGAGGTCTATTGACTTGTATTCTTACGTTTTCTAAGTAGATTCCTTAAAAACGCCAACAGATTGATGGGAATTGAAAACGTAAACAGTAAACCCATCATTTCAGAGCTGTTTAAACCAGTTTCAGTTTATTTCTGTTGCCCATTTTGTATTAATGTTCAATTTACTTGTAATTCAAGTGTTTCATATCCATCACAGAAGAATTCCAGTGTTTATTATTGTGGATTCTTAGAACAGTAACCACATTTACAGAGTGTTCTGACCTCTATTAACTGGTACTCTTATATTTTGAAAGTAGGTCCTTAAAAAGCCAACAGATAGATGGAAATTGAAAATGTAAACATCAAACTCGTCATTTCAGAGCTGTTTGAACGTGTTTCAGTGCATTTCTGTTGCCTGTTTTGTATTAAGGTTCTATTTACTTGTAATTCAATTGTTCCATATCCATCACAGAAGAATTCCAGTGTTTACTATTGTGGATTCTTTGAACCGTAACGACATTTACAAAGTGTTCTGAGGTCTATTGACCTGTATTCTTATGTTTTCTAAGTAGATTCCTTAAAAACGCAAACAGATTGATGGGAATAGAAAACGTAAACAGTAAAGCCATCATTTCAGAGCTGTTTGAACGTGTTTCAGTGTATTTCTGTTGCCCATTTTGTATTAAGGTTCAATTTCTTGTAATTCAAGTGTTTCATATCCATCACAGAAGAATTCCAGTGTTTATTTTTGTGGATTCTTAGAACCGTAACCACATTTACAGAGTGTTCTGAGGTCTATTGACCTGTATTCTTATGTTTTCTAAGTAGATTCCTTAAAAACACAAACAGATTGATGGGAATTGAAAACGTAAACGGTAAAGCCATCATTTCAGAGCTGTTTGAACGTGTTTCAGTGTATTTCTGTTGCCCATTTTGTATTAAGGTTCAATTTACTTGTAATTCAAGTGTTCCATAACCATCACAGAAGAATTCCAGTGTTTATTATTGTGTATTCTTAGAACAGTAACCACATTTACAGAGTGTTGGGAGCTCTATTGACTTGTATTCTCAAGTTTGTAAGAAGATTCCTTAAAAACCCAGGCTAATTCATGGGAATTGAAAACGTAAACAGTAAACTCGTCATTTCAGAGCTGTTTGAACGAGGTTTCCGTGTATTCCACCTGGACGTTTTGCATTAAGGTTCTATTTACTTGTAATTCAAGTGTTCCATAATTATCACAGATGAATCCCAGTGTTTATTATTGTAAATTCTTAGTACAGTAACCACATTTACAGAGTGTTCTGAGCTCTATTGACTTGTATTCTTATATTTTCTAAGTAGATTCCTTAAAAACGCCAAAAGATTGATGGGAATTGAAAATGTAACCAGTAAATCCATCATTTCCGTGCTGTTTGAATGTGTTTCAGTGTATTTCTGTTGCCCGTTTTTCATTAAGGTTCTATTTACTTGTAACTCCAGTGTTCATTTCCATCACAGGACAATTCCAGTGTTTATTATGGTGGATTCTTAGAACAGTAACCACATTTTCACAGTGTTCTGACCTCTATTAACATGTATTCTATGTTTTCTAAGTAGATTCTTTGAAGACGCCAGCAGATTGATGGGAATTGAAAATGGAAAGAGTAAACCCGTCATTTCAGAGCTGTTTGAACGTGTTTTCAGTTTATTTATGTTGTCCGCTTTGTTTTAAGTTTCTATTTACTTGTAAATGAAGTGTTCCATATCCATCACAGAAGAATTCCAATGTTTATTATTGTGTATTCTTAGAACAGTAACCACATTTACAGTGTGTTCTGAGTTCTATTAACATGTCTTCTTATGTTTTTTAAGTAGATTCCTTACAAAAGCCAACAGATTGATGGGAATTGAAAATGTAAACAGTAAACTCGTCCTTTCAGAGCTGTTTGAACGTGTTTTCAGTGTATTTCTGTTGCCCGTTTTGTATTAAGGTTCTGTTGTAGTTCAAGTGTTCCATATTTATCACAGAAGAATTCCAGTGTTTATTATTGTGAATTTTTAGAACAGTAACCACATTTACAGAGTGTTCTGAGCTCTATTGACTTGTATTCTTATATTTTCTAAGTAGATTTCTTAAAAACGCCAATAGATTGATGGGAATTGAAAATGTAAACAGTAAATCCCTCATTTCAGTGCTGTTTGAACGTGTTTCAGTGTATTTCCTTTGCCCGTTTTTCATTATGGTTCTATTTACTTGTAACTCAAGTGTTCATTTCCATCACAGGACAATTCCAGTGTTTATTATGGTGGATTCTTAGAACAGTAACCACATTTACACAGTGTTCTGACCTCTATTAACATGTATTCCATGTTTTCTAAGTAGATTCCTTGAAGACGCCAGCAGATTGATGGGAATTGAAAATGGAAAGAGTAAACACGGCATTTCAGAGCTGTTTGAACGTGTTTTCAGTGTATTTCTGTTGCCCGTTTTGTATTAAGGTACTATTTACTTGTAATTCAAGGGTTCCATATCCATCACCGAAGAATTCCAGTGTTTATTATGGTGCAATCTTAGAATAGTAACCACATTTACAGAGTGTTCTGAGCTCTATTGACTTGTATTCTTATGTGTTCTAAGTAGATTCCTTACAAAAGCCAACAGATTGATGGGAATTGAAAATGTAAACAGTTAACTCTTCATTTCAGAGCTGTTTGAACGTGGTTTCAGTGTATTTATGTTGCCCGTTTTGTATTAAGGTTCTATTTACTTGTAACTGGTGTTCCATATCCATCAGCGAAGAATTCCAGTGTCTATTATTGTGAGTTCGAAGAACAGAACCACATTTACAGAGTGTTCTGACCTCTATTAACTTGTATTCTTATGCTTTCTAAGTAGATTCTGTAAAAGCCAACAGAATGATGGCAATTGAAAACGTAAACGGCAAAATGGTCATTTCAGAGCTGTTTAAACGTGGTTTCCGTGTATTCCTCTTGGACGTTTTGCATTAAGGTTGTATTTACTTGTAATTCAAGTGTTCCATATGCATCACAGAAGAATTCCAGTGTTTATTATTGTGCATTCTTAGAACAGTAACCACATTTACAAAGTCTTCTGAGGTCTATTGACTTGTATTCTTACGTTTTCTAAGTAGATTCCTTAAAAACGCCAACAGATTGATGGGAATTGAAAACGTAAACAGTAAACCCATCATTTCAGAGCTGTTTAAACCAGTTTCAGTTTATTTCTGTTGCCCATTTTGTATTAATGTTCAATTTACTTGTAATTCAAGTGTTTCATATCCATCACAGAAGAATTCCAGTGTTTATTATTGTGGATTCTTAGAACAGTAACCACATTTACAGAGTGTTCTGACCTCTATTAACTGGTACTCTTATATTTTGAAAGTAGGTCCTTAAAAAGCCAACAGATAGATGGAAATTGAAAATGTAAACATCAAACTCGTCATTTCAGAGCTGTTTGAACGTGTTTCAGTGCATTTCTGTTGCCTGTTTTGTATTAAGGTTCTATTTACTTGTAATTCAATTGTTCCATATCCATCACAGAAGAATTCCAGTGTTTACTATTGTGGATTCTTTGAACCGTAACGACATTTACAAAGTGTTCTGAGGTCTATTGACCTGTATTCTTATGTTTTCTAAGTAGATTCCTTAAAAACGCAAACAGATTGATGGGAATAGAAAACGTAAACAGTAAAGCCATCATTTCAGAGCTGTTTGAACGTGTTTCAGTGTATTTCTGTTGCCCATTTTGTATTAAGGTTCAATTTCTTGTAATTCAAGTGTTTCATATCCATCACAGAAGAATTCCAGTGTTTATTTTTGTGGATTCTTAGAGCCGTAACCACATTTACAGAGGGTTCTGAGGTCTATTGACCTGTATTCTTATGTTTTCTAAGTAGATTCCTTAAAAACACAAACAGATTGATGGGAATTGAAAACGTAAACGGTAAAGCCATCATTTCAGAGCTGTTTGAACGTGTTTCAGTGTATTTCTGTTGCCCATTTTGTATTAAGGTTCAATTTACTTGTAATTCAAGTGTTCCATAACCATCACAGAAGAATTCCAGTGTTTATTATTGTGTATTCTTAGAACAGTAACCACATTTACAGAGTGTTGGGAGCTCTATTGACTTGTATTCTCAAGTTTGTAAGAAGATTCCTTAAAAACCCAGGCTAATTCATGGGAATTGAAAACGTAAACAGTAAACTCGTCATTTCAGAGCTGTTTGAACGAGGTTTCCGTGTATTCCTCCTGGACGTTTTGCATTAAGGTACTATTGTAATTCAAGTGTTCCATAATTATCACAGATGAATCCCAGTGTTTATTATTGTAAATTCTTAGTACAGTAACCACATTTACAGAGTGTTCTGAGCTCTATTGACTTGTATTCTTATATTTTCTAAGTAGATTCCTTAAAAACGCCAAAAGATTGATGGGAATTGAAAATGTAACCAGTAAATCCATCATTTCCGTGCTGTTTGAATGTGTTTCAGTGTATTTCTGTTGCCCGTTTTTCATTAAGGTTCTATTTACTTGTAACTCCAGTGTTCATTTCCATCACAGGACAATTCCAGTGTTTATTATGGTGGATTCTTAGAACAGTAACCACATTTACACAGTGTTCTGACCTCTATTAACATGTATTCTATGTTTTCTAAGTAGATTCCTTGAAGACGCCAGCAGATTGATGGGAATTGAAAATGGAAAGAGTAAACTAGGCATTTCAGAGCTGTTTGAACGTGGTTACAGTGTATTTATGTGGCCCGTTTTATACTAGGGTTCTATTTACTTGTAATTCAAGTGTTCAATATCCATCACCAAAGAATTCCAGTGTTTATTATTGTGTATTCTTAGAACAGCAACCACATTTACAGAGTGTTCTGAGCTCTATTGACTTGTATTCTTACGTGTTCTAAGTAGATTCCTTAAAAACGCCAACAGGTTGATGGTAATTGAAAATGTAAACAGTAAACTCGACATTTCAGAGCTGTTTGAACGTGGTTTCAGTGTATTTAGGTTGCCTGTTTTGTATTAAGGTTCTATTTACTTGTAACTGAAGTGTTCCATATCCATCACCAAAGAATTCCAGTGTCTATTTTTGTGAATTCGTAGAACAGAACCACATTTACAGAGTGTTCTGACCTCTATTAACTTGTATTCTTATGCTTTCTTAGATTCCGTTAAAAAGGCTACAGAATGATGGCAATTGAAAATGTAAACGGCAAAATCGTAATTTCAGAGTTTTTTGAACGTGGTTTCCGTGCATTTATCCTGCACGTTTTGCATTAAGGTTCTATTTACTTGTAACTCAAGTGTTCCATATCCATCAGAGAACAATTCTAGTGTTTATTATGGTGGATTCTTAGAACAGTAACCATATTTACACAGTATTCTCACCTCTATTAACATATATTCTTTGTTTTCTAAGTTGATTCCTTAAATACGCCAGCAGATTGATGTGAATTGAAAATGGAAAGAGTAAACTCGTCATTTCAGGGCTGTTTGAACGTGGTTACAGTGTATTTATGTTGCCCGTTTTGTACTAGGGTTCTAGTTACTTGTAATTTAAGTGTTCCATATCCATCACCGAAGAATTCCAGGGTTTATTATGGTGGATTCTTAGAACAGTAACCACATTTACAAAGTGTTCTGAGGTCTATTGACTTGTATTCTTATGTTTTGTAAGAAGATTCCTTAAAAACGCCAACTAATTAATGTGAATTGAAAATTGAAAGAGTAAACTCGTCATTTCAGAGCTGTTTGAACGTGGTTTCAGTGTATTTATGTTGCCCGTTTTGTATTAAGTTTCTTTTCACTTGTAACTGAAGTGTTCCATATCCATCACCGAAGAATTCCAGGGTCTATTTTGTGAATCGAGAATAGAACCACATTTACAGAGTGTTCTGACCTCTATTAACTTGTATTCTTATGCTTTCTAAGTAGATTCCGTAAAAAAGCCAACAGAATGATGGCAATTGGAATCGTAAACAGCAAAATCGTCATTTCAGAGCTCTTTGAATGTGGTTTCAGTGCATATATCTTTCCCGTTTTGCATTAAGGTTCTATTTACTTGTAACTCAAGTGTTCCATATCCATCCCAGAACAATTCCAGTGTTTATTATGGTGGATTCTTAGAACAGTAAACACATTTACAAAGTGCTCTGAGGTCTATTGACTTGTATTCTTATGTTTTGTAAGGAGATTCCTTAAAAACGCCAACTAATTGATGGGAATTGAAAATGTAAACAGTAAATCCCTCATTTCAGTGCTGTTTGAACGTGTTTCAGTGTATTTCCTTTGCCCGTTTTTCATTATGGTTCTATTTACTTGTAACTCAAGTGTTCATTTCCATCACAGGACAATTCCAGTGTTTATTATGGTGGATTCTAGGAACAGTAACCACATTTACACAGTGTTCTGACCTCTATTAACATGTATTCCATGTTTTCTAAGTAGATTCCTTGAAGACGCCAGCAGATTGATGGGAATTGAAAATGGAAAGAGTAAACACGGCATTTCAGAGCTGTTTGAACGTGTTTTCAGAGCATATATCTTGCCCGTTTTGTATTAAGGTACTATTTACTTGTAATTCAAGGGTTCCATATCCATCTCCGAAGAATTCCAGTGTTTATTATGGTGCAATCTTAGAACAGTAACCACATTTACAGAGTGTTCTGAGGTCTATTGACTTGTATTCTTATGTGTTCTAAGTAGATTCCTTAAAAACGCCAACAGATTGATGGGAATTGATAGTGTAAACAGTAAACTCGTCATTTCAGAGCTGTTTGAAGGTGGTTACAGTGTATTTATGTTGCCCGTTTTGTATTAAGGTTCTATTTATTTGTAACTGAAGTGTTCCATATCCATCAGCGAAGAATTCCAGTGTCTATTATTGTGAGTTCGAAGAACAGAACCACATTTACAGAGTGTTCTGACCTCTATTAACTTGTATTCTTATGCTTTCTAAGTAGATTCTGTAAAAAAGCCAACAGAATGATGGGAATTGAAAACGTAAACGGCAAAATGGTCATTTCAGAGCTGTTTAAACGTGGTTTCCGTGTATTCCTCTTGGACGTTTTGCATTAAGGTTGTATTTACTTGTAATTCAAGTGTTCTATATGCATCACAGAAGAATTCCAGTGTTTATTATTGTGGATTCTTAGAACAGTAACCACATTTAAAAAGTCTTCTGAGGTCTATTGACTTGTATTCTTACGTTTTCTAAGTAGATTCCTTAAAAACGCCAACAGGTTGATGGGAATTGTAAATGTAAACAGTAAACTCGTCATTTCAGAGCTGTTTGAACATGGTTTCAGTGTATTTAGGTTGCCCGTTTTGTATTAAGGTTCTATTTACTTTTAACTGAAGTGTTCCATATCCATCACCGAAGAATTCCAGTGTCTATTATTGTAAATTCATAGAACAGAACCACATTTACAGAGTCTTCTGACCTCTATTAACTTGTATTCTCATGCTTTCTAAGTAGATTCCGTAAAAGAGCCAACAGAATTATGGCAATTGAAAACGTAAACATCAAGATCGTCATTTCAGAGCTGTGTGAACGTGGTTTCAGTGCATTTATCCTTTCGGTTTTGCATTAAGGTTCAATTTACTTGTAACTCAAGTGTTCCATATCCATCACAGAACAATTCCTGTGTTTATTATTGTGTATTCTTAGAACAGTAACCACATTTAAAGAGTTTTCTGAGCTCTATTGACTTGTACTCTTATGTGTTCTAAGTAGATTCCTTGAAAACGCCAACAGATTTATGGAAATTGAAAACGTCAACAGTGAACTCGTCATTTCAGAGCTGTTTGAACGTGGTTTCAGTGTATTTATGTTGCCCGTTTTGTATTAAGGTTCTATTTATTTGTAACTGAAGTGTTCCATATCCATCACCGAAGAATTCCAGTGTCTTTTATTGTGAGTTCTTAGAAGAGAACCACATTTCCAGAGTGTTCTGACCTCTATTAACTTGTATTGTTATGCTTTCTACGTAGATTCCTTAAAAAAGCCAACAGAATGAGGGAAATTGAAAACGTTAACAGCAAAATCGTCATTTCAGAGCTGTTTGAACGTGGTTTCAGTGCATATATCATGCCCGTTTTGCATTAAGATTCTATTTACTGGTAACTCAAGTCTTCCATATCCATCACAGAACAATTCCAGTGTCTATTATGGTGGATTCTTAGAACAGTAACCACATTTCCACAGTGTTCTGACCTCTATTAATATGTATTCTATGTTTTCTAAGTAGATTCCTTAAAGACGCCAGCAGATTGATGTGAATTGATAATGTATACAGTAAACTCGTCATTTCAGAGCTTTTTGATCGTGGTTACAGTGTATTTATGTTGCCCGTTTTGTACTAGGGTTCTATTTACTTGTAATTCAACTCTTCCATATCCCTCCCCAAAGATTTCCAGTGTTTATTATTGTGTATTCTTAGAACAGTAACCACATTTACAGAGTGTTCTGAGCTCTATAGTCTTGTATTCTTATGTGGTCTAAGTAGATTCCTTAAAAACGCCAACAGATTGATGGTAATTGAAAACGTAAACAGTAAACTCGTCATTTCAGAGCTGTTTCAACGTGGTTTCAGTGTATTTATGTTTCCCGTTTTGGATTAAGGTTCTATTTACTTGTAACTGAAGTGTTCCCTTTCCATCACCAAAGAATTCCAGTGTCTTTTATTGTGAATTCGTTAAAAGAACCACATTTACAGAGTATTCTGAACTCTATTAACTAGTATTCTTATGCTTTCTAAGTAGATTCCGTAAAAAAGCCAACAGAATGATGGCAATTGAAAACGTAAACAGCAAAATCTTCATTTTAGAGCTGTTTGAACTTGGTTTCAGTGCATTTATCCTGCCCGTTTTGCATTAAGGTTCAATTTACTTGTAACTCAAGTGTTCCATATCCATCACAGAACAATTACAGTGTTTATTATCCTGTATTCTTAAAACTCTGTAACCACATTTACAGAGTTTTCAGAGCTCTATTGACTTGTACTCTTATCTGTTCTAAGTAGATTCCTTAAAAACTCCAACAGATTGATGGAAATTGAAAACGTCAACAGTAAACTCGTCAATTCAGAGCTGTTTGAACGTGGTTTCAGTGTATTTATGTTGCCCGTTTTGGATTAAGGTTCTATTTACTTGTAACTGAAGTGTTCCCTTTCCATCACCGAAGAATTCCAGTGTCTTTTATTGTGAATTATTAGAAGAGAACCACATTTACAGAGTGTTCTGACCTCTATTAACTTGTATTCTTATGCTTTCTAAGTAGATTACGTAAAAAAACCAACAGAATGATGGCAATTGAAAATGTAAAAAGGAAAATCGTCATTTCAGATCTGTTTGAATGTGGTTTCAGTGCATATATATTGCCCGTTTTGCATTAAAATTCTATTTACTTGTAACTAAGGTGTTCCATATCCATCACAGAACAATTCCAGTGTTTATAATGGTGGATTCTTAGAACAGTAACCACATTTACAGAGTATTCTGAGCTCTATTAACATGTATTCTTTTGTTTTCTAAGTGGATTCCATAAAAAGACTAACAGATTGTAGGAATTGAAATTGTAAACTCGTCATTTCAGATCTATTTGAATGAGTTTTCAGTGTATTTATGTTGCCCGTTTTGTATTACGGTACTATATACTTGTAATTCAAGTGTTCCATATCCATCACAGAAGAATTCCAGTGTTTATTATTGTGAATCCTTAGAACAGTTACCACATTTACAGAGGGGACTGAGATCCAGTAACTTGTATTCTTAAGTTTTCTAAGTAGATTCCTGAAAATTGACAACAGATTAATTGGAATTGAAAGTATAAACAGTAAACTCGTCATTTCAGAGCTGTTTGAACGTGTTTTTAGTATATTGATGTTGCCCGTTTTGTATTACGGTTCTCTATTCTTGTAATTCAAGTGTTCCATATCCATCACAGAAGAATTCCAGTGTCTATTATTGTCAATTATAAGAATTTAACCACATTTACAGAGTGTTCTGAGCTCTACTAACTCGTATTCTTAAGTTTTCTATGTAGATTCCTGATAATTGACAACAGATTAATGCAAATTGAAAATATAAACAGTAAATTCGTCATTTCAGAACTGTTTGAACGTGTTTTCAGTGTATTTATATTGACCGTTTTGTATTACGGTTCTATTGACTTGTAATTCAAGTGTTCCATATCCATAGAAGAACAATTCCATTGTTTATCATTGTGAGTTCTTAGAACAGTAACCACATTAACAGAGTGTTCTGACCTCTATTAACATGTATTCTTTTGTTTTCTAAGTGGATTCCTTAAAAAGAGCAACAGATTGATGGGAATTGAAAATGTAAAAAGTAAACTCGTCATTTCAGATCTATTTGAACGAGTTTTCAGTGTATTTATGTTGCCCGTTTTGCATTACGGTTCCATATACTTGTAATTCAAGTATTCCCTATCCATCACAGAAGAATTCCAATGTTTATTATTGTGAATCCTTAGAATAGTTACCACATTTACAGAGTGTACTGTGCTCCAGTAACTTGTATTCTTAAGTTTTCTGAGTAAATTCCTGAAAATTGACAACAGATTAATTGGAATTGAAAGTATAAACAGTAAACTCGTCATTTCAGAGCTGTTTGTACGTGTTTTCAGTGTATTTATGTTGCCGTTTTGTATTACGGTTTTATTTACTTGTATTTCAAGTGTTTCATATCCATCACAGAAGAACTCCAGTGTTTATTATTGTGAATCCTTAGAACAGTTACCACATTTACAGAGTGTTCTGAGCTCTAGTAACTTGTATTCTTAAGTTTTCTATGTAGATTCCTGATAATTGACAGCAGATTAATGGGAATTGAAAATATAAACAGTAAATTCGTCATTTCAGAGCTGTTTGAACGTGTTTTCAGTGTATTTATATTGACCGTTTTGTATTACGGTTCTATTGACTTGTAATTCAAGTGTTCCATATCCATAGAAGTACAATTTTATTGTTTATCATTGTGAGTTCTTAGAACAGTAACCACATTAACAGAGTGTTCTGATCTCTATTAACATGTATTCTTTTGTTTTCTAAGTGGATTCCTTAAAAAGGGCAACAGATTGTTGGAATTGAAATTGTAAAGAGTAAACTCGTCATTTCAGATCTATTTGAACGAGTTTTCAGTGTATTTATGTTGCCCGTTTTGTATTACGGTACTATATACTTGTAATTCAAGTGTTCCATATCCATCACAGAAGAATTCCAGTGTTTATTATTGTGAATCTTTAGAACAGTTACCACATTTACAGAGTGTACTGAGCTCCAGTAATTGTATTCTTTCTTTCTTTCTTTATTTATTTTTTTTATTACAAAGGGTATTACATATGTGTCCATTTCTCCCCCCCCCCACGCCCTAGACAGTTCCGTAGCCTCCTCTATCCCCCAGTGTCTTATGTCCATTGGTTATGCTTATATGCATGCATACAAGTCCTTTGGTTGATCTCTTACCCCCCTACCTCCTGCCCCCCAACCCTCCCCGGCCTTACCGCTGCAGTTTGACATTCTGTTTGAGGCAGCTCTGCCTCTGTATCTATTATTTTTCAAAAGTTTATAATGGTCTCAATTATCCATGAATAAGTGAGATCATGTGGTATTTTTCCTTCATTGACTGGCTTATTTTACTTAGCATAATGCTCTCCAGTTCCATCCATGCCGTTGCAAATGGTAAGAGTTCCTTCCTTTTTAGAGCAGCGTAGTATTCCATCGTGTAGATGTACCACGGTTTTCTAATCCATTCATCTACTGATGGGCACTTGGGCTGTTTCCAGATCTTAGCTATGGTGAATTGTGCTGCTATGAACATAGGCGTGCATATATCCTTTCTGATTGGTGTTTCTGGTTTCTTGGGATATATTTCTAGAAGTGAGATCACAGGGTCAAATGGGAGTTCCATTTGTAGTTTTTTGAGGAAACTCCATACTGTCTTCCATAGTGGCTGCACCAGTCTGCATTCCCACCAGCAGTGCACGAGTGTTCCTTTTTCTCCACATCCTCTCCAGCACTTGTCGTTAGTTGATTTGTTGATGATAGCCAGTCTGACAGGTGTGAGATGGTACCTCATTGTTGTTTTGATTTGCATCTCTCGGATGATTAGTGATTTTGAGCATGTTTTCATATGTCTCTTGGCTTTCTGAATGTCCTCTTTTGAAAGGTGTCTATTTAGGTCCTTTGCCCATTTTTTGATTGGATTGTTTATCTTCCTTTTGTTAAGTTGTATGAGTTCCCTATAAATTTTGGAGATTAGGCCCTTATCAGATATGACATTGGCAAATATGTTTTCCCACACAGTGGGTTTTCTCGTTGTTTTGTTGATGGTTTCTTTTGCTGTGCAGAAGCTTTTTATTTTGATGTAGTCCCATTTGTTCTTTTTCTCTTTAGTTTCAAGTGCCCTAGGAGCTGTATCAGTGAAGAAATTGCTTCGGCATATGTCGGAGATTTTGTTGCCTTTGGATTCTTCTAGAATTTTTATGGTTTCCTGTCGTACATTTAAGTCCTTTATCCATTTTGAGTTTATTTTTGTGTATGGTGTAAGTTTGTGGTCTAGTTTCATTTTCTTGCATATATCTGTCCAATTTTCCCAGCTCCATTTATTGAAGAGACTATCTTGGCTCCATTGTGTGTTCTTGCCTCCTTTGTCAAATATTAATTGAGCATATTGGTTCGGGCCAATTTCTGGGCTCTCTATTCTATTCCATTGATCTATATGCCTATTCTAGTGCCAGTACCAGGCAGTTTTGAGAACAGTGGCTTTGTAATACATCTTGATATCTGGTATTGAGATCCCACCTACTTTCTTCTTTTTCGGGATTGCTGCAGCTATTCGGGGTTTTTTTTTATTCCAGATGAATTTTTGGAGAGTTCGTTCTAGATCTATGAAGTATGCCATTGGTATTTTAATGGGAAGTGCATTGAATTTATAGATTGCTTTGTGTAGTATGGACATTTTAATGATCTTGATTCTACCAATCCATGAACACGGTATGTTCTTCCATCTGTTTATGTCTTCCTCTATATCTTTTTTCAACGTCCTGTAGTTTTCTGAGTAGAGGTCTTTTACCTCTTTAGTTAAGTTTATTCCTAGGTAGCTTAATTTTTTTGGTGTGATGGTAAACGGGATTGTTTATATAATTTCACTTTCTGAAAGTTCACTATTGGTGTATAGAAATGCCTCAGATTAATTGGGGTTAATTTTGTATCCTGCTACATTGCCAAATTCATGTATTAAGTCTAGTAGCTTTTTGATGGAGTCTCTAGGGTTTTGTATGTATAATATCATGTCGTCAGGAAATAAGGACAGTTTTACTTCCTCTTTTCCAATTTGGATGCCTTTTATTTCTTCTTCTTGCCTAATTGCAATGGCTAACACTTCCAGTACTATGTTGAACAGGAGTGGTGAGAGGGGGCACCCCTGTCTTGTTCCTGTTTTTAGGGGAAATGGTGTTAGTTTTTGTCCATTGAGTATGATGCTGGCTGTGGGCCTGTCATATATGGCTTTTATTATGTTGAGGTATGATCCTTCTACTCCCGCCTTACTGAGAGTTTTCATCAAAAATGGGTGTTGAATTTTGTCAAATGCTTTTTCTGCATCAATTGATATGACCATGTGGTTTTTTTCTTTCAATTTGTTTATGTGATGTATCACGTTTATTGATTTGCGGATATTGTACCATCCTTGCATCCCTGGGATAAATCCTACTTGGTCATGGTGTAAGATCTTTCTGATGTACTGCTGGATCTGATTTGGTATGATTTTGTTGAGGATTTTGGCATCTATGTTCATGAGGGATATTGGCCTGTAATTCTCTTTCATTGTGTTGTCTTTACCTGGTTTTGGTATTAGGGTGATGCTGGCTTCATAGAATGAGCTTGGAAGTGTTCCTTCCTCTTGAATTTTTTGTAGTAGTCTGAGGAGGATAGGTTTTACTTTTTCCTTGAATGTTTGGTAAAACTCCCCTGTGAAGCCGTCTGGTCCTGGGCTTTTGTTTGATGGAAGCTTTTTGATGACTGCTTCAATTTCTTCCATAGTTATTGGCCTGTTGAGATTTTCAGATTCTTCCTGATTGAGTTTTGGAATGTTGTATTTTTCTAGGAATTTGTCCATTTCCTCCAGGTTGTCTAGTTTGTTGGAGTAGAGCTGTCCAAAGTATTTTTTAACAATCATTTGTATTTCTGTGGGGTCTGTTGTTATTTCGCCTCCATCGTTTCTGATTTTGTTTACTTGGGTCCTCTCTCTTTGCTTCTTGGTGAGTCTGGCTAGAGGTTTGTCAATCTTGTTTATCCTTTCAAAGAACCAGCTCTTGGTTTCATTGATTTTCTGTATTGTTTTTTTGGTCTCTATGTCATTTATTTCTGCTCTAATCTTTATTATCTCCTTCCTTCTGCTCACTCTGGGCTTTTCTTGTTGCTCTCTTTCTAAATCTTTGAGTTGTAGAGTTAGATGATTTACTACCATTTTTTCTTGTTTTTTTTTGAGATAGGCCTGTAGAGCTATAAACATCCCTCTCAGGACTGCTTTCATTGTGTCCCATAGGTTTTGGATTGTTGTGTTTTCATTGTCATTAGTTTCCAGGATGTTTTTAATTTCTTCTTTGATCTCATTGGTAACCCAATCAATATTTAATAGCATGCTATTCAGCATCCAGGTGTTTGAGTATTTTGGGTTGTTTTTATTGTAGTTTATTTCTAAAATTATGCCATCATGGTCTGCGAAGATGCTTTTTATGATTTCAATCTTCTTGAATTTGGGGATACTTTGCTTGTGACCCAATATGTGGTCTATTTTTGAATATGTCCCATGAACACTTGAGAAGAACGTATATTCCCTGGCTTTGGGGGGAAGCGTTCTGAAGATGTCTATTAAGTCCATCTGATCTGTGAGTCATTTAGGATTGCTGTATCTTTGCTGATTGTTTGTCTATAGGACTTATCCAGTGCTGTCAGTGGTGTATTAAAGTCCCCTACTATGATTGTATTGTTGTCGATCTCTCCTTTGATACCTTCCAGGAGATTTTTTATGAATTTGGGTGCTCCTGCATTGGGTGCATATATGTTTACCAGGGTTATATCTTCTTGTTGTATTGATCCCTTTAGTATTATGAAGTGGCCTTCCGTATCTCTTGTTATGGCCTTCACTTTGAGGTCTATTTTGTCCGATATAAGTATTGCTACCCCAGCTTTCTTTTCCTTTCCATTTGCCTGAAAGATATTTTTCCATCCTTTCACTTTCAGTCTGTGTGAGTACCTTCTAATGAGGTGGGTTTCTTGTAGACAGCAGATGTATGGGTCATGTTTTTTTATCCATTCAGCCACTTGATGTCTTCTGGTTGGAGCATTTAGTCCGTTCACGTTTAAAGTTATTATTGAAAGGTACTTGTTTGTAGCCATTTCTTTTTTTGTGTGGTTGTTTTCTTTCTGAGCTTTTTATTTCTTCTTTTTATACCAGACCCTTTAGCATTCCTTGCATTGCTGGCTTGGTGGTGATAAACTCCCTTAGCCCTTTTTTGTCTGTGAAGCTTCTTATTTCCCCTTCAAGTTTGAATGATAGCCTTGCTGGATAGAGTATTCTTGGATTCAGTCCTTTGCTTTGCATCACTTTGTAAATTTCTGTCCATTCTTTTCTGGCCTGATGTGTTTCTGTTGAGAAATCATTTGATAATCTAATGGGAGATCCCTTGTATGTGACTTTCCATCTCTCTCTTGCGGCCTGTAAGATTTTCTCTTTGTCCTGAACATTTGCCATGGTAATTATGATGTGTCTTGCTGTAGGTCTTTTCGGGTTCACCTTGTTTGGGACTCTCTGTGCTTGTGTGACTTTTTTCTTCCCCCTCTCAGGGAAGTTTTCTGATATTATTTCTTCGAATAGGTTTTCTAATCCTTGTTCATCTTTCTGTTGTTCTGGTACCCCTATTATTCGTATTTTGTTTCATTTCATGTTGTCCCAAAGCTCCCTTAGGCTCTCCTCCTGTCTTTTAATTTTTTTCTCCAATTGCAGTACATTTTGGGTGTGTTTTGCTTCCTTGTCTTCTAATTCACTAATTTGGTCCTCCGCTTCTCCTAGTCTACTGTTGATACTTTCAATGGTGTTTTTTATTACAGCTATATCACTCTTCATTTCTTCATGGGTGTTACTTAAGTTGTTGATTTTTTCATCTGTTTCTTCTAGCTTCTTCCATATGTTATTGATTTTTTCATCTGTTTCTTCTTGCTTCTTGCAGAGATTGTCGATTTTTTCCTCCATCCGGTTTATGCACTCTAGGACCCTTATTCTGAATTCTTTTTCTGTCATGTTGCATACCTCTGTATTACTTAGCTGCTTTTCTGGAGAGTCCACCTTCTCTTTCCTTTGGGGGTTTCTTTGTCTACCCATGTTTGATCTCACTGACATATCTAGACGTTGAGTCTTTCAGTGGCTGCTCCCTGGGTGGCAGTGAGTCCTTGGTCTGTGGTTGCTCTTTGGGTGGTTGTGGTAGCAGCTGCTCTTCAGTTGGCAGCAGCTCCTCTGGTGGGTGCTGTTTACAGCTGTGGTGGCTCTTCTGGCTGGTGGGGGGCAGTTTCACGTACAGCTGCTGTTCCTTAGCAGAGGGTGTGGAGCTCAGGAGGTTGCTGTTGCTTGGATCTCCTGTGTTGATTTAAGGGCACAAAATACAACACAACAAGGCACCACGTACCAGGAACTAAACACAAATATATTCACTATATTAATAACCCCAAATAAAGGTGACCACCCGAATTAAGAGAATTAGGGGATAAGGAAGAAGGAAGAGAAAAAGATAAAAGAGAAAAAGGAAGAGAAATGTAGGGACCAAAAAAAGGATTGCAAAAATGAAATTGGGAAAAAGAAGGGGGGAAGATAAAAGCGAGAAAAGAAAAGAAAAAAAAGAGCAAAAAGAGAGAATGAAGTGGAAGAGGGGAAGAGACTTTTTATATGAGGAGAATACTCTTATAGAACCGCCACTAATGCCAGCAAATTCCAGCAACAGCTCCCTGTAGATGGATGCAAACTAGAAACGACCAATAATATAACGATGAAAATAGAATGGAGAACACTAATCCCAAAATAAAATAAAGAGAAAATAAAATGGCACTTTAAAAATGGTAAAATGGTAGCAGTAATAATACTGGTTAAAAATAAGAAGGTAGTAATTAAAAGGGTAAAATCAGGTGATGGAAAAAGAGGGAAAAAAAGAAGAAAAAAAATGAAAAAAAAATTGGTTTCTTAGTTAAAAGGTGAAAAAAGAAAAAAAAAATTGCAGTAGTGAAGGTCCTTTGGTTCTTCTATTCTTCAGTCTGGCTCGCCTTTAGTCCTGCCAGGTATTCAGGAGAGTGTTGAGTTTCCCTGCGATACACTGTTCCTCTGTATTGTAAACCACAGTTCTTATTATAAAGTAGGCTGTATTTGTTTCCCAGACTGCCTTATTTTGTGTTTAGCAAAGAGTCAGTTTGTGGCTCAGCCTCTGGGTGGCAGGGTTCTGGGGTTGGCCTCTGAGGCTATACGGCATTGAAAATCCCTCTATAGGTCAGACCCTGTTAACATCCAGGGGCTGATCAGATTATTTTAATCCTTGATCTCGTTCAGTGTGGAATGTGGGTGTGGCTGTGCTCCTTGCCAGGGGGCTGGGGGGAGGAGTCTTACTCTCCCAAGAGAATGGTTGCCCCAGTCCTGGGCTAAGGGGTGTCCCAGCAGTCAATTAGCTGCCACCTCTCCTGGCCCCCCTTCTCTCCTCAGTCTCTCCCCAGATTCCACTCCTCCACACCCTCTTCCTCTCTTCAGCACAGGTGAGTGTCTGTATCCGAAATGTCCCATGAACTGGATTCGGTAAGAACAAACAAACGCCTGCTGCGGAAACGGGGAAGGCTTGGTTTCCCTAAACTCTTCTTTGACGGGCACTACATGGTCAGGTCAGCTCTTCAGGCTGCCCCCTTTAGGCTCAGTCCTCCATGATCACAGAACCCAGCTCACAAATCCCCCGACAGTGCCAGGAAACACGCAGATCTCCTTTTACCCCCGCCAGGGGCTGTGCCTGTCCCAAGGGACCCGGCTGTCTGCCACATGGTCTCCCTCCGACACTCTGGGCTCAGAGGTTAGGCAAACGTTCCTGCCCAAATCGCTGTTTTTTTTTTTTTTACCTTTCTAGGGGAGTTCTGCACTTCCCGGGTGCAAACCGTCTCACCAGCTGAGCAATTTTGCCAATTCGGGGTCGGTGTTACTAGTTTCAGCTGCTCACTCCATTTGCTCCAGGACACGACCTGGGACTCGTCTGCCTATATCGCCGCCATCTTCTGAATCCTCTCACTGCATTTATGTTGCCCGTTTTGCATTAAGGTTCTATTTACTTGTAATTCAAGTGTTCCATTTCCATCACCGAAAAATTCCAGGATTTATTATTGTGAATTCTTAGAACAGTAACCACATTTACAGAGTGTTCTGACCTCTATTAACATGTATTCTTATGTTTTCTAAGTAGATTCCTTAAAAACACCAAAAGATTGATGGGAATTGAAAAGGTAACAGAAGACTCGTCATTTCAGAGGTGTTTGAAAGTGTTTTCAGTGTACTTATGTTGCCTGTTTTGTATTAAGATTCTATTTACTTGTAATTCAAGTGATCCATATCCATCACAGAAGAATTCCAGTGTTTATTATTGTGAATTATTAGAACAGTAGACACATTTACAGAGTGTTCTGAGTTCTATTAACGTGTATTCTTATGTTTTCTAAGTAGATTCCTTAAAAACGCCAAAAGATTGATGGGAATTGAAAATGTAAACAGTAAACTCGTCATTTCAGAACTGTTTGAACGTGGTTTCAGTGTATTCCTCTTGCCCGTTTTGCATTAAGGTTCTATTTACTTGTAATTCAAGTGTTCCATATCCATCATAGAAGAATTCCAGTGTTTATTATTGTGAATTCTTAGAACAGTAACCACATTTACAGAGTGTTCTGAGCTCTATTAACTTGTCTTCTTATGCTTTCTAAGTAGATTCCGTAAAAAAGCCAACAGAATGATGGCAATTGAAAACGTAAACAGCAAAATTGTCATTTCAGAGCTGTTTGAACGTGGTTTCACTGTATTCCTATTGCCCGTTTTACATTAAGGTTCTATTTACTTGTAACTCAAGTGTTCCATATCCATCAAAGAACAATTCCAGTGTTAATTATGGTGGATTCTTAGAACAGTAACCACATTTACAGAATCTTAGGACCTCTATTAACATGTATTCTTAGGTTTTCTAAGTAGATTCCTTAAAAACGCCAACAGATTGATGGGAATTGAAAAGGTAAACAGAAGACTCATCATTTAAGAGCTGTTTGAACATGTTTTTAGTGTGAAAATGTTGCCCGTATTGTTATAAGGTTCTATTTACTTGTAATTCAAGTGTTCCATATCCATCACAGAAGAATTCCAGTGATTATTATTGTGAATTCTTAGAACAGTAACCACATTTACAAAGTGTTCTGCAGTCTATTGACTTGTATTCTTATGTTTTGTAAGTAGATTCCTTAAAAATGCCAAATAATGGGAATTGAAAACGTAAACAGTAAACTCGTCATTTCAGAGCTGTTTGAACGTGGTTACAGTGTATTTATGTTGACCGTTATGTACTAGGGTTCTATTTACTTGTAATTCAAGTGTTCCATATCCATCACCGAAGAATTCCAGTGTTTATTATTGTGGAATCGTAGAACAGCAACCAGATTTACAGAGTGTTCTGAGCTCTATTGACTTGTATTCTTATGTATTCTAAGTAGATTCCTTAAAAACCCCAACAGATTGATGGGAATTGAAAACGTAAAGAGCAAACTCGTCAATTCAGAGCTGTTTGAAGGGGTTTTCAATGCATTTATGTTGCCCGTTTTGTATTAAGGTTCCATTAACTTGTAATTCAAGTGTTCCATATCCATCACAGAAGAATTCCAGTGTTTAATATTGTGTATACTTAGAACAGTAACCACATTTACACAGTGTTCTGACCTCTATTAACTGGTACTCTTATGTGTTCTAAGTAGATTCCTTAAAAACGCCAACAGAATGATGGGATTTAAAAATGTAAACAGTAAACCCATCATTTCAGAGCTGTTTGAACGTGTTTCAGTGTATTTCTGTTGGCGGTTTTGTATGAAGGTTCCATTTACTTGTAATTCAAGTGTTCCATATCCATCACAGAAGAATTCCAGGGTTTATTATTGTGGATTCTTAGAACAGTAACCACATTTACAGAGTGTTCTGAGCTCTATTGACCTGTATTCTTATGTTTTCTAATTAGATTCCTTAAAAAAGCCAACAGAATGAGGGCAATTGAAAACGTTAACAGCAAAATCGTCATTTCAGAGCTGTTTGAACGTGGTTTCAGTGCATATATCATGCCCGTTTTGCATTAAGATTCTATTTACTGGTAACTCAAGTCTTCCATATCCATCACAGAACAATTCTAGTGTCTATTATGGTGGATTCTTAGAACAGTAACCACATTTACACAGTGTTCTGACCTCTATTAATATGTATTCTATGTTTTCTAAGTAGATACCTTAAAGACGCCAGCAGATTGATGTGAATTGATAATGTATACAGTAAACTCGTCATTTCAGAGCTTTTTGATCGTGGTTACAGTGTATTTATGTTGCCCGTTTTGTACTAGGGTTCTATTTACTTGTAATTCAACTGTTCCATATCCATCACCAAAGATTTCCAGTGTTTTTTATTGTGTATTCTTAGAACAGTAACCACATTTACAGAGTGTTCTGAGCTCTATAGTCTTGTATTCTTATGTGGTCTAAGTAGATTCCTTAAAAACGCCAACAGATTGATGGTAATTGAAAATGTAAACAGTAAACTCGTCATTTCAGAGCTGTTTCAACGTGGTTTCAGTGTATTTATGTTGCCCGTTTTGGATTAAGGTTCTATTTACTTGTAACTGAAGTGTTCCCTTTCCATCACCAAAGAATTCCAGTGTCTTTTATTGTGAATTCGTAGAAAGAACCACATTTACAGAGTATTCTGACCTCTATTAACTAGTATTCTTATGCTTTCTAAGTAGATTCCGTAAAATAGCCAACAGAATGATGGCAATTGAAAACGTAAACAGCAAAATCTTCATTTCAGAGCTGTTTGAACTTGGTTTCAGTGCATTTATCCTGCCCGTTTTGCATTAAGGTTCAATTTACTTGTAACTCAAGTGTTCCATATCCATCACAGAACAATTACAGTGTTTATTATCCTGTATTCTTAGAACAGTAACCACATTTACAGAGTTTTCTGAGCTCTATTGACTTGTACTCTTATGTGTTCTAAGTAGATTCCTTAAAAACGCCAACAGATTGATGGAAATTGAAAACGTCAACAGTGAACTCGTCATTTCAGAGCTGTTTGAACGTGGTTTCAGTGTATTTATGTTGCCCGTTTTGTATTAAGGTTCTATTTACTTGTAACTGAAGTGTTCCATATCCATCAGCGAAGAATTCCAGTGTCTTTTATTGTGAGTTCTTAGAAGAGAACCACATTTCCAGAGTGTTCTGACCTCTATTACCTTGTATTCTTATGCTTTCTACGTAGATTCCTTAAAAAAGCCAACAGAATGAGGGCAATTGAAAACGTTAACAGCAAAATCGTCATTTCAGAGCTGTTTGAAGGTGGTTTCAGTGCATATATCATGCCCGTTTTGCATTAAGATTCTATTTTCTTGTAACTCAAATCTTCCATATCCATCACAGAACAATTCCAGTGTCTATTATGGTGGAATCTTAGAACAGTAACCACATTTACACAGTGTTCTGACCTCTATTAATATGTATTCTATGTTTTCTAAGTAGATTCCTTAAAGACGCCAGCAGATTGATGTGAATTGATAATGTATACAGTAAACTCGTCATTTCTGAGCTTTTTGATCGTGGTTACAGTGTATTTATGTTGCCCGTTTTGACTAGGGTTCTATTTACTTGTAATTCAAGTGTTCCATATACATCACCAAAGAATTCCAGTGTTTATTATTGTGTATTCTTAGAACAGTAACCACATTTCCAGAGTGTTCTGAGCTCTATTGACTTGTATTCTTACGTGTTCTAAGTAGATTCCTTAAAAACGCCAACAGGTTGATGGGAATTGTAAATGTAAACAGTAAACTCGTCATTTCAGAGCTGTTTGAACATGGTTTCAGTGTATTTAGGTTGCCCGTTTTGTATTAAGGTTCTGTTTACTTGTAATTCAAGTGTTCCATATACATCACCAAAGAATTCCAGTGTTTATTATTGTGTATTCTTAGAACAGTAACCACATTTCCAGAGTGTTCTGAGCTCTATTAACTTGTATTTTTATGTTTTCTAGGTAGATTCCTTAAAAACTCCATCAGATTGATGGGAATTGAAAATGTAAACAGTTAACTCTTCATTTCAGAGCTGTTTGAACGTGGTTTCAGTGTATTTATGTTGCCCGTTTTGTATTAAGGTTCTATTTACTTGTAACTGGTGTTCCATATCCATCACCGGAGAATTCAAGTGTCTACTATTGTGAATTCGTAGAATAGAACCACATTTACAGAGTGTTCTGACCTCTACTAAATTGTATTCTTATGCTTTCTAAGTAGATTCTGTAAAAAAGCCAACAGAATGTTGGCAATTGAAAACGTAAACAGCAAGATCGTCATTTCAGAGCTGTGTGAACGTCGTTTCAGTGCATTTATTCTGCACGTTTTGCATTAAGGTTCTATTTACTTGTAACTCAAGTGTTCCATATCCATCACAGAACAATTCCAGTGTTTACTAATGTGTATTCTTAGAACAGTAACCACATTTACAGAGTTTTCTGAGCTCAATTGACTTGTACTCTTATGTGTTCTAAGTAGATTCCTTAAAAACGCCAACAGATTGATGGAAATTGAAAACGTCAACAGTGAACTCGTCATTTCAGAGCTGTTTGAACATGGTTTCAGTGTATTTATGTTGCCGTTTTATATTGAAGAATTCCAGTGTCTTTTATTGTGAGTTCTTAGAAGAGAACCACCTTTCCAGAGTGTTCTGACCTCTATTAACTTGTATTCTTATGCTTTCTACGTAGATTCCTTAAAAAAGCCAACAGAATGAGGGCAATTGAAAACGTTAACAGCAAAATCGTCATTTCAGAGCTGTTTGAACGTGGTTTCAGTGCATATAAAATGCCCGTTTTGCATTCAGATTCTATTTACTTGTAACTCATGTCTTCCATATCCATCACAGAACAATTCTAGTGTCTATTATGGTGGATTCTTAGAACAGTAACCACATTTACACGGTGTTCTGACCTCTATTAATATGTATTCTATGTTTTCTAAGTAGATTCCTTAAAGACGCCAGCAGATTGATGTGAATTGATAATGTATACAGTAAACTCGTCATTTCTGAGCTTTTTGATCGTGGTTACAGTGTATTTATGTTGCCCGTTTTGTACTAGGGTTCTATTTACTTGTAATTCAAGTGTTCCATATCCATCACCAAAGATTTCCAGTGTTTATTATTGTGTATTCTTAGAACAGTAACCACATTTACAGAGTGTTCTGAGCTCTATAGTCTTGTATTCTTATGTGGTCTAAGTAGATTCCTTAATAACGCCAACAGATTGATGGTAATTCAAAACGTAAACAGTAAACTCGTCATTTCAGAGCTGTTTCAATGTGGTTTCAGTGTATTTATGTTGCCCGTTTTGAATTAAGGTTCTATTTACTTGTAACTGAAGTGTTCCCTTTCCAGCACCAAAGAATTCCAGTGTCTTTTATTGTGAATTCGTAGAAAGAACCACATTTACAGAGTATTCTGACCTCTATTAACTAGTATTCTTATGCTTTCTAAGTAGATTCCGTAAAATAGCCAACAGAATGATGGCAATTGAAAACGAAAACAGCAAAATCTTCATTTCAGAGCTGTTTGAACTTGGTTTCAGTGCATTTATCCTGCCCGTTTTGCATTAAGGTTCAATTTACTTGTAACTCAAGTGTTCCATATCCATCACAGAACAGTTACAGTGTTTATTATCCTGTATTCTTACAACAGTAACCACATTTACAGAGTTTTCAGAGCTCTACTGACTTGTACTCTTATCTGTTCTAAGTAGATTCCTTAAAAACGCCAACAGATTGATGGAAATTGAAAACGTCAACAGTAAACTCGTCAATTCAGAGCTGTTTGATCGTGGTTTTGTGTATTTATGTTGCCCGTTTTGTATTAAGGTGCTATATACTTGTAAATGAAGTGTTCCATATACATCACCAAAGAATTCCAGTGTCAATTATAGTGAATTCGTAGAACAGAACCACATTTACAGAGTGTTCTGACCTCTATTAACTTGTATTCTTATGATTTCTAAGTAGATTTCGTAAAAAAGCCAACAGAATGATGGCTATTGAAAACATAAACAGCAAAATCGTCATTTCAGAGCTGTTTGAACGTGGTTACAGTGTATTCCTCTTGCCCGTTTTACATTAAGGTTCTATTTACTTGTAACTCAAGTGTTCCATATCCATCATAGAACAATTCCAGAGTTTTTATGGTGGATTCATAGAAGAGTAACCACATGTACAGAGTCCTCTGACCTCTATTAACATGTATTCTTATATTTTCTAAGTTTTTTCCTTAAAAACGCCCACAGATTGATGGGAATTGAAAATGTAAAGAGTAAACTGGTAATTTCAGAGCTATTTTAATGTGTTTTCAGTTTATTTATGTTGCCCGTTTTGTTTTAAGGTTCTATTTACTTGTAATTCAAGTGTTCCATATCCATCACAGAAGAATTCCAGTGTTTCTTATTGTGAATTCTTAGAACAGTAACCACATTTACAAAGTGTTCTGTGGTCCATTGACTTGTATTCTTATGTTTTTAAGTAGATTCCTTAAAAACGCCTACCGATGGGAATTGAAAGCGTAAACAGTAAAATCGTCATTTGAGAGATGTTTGAACGTGGTTACAGTGTATTTATGTTGCCCGTATTGTACTAGGGTTCTGTTTACTTGTAATTTAAGTGTTCCATATCCATCAACGAAGGCGTTCAGTTTTTATTAGTGTGTATTCTTAGAAGAGTAACCACATTTACGGAGTGTTCTGAGCTCTATTGACTTGTATTCTTATCTGTTCTATGTAGATTCCATAAAAACAGCAACAGATTGATGGAAATTGAAAACATAAACAGTAAACTCATTTCAGAGCTGTTTAAACGTCGTTTCAGTGTATTTATGTTGCCGTTTTGTATTGAGGTTCTATTTACTTGTAATTAAGTGTTCCCTTTCCATCACCTAAGAATTCCAGTGTCTTTTATTGTGAATTCGTAGAACAGAAACACATTTACAGGGTGTTTTCACCTGTATTAACTTGTATTCTTATGCTTTCTAAGTAGATTCAGTAAAAAAGCCATCAGAATGATGGCAATTGAAAACATAAACAGCAAAATCGTCATTTCAGAGCTGTTTGAACGTGGTTTCCGTGTATTCCTCTTGGACGTTTTGCATTAAGGTTCTATTTACTTGTAATTCAAGTTTTCCATATCCATCACAGAAGAATTCCAGTGTTTATTATTGTGAATTCGTAGAACAGCACCACATTTACAGAGTGTTCTGACCTTTATTAACTTTTACTCTTATGTTTTGTAAGTAGATTCCTTAAAAAAACCAACAGATTGATGGGAATTGAAAACGTAAACAGCAAACTCGTCATTTCCGAGCTGTTTGAACATGTTTTCAGTGCTTATATCTTGCCTGTTTTGCATTGAGGTTAAATTTACGTGTAACTCAAGTGTTCCATATCCATCACAGAACAAATCCAGTGTTTATTATGGTGGATTCTTAGAACAGTATCCACATTTACACAGTGTTCTGACCTCTATTAACATGTATTCTATGTTTTCTAAGTAGATTCTTTGAAGACGCCAGCAGATTGATGTGAATTGAAAATGGAAAGAGTTAACCCGTCATTTCAGAGCTGTTTGAACGTGTTTTCAGTTTATTTATGTTGTCCGCTTTGTTTTAAGTTTCTATTTACTTGTAAATGAAGTGTTCCATATCCATCACAGAAGAATTCCAATGTTTATTATTGTGTATTCTTAGAACAGTAACCACATTTACAGAGTGTTCTGAGTTCTATTAACATGTATTCTTATGTTTTTTAAGTAGATTCCTTACAAAAGCCAACAGATTGATGGGAATTGAAAATGTAAACAGTAAACTCGTCCTTTCAGAGCTGTTTGAACGTGTTTTCAGTGTATTTATATTGCCCGTTTTGTATTAAGGTTCTATTTACTTGTAACTGAAGTGTTCCATATCCATCACCAAAGAATTCCAGTGTCTATTATTGTGAATTCGTAGAACAGTAGCACATTTACAGAATGTTCTGACCTCTATTAACTTGTATTCGTTTTTTTTTCTTTTTTTAATATATTTTTTATTGATTAAGATATTACATATGTGTTCTTGTCCCCACGTTATCCTCTACCCGCCCCCCCCCCTGCTCTGCCCCTCCCCCCCATTGTCCGTGTCAATTGGTTAGGCCTATATGCCTGCATGTAAGTCCTTTGGTTGATCTTCCCCTCACCCCCACCCTCCCCTACCTTCCCTCCAAAGCCCGAAAGTCCAATCAATGCCTCTCCATATCTGGATCAGTCCTTGTTCATCAGTTTATGTTGTTCCTTATATTCCACCAATGAGTGAGTTCATGTGGTATTTATCTGCTCTCCAGTTCCATCCATGTTGTGGCAAATGGTAAGAGTTCCTTTTTCTTCTTCCTCTTCTTAAAGAATACCTTTCAGCATTTCATATAATGCTGGGTTGGTGGTGATGAACTTCTTTAGCTTTTTCTTATCCGTGAAGCTCTTTGTCTGACCTTCTATTCTGAATGATAGCTTTGCTGGATAAAGTAATCTTGGTTGCAGGCTCTTGCTATTCATCACTTTGAATATTTCTTGCCACTCTCTCTGGCCTGCATGGTTTCTGTTGAGAAATCAGCTGACAGTCGTATGGGTACTCCCTTGTAGGTAACTGACTGTCTTTCTCTTGCTGCTTTTAAGATTCTCTCTTTGTCTTTTTCTCTTGGCATTTTAATTATGATGTGTCTTGGTATGGTCCTCTTTGGATTCCTTTTGGTTGGGGTTCTCTGTGCTTCCTGGGCTTGTAAGTCTATTTCTTTCACCAGGTGGGGGAAGTTTTCTGTCATTATTTCTTCAAATAGGTTTTCAATATCTTGCCCTCTCTCTTCTTCTGGTACCCCTATAATTCTGATGTTGGTACGCTTGAAGTTGTCCCAGAGGCTCCTTACACTATCTTCATATTTTTGGAATCTCTTTTCTTTTTCGGTTGGGTATTTTTTGTTTCTTTGTATTTCAAATCTTTGACTTGATTCTTGGGATCCTCTTGTCTGCTGTTGGATCTCTGTAAATTATTCTTTATTTCCGTCAGTGTATGCTTAATTTCTAGTTGGTCCTTTTTCATGTCCTCCATGGTCTCACTATACTTATTGAGGGACTCATTAAATTTATTGGCGGTTTCCATAAAATTCTTGAAAAACCTTATAAACGTGGCCTTGAACTCTATATCCAATCGTTTGCTTTCCTCTATTTCTGCCATTCGTGACCTGTTTCTCTGTCTCTGCATTTTGGCTGCTTCCTTGTGTTGATAGAGAGGCTTTGTGTGCTAGGTGTCCTGTAGGGCCCAGTGGCTCAGCCTCCCCAGTTACCTGAGGTGGACACTCTTGGTGCACCCCCTTGTGGGCTTTGTGCACAGTCTTGTTGTGGCTATGCCTTGGTTGTTGTAGGATCACTGGGAGGAATTGACCTCCCGGCCAATTGGCAGTGAGAATCAGCTGTGTCTGCAGTGGGAGAACTTCTGTGCTGGAGACACCCTTCTGGGGCATGACTTGCTTCAGTGGGGCTTTGGTGCTCACTGAGACTGCACCCTGAGTGTGTCCCTTATAGATCTGAGAAGTTGTGATCTGGATGGTCCCCCTCTGACCACTGGGTACAGTGGCTCTTGAGTCTAAGGAGGTGCTAATTTAGCCTCTGCCTGAGGTTACAAAGCAGGAACTACGAAGAGGGCTGCAGATTCCCCTTCCCTTTTTTTTGGAGTTTGGAAGTGCCTTGATAAGGCTCAGCTGTGAAGGATGCAAGCGCTGTGGGGCCTTGGGCCTTCTCTTAGAAGTTCTGAGTCTGTCTGACCTGGCTGCAGTTAGGTAATTAAAGGTTGCAAATGGCCGGGGCATTCATATGCAAAAGCCTCTGCCACAGCCTGGGTGGGGCGGGGTATCAAGGAATCAAAGGGCGGAGCAAGCAGCTATGGCAGAGCCTCAGCCCTGCCCTAAGAAGCCTCGAGTCTCAGTGTCCTGTAACGGCTGCAAGCACCTCTGAGGGAAAGCCACCCTCAAGATCGCCCGCTGCGAGACAGTCCAGTTTCTCCCCGAATAAGTCGTGGGTCCCCAGAGATTTCCCGGAACTGCGGAGTTCAGAGCTGTGGGGAGCTTGTGACTCCCTCCGGATTCAAAAAGACAACCGTGTCCTCAGGTGCCAGCCCCTATCCACGCGCGCGCGAGCCCCCTAACTCTGTGGTTTACGTCCGCAGCTCTTCTGGCTCTCAGTGTGCTTTTCTTTCCTTCTAATTGTAGAATTTACAGTCAGCCAGGCTTCTTGTGGTTCTGGATGATGTCCGTATTGTGTTTTTGAAGTATTATTCCATTGTTGTGAGCGGCAGCAATTTCCCGGGGTTTATTATGCTGCCATCTTAGTTTCTCCCTAATAACTTGTATTCTTATGCTTTCTAAGTAGATTCCGTAAAAAAGCCAACAGAATGATGGCAATTGAAAATGTAAACAGCAAAATTGTCATTTCAGAGCTGTTTAAATGTGGTTTCCGTGTATTCCTCTTGGACGTTTTGCATTAAGGTTGTATTTACTTGTAAATCAAGTGTTCCATATCCATCACAGAAGAATTCCAGTGTTTATTATTGTGGATTCTTAGAACAGTAACCACATTTACACAGTGTTGTGACCTCTATTAACATGTATTCTATGTTTTCTAAGTAGATTCCTTAAAGACACCAGCAGCTTGATGGGAATTGAAAATGGAAAGTGTAAACTCGACATTTCAGAGCTGTTTGAACGTGTTTTCAGTGTATTTCTGTTGCCCGTTTTGTATTAAGGTTCTGTTGTAGTTCAAGTGTTCCATATTTATCACAGAAGAATTCCAGTGTTTATTATTGTGAATTTTTAGAACAGTAACCACATTTACAGAGTGTTCTGAGCTCTATTGACTTGTATTCTTATATTTTCTAAGTAGATTTCTTAAAAACGCCAATAAATTGATGGGAATTGAAAATGTAAACAGTAAATCCATCATTTCAGTGCTGTTTGAATGTGTTTCAGTGCATTTCTGTTGCCCGTTTTTCATTAAGGTTCTATTTACTTGTAACTCAAGTGTTCATTTCCATCACAGGACAATTCCAGTGTTTATTATGGTGGATTCTTAGAACAGTAACCACATTTACACAGTGTTCTGACCTCTATTAACATGTATTCCATGTTTTCTAAGTAGATTCCTTGAAGACGGCAGCAGATTGATGGGAATTGAAAATGGAAAGAGTAAACACGGCATTTCAGAGCTGTTTGAACGTGTTTTCAGTGTATTTCTGTTGCCCGTTTTGTATTAAGGTTCTATTTACTTGTAATTCAAGGGTTCCATATCCATCACCGAAGAATTCCAGTGTTTATTATGGTGCAATCTTAGAACAGTAACCACATTTACAGAGTGTTCTGAGCTCTATTGACTTGTATTCTTATGTGTTCTAAGTAGATTCCTTAAAAACGCCAACAGATTGATGGGAATTGAAAACGTAAACAGTAAACTCGTCATTTCAGAGCTGTTTGAACGTGGTTTCAGTGTATTTCTGTTGCCCGTTTTGTATTAAGGATCTATTTACTTATAACTGAAGTGTTCCCTATCCATCACTGAAGAATTCCAGTGTCTATTATTGTGAGTTCGAAGAACAGAACCACATTTACAGAGTGTTCTGACCTCTATTAACTTGTATTCTTATGCTTTCTAAGTAGATTCTGTAAAAAAGCCAACAGAATGATGGCAATTGAAAACGTAAACGGCAAAATGGTCATTTCAGAGCTGTTTAAACGTGGTTTCCGTGTATTCCTCTTGGACATTTTGCATTAAGGTTGTATTTACTTGTAATTCAAGTGTTCCATATGCATCACAGAAGAATTCCAGTGTTTATTATTGCGGATTCTTAGAACAGTAACCACATTTACAAAGTCTTCTGAGGTCTATTGACTTGTATTCTTACGTTTTCTAAGTAGATTCCTTAAAAACGCCAACTGATTGATGGGAATTGAAAACGTAAACAGTAAACCGATCATTTCAGAGCTGTTTGAACCAGTTTCAGTTTATTTCTGTTGCCCATTTTGTATTAAGGTTGTATTTACTTGTAATTCAAGTGTTTCATATCCATCACAGAAGAATTCCAGTGTTTATTATTGTGGATTCTTAGAACAGTAACCACATTTACAGAGTGTTGGGAGCTCTATTGACTTGTATTCTCATGTTTTGTAAGAAGATTCCTTAAAAACGCAGGCTAATTCATGGGAATTGAAAACGTAAACAGTAAACGCGTCATTTCAGAGCTGTTTGAACGAGGTTTCCTTGTATTCCTCCTGGACGTTTTGCATTAAGGTACTATTGTAATTCAAGTGTTCCATAATTATCACAGAAGAATCCCAGTGTTTATTATTGTAAATTCTTAGTACAGTAACCACATTTACAGAGTGTTCTGAGCTCTATTGACTTGTATTCTTATATTTTCTAAGTAGATTCCTTAAAAACGCCAAAAGATTGATGGGAATTGAAAATGTAAACAGTAAATCCATCATTTCAGTGCTGTTTGAATGTGTTTCAGTGTATTTCTGTTGCCCGTTTTTCATTAAGGTTCTATTTACTTGTAACTCCAGTGTTCATTTCCAACACAGGACAATTCCAGTGTTTATTATGGTGGATTCTTAGAACAGTAACCACATTTACACAGTGTTCTGACCTCTATTAACATGTATTCTATGTTTTCTAAGTAGATTCCTTGAAGACGCCAGCATATTGATGGGAATTGAAAATGCAAAGAGTAAACTAGGCATTTCAGAGCTGTTTGAATGTGGTTACAGTGTATTTATGTGGCCCGTTTTATACTATGGTTCTATTTACTTGTAATTCAATTGTTCCATATCCATCACCAAAGAATTCCAGTGTTTATTATTGTGTATTCTTAGAACAGTAACCACATTTACAGAGTGTTCTGAGCTCTATTCACAAGTATTCATATGTGTTCTAAGTAGATTCCTTTAAAACGCCAACAGGTTGATGGACTTGAAAATGTAAACAGTAAACTCGTCATTTCAGAGCTGTTTGAACGTGGTTTCAGTGTATTTATGTTGCCCGTTTTGGATAAAGGTTCTATTTGCTTGTAACTTAAGTGTTCCATATCCATCACTGAAGAATTCCAGTGTCTATTATGTGAATTCGCAGAAGAGAACCACATTTCCAGAGTGTTCTGACCTCCATTAACTTGTATTCTTATGCTTTCTACGTAGATTCCTTAAAAAAGCCAACAGAATGAGGGCAATTGAAAAGGTTAACAGCAAAATCGTCATTTCAGAGCTGTTTGAACGTGGTTTCAGTGCATATATCATGCCCGTTTTGCATTCAGATTCTATTTACTTGTAACTCAAGTCTTCCATATCCATCACAGAACAATTCCAGTGTCTATTACGGTGGATTCTTAGAACAGTAACCACATTTACACAGTGTTCTGACCTCCATTAATATGTATTCTATGTTTTCTAAGTAGATTCCTTAAAGACGCCAGCAGATTGATGTGAATTGATAATGTATACAGTAAACTCGTCATTTCAGAGCTTTTTGATCGTGGTTACAGTGTATTTATGTTGCCCGTTTTGTACTAGGGTTCTATTTACTTGTAATTCAAGTGTTCCATATCCATCACCAAAGATTTCCAGTGTTTATTATTGTGTATTCTTAGAACAGTAACCACATTTACAGAGTGTTCTGAGCTCTATAGTCTTGTATTCTTATGTGGTCTAAGTAGATTCCTTAAAAACGCCAACAGATTGATAGTAATTGAAAACGTAAACAGTAAACTCGTCATTTCAGAGCTGTTTCAACGTGGTTTCAGTGTATTTATGTTGCCTGTTTTGGATTCAGGTTCTATTTACTTGTAACTGAAGTGTTCCCTTTCCATCACCAAAGAATTCCAGTGTCTTTTATTGTGAATTCGTAGAAAGAACCACATTTACAGAGTATTCTGACCTCTATTAACTAGTATTCTTATGCTTTCTAAGTAGATTCCGTAAAAAAGCCAACAGAATGAGGGCAATTGAAAACGTAAATAGCAAAATCTTCATTTCAGAGCTGTTTGAACTTTGTTTCAGTGTATTTATGTTGCCCGTTTTGGATTAAGGTTCTATTTACTTGTAACTCAAGTGTTCCATATCCATCCCAGAACAATTCCAGTGTTTATTATGGTTAATTCTTAGAACAGTAAACACATTTACAAAGTGCTCTGAGGTCTATTGACTTGTATTCTTATGTTTTGTAAGAAGATTCCTTAAAAACGCCAACTAATTGATGTGAATTGAAAATGGAAAGAAGAAAGTCGTCATTTCAGAGCTGTTTGAACGTGGTTTCAGTGCATATATCTTGCCCCTTTTTCATTAAGATTCTATTTACTTGTAACTCAAGTGTTCCATATCCACCACAGAACAATTCCAGTGTCTATTATGGTGGATTCTTACAACAGTAACCATATTTACAGAGTGTTCTGACCTTTATTAACATGTATTCTTTGTTTTCTAAGTAGATTCCTTAAAGACGCCAGCAGATTGATGTTAATTGATAGTGTAAACAGTAAACTCGTCATTTCAGAGCTGTTTGAACGTGGTTACAGTGTATTTATGTTGCCTGTTTTGTACTAGGGTTCTAGTTACTTGTAATTCAAGTGTTCCATATCCATCACCAAAGAATTCCAGTGTTTATTATTGTGTATTCTTAGAACAGTAACCACATTTACAGAGTGTTCTGAGCTCTATTGACTTGTACTCTTATGTGTTCTAAGTAGATTCCTTAAAACGCCTACAGATTGATGGAATTTGAAAACGTCAACAGTAAACTCCTCATTTCAGAGCTGTTTGAACGTGGTTTCAATGTATTTATGTTGCCCGTTTTGTATTAAGGTTCTACTTACTTGTAACTGAAGTGTTCCATATACATCACCGAGGAATTCCAAGGTCTATTTTGTGAATTCGTAGAACAGAACCACATTTACAGAGTGTTCTGAGCTCGATTGACTTGTATTCTTATGTGTTCTAAGTAGATTCCTTAAAATCGCCTACAGGTTGATGGGAATTGCTAATGTAAACTGTAAACTCGTCATTTCAGAGCTGTTTGGACGTGGTTTCAGTGTATTTATGTTGCCCGTTTTGTATTAAGTTTCTTTTTACTTGTAACTGAAGTGTTCCATATCCATCACCGAAGAATTCCAGGGTCTATTTTGTGAATTCGAGAATAGAACCACATTTACAGAGTGTTCTGATCTCTATTAACTTGTATTCTTATGCTTTCTAAGTAGATTCCGAAAAAAACCCAACAGAATTATGGCAATTGAAAATGTAAACAGCAAAATCTTCATTTCAGAGCTGTTTGAACTTGGTTTCAGTGCATTTATCCTGCCCGTTTTGCATTACGGTTCAATTTACTTGTAACTCAAGTGTTCCATATCCATCACAGAACAATTCCAGTGTTTACTAATGTGTATTCTTAGAACAGTAACCACATTTACAGAGTTTTCTGAGCTCTATTGACTTGTACTCTTATGTGTTCTAAGTAGATTCCTTACAAACGACAACAGATTGATGGAAATTGAAAAAGTCAACAGTGAACTCGTCATTTCAGAGCTGTTTGAACATGGTTTCAGTGTATTTATGTTGCCGTTTTGTATTGAAGAATTCCAGTGTCTTTTATTGTGAGTTCTTAGAAGAGAACCACCTTTCCGGAGTGTTCTGACCTCTATTAACTTGTATTCTTATGCTTTCTACGTAGATTCCTTAAAAAAGCCAACAGAATGAGGGCAATTGAAAACGTTAACAGCAAAATCGTCATTTCAGAGCTGTTTGAACGTGGTTTCAGTGCATATATCATGCCCGTTTTGCATTAATATTCTATTTACTTGTAACTCAAGTCTTCCATATCCATCACAGAAAAATTCCAGTGTTTATTATAGTGGATTCTTAGAACAGTAACCACATTTACACAGTCTTCTGACTTCTATTAATATGTATTCTATGTTTTCTAGGTAGATTCCTTAAAGACGCCAGCAGATTGATGTGAATTGATAATGTATACAGTAAACTCGTCATTTCAGAGCTTTTTGATCGTGGTTACAGTGTATTTATGTTGCCCATTTTGTACTAGGGTTCTATTTACTTGTAATTCAAGTGTTCCATATCCATCACCAAAGATTTCCAGTGTTTATTATTGTGTATTCTTAGAACAGTAACCACATTTACAGAGTGTTCTGAGCTCTATAGTCTTGTATTCTTATGTGGTCTAAGTAGATTCCTTAAAAATGCCAACAGATTGATGGTAATTGAAAATGTAAACAGTAAACTCGTCATTTCAGAGCTGTTTCAACGTGGTTTCAGTGTATTTATGTTGCCCGTTTTGGATTAAGGTTCTATTTACTTGTAACTGAAGTGTTCCCTTTCCATCACCAAAGAATTCCAGTGTCTTTTATAGTGAATTCGTAGAAAGAACCACATTTACAGAGTATTCTGACCTCTATTAACTAGTATTCTTATGCTTTCTAAGTAGATTCCGTAAAAAAGCCAACAGAATGAGGGCAATTGAAAACGTAAACAGCAAAATAGTCATTTCAGAGCTCTTTGAATGTGGTTTCAGTGCATATATCTTTCCCGTTTTGCATTAAGGTTCTATTTACTTGTATCTCAAGTGTTCCATATCCATCCCAGAACAATTCCAGTGTTTATTATGGTGGATTCTTAGAACAGTAAACACATTTACAATGTGCTCTGAGGTCTATTGACTTGTATTCTTATGTTTTGTAAAGAGATTCCTTAAAAACGCTAACTAATTGATGTGAATTGAAAATGGAAAGAATAAAGTCGACATTTCAGATTTGTTGGAACGTGGTTTCAGTGCATATATCTTGCCCCCTTTGCATTAAGATTCTATTTACTTGTAACTCAAGTGTTCCATATCCACCACAGAACAATTCCAGTGTCTATAATGGTGGATTCTTACAACAGTAACCATATTTACACAGTGTTCTGACCTTTATTAACATGTATTCTTTGTTTTCAAAGTAGATTCCTTAAAGACGCCAGCAGATTGATGGTAATTGATAGTGTAAACAGTAAACTCGTCATTTCAGAGCTGTTTGAACGTGGTTTCAATGTATTTATGTTGCCCGTTTTGTATTAAGGTTCTACTTACTTGTAACTGAAGTGTTCCATATACATCACCGAGGAATTCCAGGGTCTATTTTGTGAATTCGTAGAACAGAACCACATTTACAGAGTGTTCTGAGCTCGATTGACATGTATTCTTATGTGTTCTAAGTAGATTCCTTAAAAACGCCAACAGGTTGATGGGAATTGCTAACGTAAACTGTAAACTCATCATTTCAGAGCTGTTTGAAGTGGTTTCAGTGTATTTATGTTGCCCGTTTTGTATTAAGTTTCTTTTTACTTGTAACTGAAGTGTTCCATATCCATCACCAAAGAATTCCAGGGTCTATTTTGTGAATTCGAGAATAGAACCACATTTACAGAGTGTTCTGACCTCTATTAACTTGAATTCTTATGCTTTCTAAGTAGATTCCGTAAAAAACCCAACAGAATGATGGCAATTGAAAACGTAAAGAGCAAAATCTTCATTTCAGAGTTGTTTGAACTTGGTTTCAGTGCATTTATCCTGCCCGTTTTGCATTAAGGTTCAATTTACTTGTAACTCAGTGTTCCATATCCATCACCAAAGATTTCCAGTGTTTATTATTGTGTATTCTTAGAACAGTAACAACATTTACAGAGTGTTCTGAGCTCTATAGTCTTGTATTCTTATGTGGTCTAAGTAGATTCCTTAAAAACGCCAACAGATTGATGGTAATTGAAAACGTAAACAGTAAACTCGTCATTTCAGAGCTGTTTCAACGTGGTTTCAGTGTATTTATGTTTCCCGTTTTGGATTAAGGTTCTATTTACTTGTAACTGAAGTGTTCCATATCCATCACCGAAGAATTCCAGTGTCTTTTATTGTGAGTTCTTAGAAGAGAACCACATTTCCAGAGTGTTCTGACCTCTATTAACATGTATTCTTATGCTTTCTACGTAGATTCCTTATAAAAGCCAACAGAATGAGTGCAATTGAAAACGTTAACAGCAAAATCGTCATTTCAGAGCTGTTTGAAGGTGGTTTCAGTGCATATATCATGCCCGGTTTGCATTAAGATTCTATTTTCTTGTTACTCAAGTCTTCCATTTCCATTACAGAACAATTCCAGTGTCTATTATGGTGGATTCTTAGAACAGTAACCACATTTACACAGTGTTCTGACCTCCATTAATATGTATTCTATGTTTTCTAAGTAGATTCCTTAAAGACGCCAGCAGACTGATGTGAATTGATAATGTATACAGTAAGCTCGTCATTTCAGAGCTTTTTGATCGTGGTTACAGTGTATTTATGTTGCCTGTTTTGTACTAGGGTTCTAGTTACTTGTAATTCAAGTGTTCCATAGCCATCACCAAAGAATTCCAGTGTTTATTATTGTGTATTCTTAGAACAGTAACCACATTTACAGAGTGTTCTGAGCTCTATTGACTTGTACTCTTATGTGTTCTAAGTAGATTCCTTAAAACGCCTACAGATTGATGGAATTTGAAAACGTCAACAGTAAACTCCTCATTTCAGAGCTGTTTGAACCTGGTTTCAATGTATTTATGTTGCCCGTTTTGTATTAAGGTTCTACTTACTTGTAACTGAAGTGTTCCATATACTTCACCAAGGAATTTCAAGGTCTATTTTGTGAATTCGTAGAACAGAACCACATTTACAGAGTGTTCTGAGCCTGATTGACTTGTATTCTTATGTGTTCTAAGTAGATTCCTTAAATACGCCAACAGGTTGATGGGAATTGCTAATGTAAACTATAAACTCGTCATTTCAGAGCTGTTTGAACGTGGTTTCAGTGTATTTATGTTGCCCGTTTTGTATTAAGTTTCTTTTTACTTGTAACTGAAGTGTTCCATATCCATCACCAAAGAATTCCAGGGTCTATTTTGTGAATTCGAGAATAGAACCACATTTACAGAGTGTTCTGATCTCTGTTAACTTGTATTCTTATGCTTTCTAAGTAGATTCTGTAAAAAACCCAACAGAATGATGGCAATTGAAAACGTAAACAGCAAGATCGTCATTTCAGTGCTGTGTGAACGTCGTTTCAGGTCATTTATTCTGCACTTTTTGCATTAAGGTTCTATTTACTTGTAACTCAGGTGTTCCATATCCATCACAGAACAATTCCAGTGTTTATTAATGTGTATTCTTAGAACAGTAACCACATTTACAGAGTTTTCTGAGCTCTATTGACTTGTACTCTTATGTGTTCTAAGTAGATTCCTTAAAAACGCCAACAGATTGATGGAAATTGAAAACGTCAACAGTGAACTCGTCATTTCAGAGCTGTTTGAACATGGTTTCAGTGTATTTATGTTGCCGTTTTGTATTGAAGAATTCCAGTGTCTTTTATTGTGAGTTCGTAGAAGAGAACCACATTTCCAGAGTGTTCTGACCTCTATTAACTTGTATTCTTATGCTTTCTACGTAGATTCCTTAAAAAAGCCAACAGAATGAGGGCAATTGAAAACGTTAACAGCAAAATCGTCATTTCAGAGCTGTTTGAACGTGGTTTCAGTGCATATATCATGCCCGTTTTGCATTAAGATTCTATTTACTTGTAACTCAAGTCTTCCATATCCATCACAGAACAATTCTAGTGTCTATTATGGTGGATTCTTAGAACAGTAACCACATTTACACAGTGTTCTGACCTCTATTAATATGTATTCTATGTTTTCTAAGTAGATTTCTTAAAGACGCCAGCAGATTGATGTGAATTGATAATGTATACAGTAAACTCGTCATTTCAGAGCTTTTTGATCGTGGTTACAGTGTATTTATGTTGCCCATTTTGTACTAGGGTTCTATTTACTTGTAATTCAAGTGTTCCATATCCATCACCAAAGATTTCCAGTGTTTATTATTGTGTATTCTTAGAACAGTAACCACATTTACAGAGTGTTCTGAGCTCTATAGTCTTGTATTCTTATGTGGTCTAAGTAGATTCCTAAAAATGCCAACAGATTGATGGTAATTGAAAACGTAAACAGTAAACTCGTCATTTCAGAGCTGTTTCAACGTGGTTTCAGTGTATTTATGTTGCCCGTTTTGGATTAAGGTTCTATTTACTTGTAACTGAAGTGTTCCCTTTCCATCACCAAAGAATTCCAGTGTCTTTTATAGTGAATTCGTAGATAGAACCACATTTACAGAGTATTCTGACCTCTATTAACTAGTATTCTTATGCTTTCTAAGTAGATTCCGTAAAAAAGCCAACAGAATGAGGGCAATTGAAAACGTAAACAGCAAAATCGTCATTTCAGAGCTCTTTGAATGTGGTTTCAGTGCATATATCTTTCCCGTTTTGCATTAAGGTTCTATTTACTTGTAACTCAAGTGTTCCATATCCATCCCAGAACAATTCCAGTGTTTATTATGGTGGATTCTTAGAAAAGTAAACACATTTACAAAGTGCTCTGAGGTCTATTGACTTGTATTCTTATGTTTTGTAAGAAGATTCCTTAAAAACGCCAACTAATTGATGTGAATTGAAAATGGAAAGAATAAAGTCGTCATTTCAGAGCTGTTTGAACGTGGTTTCAGTGCATATATCTTGCCCCTTTTGCATTAAGATTCTATTTACTTGTAACTCAAGTGTTCCATATCCACCACAGAACAATTCCAGTGTCTATTATGGTGGATTCTTACAACAGTAACCATATTTACACAGTGTTCTGACCTTTATTAACATGTATTCTTTGTTTTCTAAGTAGATTCCTTAAAGACGCCAGCAGATTGATGTTAATTGATAGTGTAAACAGTAAACTCGTCATTTCAGAGCTGTTTGAACGTGGTTTCAATGTATTTATGTTGCCCGTTTTGTATTAAGGTTCTACTTACTTGTAACTGAAGTGTTCCATATACATCACCGAGGAATTCCAGGGTCTATTTTGTGAATTCGTAGAACAGAACCACATTTACAGAGTGTTCTGAGCTCGATTGACATGTATTCTTATGTGTTCTAAGTAGATTCCTTAAAAACGCCAACAGGTTGATGGGAATTGCTAACGTAAACTGTAAACTCATCATTTCAGAGCTGTTTGAAGTGGTTTCAGTGTATTTATGTTGCCCGTTTTGTATTAAGTTTCTTTTTACTTGTAACTGAAGTGTTCCATATCCATCACCAAAGAATTCCAGGGTCTATTTTGTGAATTCGAGAATAGAACCACATTTACAGAGTGTTCTGACCTCTATTAACTTGAATTCTTATGCTTTCTAAGTAGATTCCGTAAAAAACCCAACAGAATGATGGCAATTGAAAACGTAAAGAGCAAAATCTTCATTTCAGAGCTGTTTGAACTTGGTTTCAGTGCATTCATCCTGCCCGTTTTGCATTAAGGTTCAATTTACTTGTAACTCAGTGTTCCATATCCATCACCAAAGATTTCCAGTGTTTATTATTGTGTATTCTTAGAACAGTAACAACATTTACAGAGTGTTCTGAGCTCTATAGTCTTGTATTCTTATGTGGTCTAAGTAGATTCCTTAAAAACGCCAACAGATTGATGGTAATTGAAAACGTAAACAGTAAACTTGTCATTTCAGAGCTGTTTCAACGTGGTTTCAGTGTATTTATGTTGCCCGTTTTGGATTAAGGTTCTATTTACTTGTAACTGAAGTGTTCCATATCCATCACCGAAGAATTCCAGTGTCTTTTATTGTGAGTTCTTAGAAGAGAACCACATTTCCAGAGTGTTCTGACCTCTATTAACATGTATTCTTATGCTTTCTACGTAGATTCCTTATAAAAGCCAACAGAATGAGTGCAATTGAAAACGTTAACAGCAAAATCGTCATTTCAGAGCTGTTTGAACGTGGTTTCAGTGCATATATCATGCCCGGTTTGCATTAAGATTCTATTTTCTTGTAACTCAAGTCTTCCATTTCCATCACAGAACAATTCCAGTGTCTATTATGGTGGATTCTTAGAACAGTAACCACATTTACACAGTGTTCTGACCTCCATTAATATGTATTCTATGTTTTCTAAGTAGATTCCTTAAAGACGCCAGCAGACTGATGTGAATTGATAATGTATACAGTAAACTCGTCATTTCAGGGCTTTTTGATCGTGGTCACAGTGTATTTATGTTGCCTGTTTTGTACTAGGGTTCTAGTTACTTGTAATTCAAGTGTTCCATATCCATCACCAAAGAATTCCAGTGTTTATTATTGTGTATTCTTAGAACAGTAACCACATTTACAGAGTGTTCTGAGCTCTATTGACTTGTACTCTTATGTGTTCTAAGTAGATTCCTTAAAACGCCTACAGATTGATGGAATTTGAAAATGTCAACAGTAAACTCCTCATTTCAGAGCTGTTTGAACGTGGTTTCAATGTATTTATGTTACCCGTTTTGTATTAAGGTTCTACTTACTTGTAACTGAAGTGTTCCATATACTTCACCAAGGAATTCCAAGGTCTATTTTGTGAATTCGTAGAACAGAACCACATTTACAGAGTTTTCTGAGCCTGATTGACTTGTATTCTTATGTGTTCTAAGTAGATTCCTTAAATACGCCAACAGGTTGATGGGAATTGCTAATGTAAACTATAAACTCGTCATTTCAGAGCTGTTTGAACGTGGTTTCAGTGTATTTATGTTGCCCGTTTTGTATTAAGTTTCTTTTTACTTGTAACTGAAGTGTTCCATATCCATCACCAAAGAATTCCAGGGTCTATTTTGTGAATTCGAGAATAGAACCACATTTACAGAGTGTTCTGATCTCTATTAACTTGTATTCTTATGCTTTCTAAGTAGATTCTGTAAAAAACCCAACAGAATGATGGGAATTGAAAACGTAAACAGCAAGATCGTCATTTCAGTGCTGTGTGAACGTCGTTTCAGGTCATTTATTCTGCACGTTTTGCATTAAGGTTCTATTTACTTGTAACTCAGGTGTTCCATATCCATCACAGAACAATTCCAGTGTTTATTAATGTGTATTCTTAGAACAGTAACCACATTTACAGAGTTTTCTGAGCTCTATTGACTTGTACTCTTATGTGTTCTAAGTAGATTCCTTAAAAACGCCAACAGATTGATGGAAATTGAAAACGTCAACAGTGAACTCGTCATTTCAGAGCTGTTTGAACATGGTTTCAGTGTATTTATGTTGCCGTTTTGTATTGAAGAATTCCAGTGTCTTTTATTGTGAGTTCGTAGAAGAGAACCACATTTCCAGAGTGTTCTGACCTCTATTAACTTGTATTCTTATGCTTTCTACGTAGATTCCTTAAAAAAGCCAACAGAATGAGGGCAATTGAAAACGTTAACAGCAAAATCGTCATTTCAGAGCTGTTTGAACGTGGTTTCAGTGCATATATCATGCCCGTTTTGCATTAAGATTCTATTTACTTGTAACTCAAGTCTTCCATATCCATCACAGAACAATTCTAGTGTCTATTACAGTGGATTCTTAGAACAGTAACCACATTTACACAGTGTTCTGACCTCTATTAATATGTATTCTATGTTTTCTAAGTAGATTTCTTAAAGACGCCAGCAGATTGATGTGAATTGATAATGTATACAGTAAACTCGTCATTTCAGAGCTTTTTGATCGTGGTTACAGTGTATTTATGTTGCCCATTTTGTACTAGGGTTCTATTTACTTGTAATTCAAGTGTTCCATATCCATCACCAAAGATTTCCAGTGTTTATTATTGTGTATTCTTAGAACAGTAACCACATTTACAGAGTGTTCTGAGCTCTATAGTCTTGTATTCTTATGTGGTCTAAGTAGATTCCTAAAAATGCCAACAGATTGATGGTAATTGAAAACGTAAACAGTAAACTCGTCATTTCAGAGCTGTTTCAACGTGGTTTCAGTGTATTTATGTTGCCCGTTTTGGATTAAGGTTCTATTTACTTGTAACTGAAGTGTTCCCTTTCCATCACCAAAGAATTCCAGTGTCTTTTATAGTGAATTCGTAGATAGAACCACATTTACAGAGTATTCTGACCTCTATTAACTAGTATTCTTATGCTTTCTAAGTAGATTCCGTAAAATAGCCAACAGAATGATGGCAATTGAAAACGTAAACTGCAAAATCTTCATTTCAGAGCTGTTTGAACTTGGTTTCAGTGAATTTATCATGCCCGGTTTGCATTAAGGTTCAATTTACTTGTAACTTAAGTGTTCCGTATCCATCACAGAACAATTACACTGTTTATTATCCTGTCTTCTTACAACAATAACCACATTTACAGAGTTTTCAGAGCTCTATTGACTTGTACTCTTATGTGTTCTAAGTAGATTCCTTAAAAACGCCAACAGATTGATAGAAATTGAAAATGTCAACAGTAAACTCGTCAATTCAGAGCTGTTTGAACGTGGTTTCAGTGTATTTATGTTGCCCGTTTTGGATTAAGGTTCTATTTACTTGTAACTGAAGTGTTCCCTTTCCATCACCGAAGAATTCCAGTGTCTTTTATTGTGAATTATTAGAAGAGAACCACATTTACAGAGTGTTCTGACCTCTATTAACTTGTATTCTTATGCTCTCTAAGTAGATTACGTAAAAAAACCAACAGAATGATGGCAATTGAAAATGTAAAAAGGAAAATCGTCATTTCAGGTCTGTTTGAACGTGGTTTCAGTGCATATATCTTGCCCGTTTTGCATTAAAATTCTATTTACTTGTAACTAAGGTGTTCCATATCCATCACAGAACAATTCCACTGTTTATAATGGTGGATTCTTAGAACAGTAACCACATTTACAGAGTATTCCGAGCTCTATTAACATGTATTCTTTTGTTTTCTAAGTGGATTCCATAAAAAGACTAACAGATTGTAGGAATTGAAATTGTAAAGTGTAAACTCGTCATTTCAGATCTATTTGAATGAGTTTTCAGTGTATTTATGTTGCCCGTTTTGTATTACGGTACTATATACTTGTAATTCAAGTGTTCCATATCCATCACAGAAGAATTCCAGTGTTTATTATTGTGAATCCTTAGAACAGTTACCACATTTACAGAGGGGACTGAGTTCCAGTAACTTGTATTCTTAAGTTTTCTAAGTAGATTCCTGAAAATTGACAACAGATTAATTGGAATTGAAAGTATAAACAGTAAACTCGTCATTTCAGAGCTGTTTGAACGTGTTTTTAGTATATTGATGTTGCCCGTTTTGTATTACGGTTCTCTATTCTTGTAATTCAAGTGTTCCATATCCATCACAGAAGAATTCCAATGTTTATTATTGTCAATTATACGAATTTAACCACATTTTCAGAGTGTTCTGCGCTCTACTAACTTGTATTCTTAAGTTTTCTATGTAGATTCCTGATAATTGACAACAGATTAATGCGAATTGAACATATAAACAGTAAATTCGTCATTTCAGAACTGTTTGAACGTGTTTTCAGTGTATTTATATTGACCGTTTTGTATTACGGTTCTATTGACTTGTAATTCAAGTGTTCCATATCCATAGAAGAACAATTCCATTGTTTATCATTGTGAGTTCTTAGAACAGTAACCACATTAACAGAGTGTTCTGACCTCTATTAACATGTATTCTTTTGTTTTCTTAGTGGATTCCTTAAAAAGAGCAACAGATTGATGGGAATTGAAAATGTAAAGAGTAAACTCGTCATTTCAGATCTATTTGAACGAGTTTTCAGTGTATTTATGTTGCCCGTTTTGCATTACGGTTCCATATACTTGTAATTCAAGTATTCCATATCCATCACAGAAGAATTCCAGTGTTTATTATTGTGAATCCTTAGAACAGTTACCACATTTACAGAGTGTACTGTGCTCCAGTAACTTGTATTCTTAAGTTTTCTGAGTAAATTCCTGAAAATTGACAACAGATTAATTGGAATTGAAAGTATAAACAGTAAACTCGTCATTTCAGAGCTGCTTGTACGTGTTTTCAGTGTATTTATGTTGCCGTTTTGTATTACGGTTTTAATTACTTGTATTTCAAGTGTTTCATATCCATCACAGAAGAACTCCAGTTTTTATAATTGTGAATCCTTACAACACTTACCACATTTACAGACTGTTCTGAGCTCTAGTAACTTGTATTCTTAAGTTTTCTATGTGGATTCCTAATAATTGACAACAGATTAATGGGAATTAAAAATATAAACAGTAAATTCGTCAGTTCAGAGCTGTTTGAACGTGTTTTCAGTGTATTTATATTGACCGTTTTGTATTACGGTTCTATTGACTTGTAATTCAAGTGTTCCATATCTATAGAAGTACAATTTTATTGTTTGTCATTGTGAGTTCTTAGAACAGTAACCACATTAACAGAGTGTTCTGAGCTCTATTAACATGTATTCTTTTGTTTTCTAGTGGATTCCTTAATAACGCCAACAGATTGATGGGAATTGAAAATGTAAACAGTAAACTCGTCATTTCAGATCTATTTGAACGTGTTTTCAGTGTATTTATGTTGCCCGTTTTGTATTATGGTACTATATACTTGTAATTCAAGTGTTCCATATCCATCACAGAAGAATTCCAGTGTTTATTATTGGAATCTTTAGAACAGTTACCACATTTACAGAGTGTACTGAGCTCCAGTAACTTGTATTCTTTCTTTCTTTCTTCTTTCTTTCTTTCTTTCTTTCTTTCTTTCTTTCTTTCTTTCTTTCTTTCTTTCTTTCTATTTTTTTTATTACAAAGGGTATTACATATGTGTCCATTTCCCCCGCCCCCGCGCCCTAGACAGTTCCGTAGCCTCCTCTATCCCCCAGTGTCTTATGTCCATTGTTTATGCTTATATGCATGCATACAAGTCCTTTGGTTGATCTCTTACCCCCCTACCTCCTGCCCCTCAACCCTCCCCGGCCTTCCTGCTGCAGTTTGACAATCTGTTTGAGGCAGCTCTGCCTCTGTATCTATTATTGTTCAAAAATTTATAATGGTCTCAATTATCCATGAATAAGTGAGATCATGTGGTATTTTTCCTTCATTGACTGGCTTATTTTACTTAGCATAATGCTCTCCAGTTCCATCCATGCTGTTGCAAATGGTAAGAGTTCCTTCCTTTTTAGAGCAGCGTAGTATTCCATCGTGTAGATGTACCACGGTTTTCTAATCCATTCATCTACTGATGGGCACTTGGGCTGTTTCCAGATCTTAGCTATGGTGAATTGTGCTGCTATGAACATAGGGGTGCATATATCCTTTCTGATTGGTGTTTCTGTTTTCTTGGGATATATTCCTAGAAGTGGGATCACAGGGTCAAATGGGAGTTCCATTTGTAGTTTTTTGAGGAAACTCCATACTGTCTTCCATAGTGGCTGCACCAGTCTGCATTCCCACCAGCAGTGCACGAGTGTTCCTTTTTCTCCACATCCTCTCCAGCACTTGTCGTTTGTTGATTTGTTGATGATAGCCAGTCTGACAGGTGTGAGATGGTACCTCATTGTTGTTTTGATTTGCATCTCTCAGATGATTAGTGACTTTGAGCATGTTTTCATATGTCTCTTGGCTTTCTGAATGTCCTCTTTTGAAAGGTGTCTATTTAGGTCCTTTGCCCATTTTTTGATTGGATTGTTTATCTTCCTTTTGTTAAGTTGTATGCGTTCCCTATAAATTTTGGAGATTAGGCCCTTATCAGATATGACATTGGCAAATATGTTTTCCCACACAGTGGGTTTTCTTGTTGTTTTGTTGATGGTTTCTTTTGCTGTGCAGAAGCTTTTTATTTTGATGTAGTCCCATTTGTTCATTTTCTCTTTAGTTTCAAGTGTCCTAGGAGCTGTATCAGTGAAGAAATTGCTTCGGCATATGTCGGAGATTTTGTTGCCTTTGGATTCTTCTAGAATTTTTATGGTTTCCTGTCGTACATTTAAGTCCTTTATCCATTTTGAGTTTATTTTTGTGTATGGTGTAAGTTTGTGGTCTAGTTTCATTTTCTTGCATATATCTGTCCAATTTTCCCAGCTCCATTTATTGAAGAGACTATCTTGGCTCCATTGTGTGTTCTTGCCTCCTTTGTCAAATATTAATTGAGCATATTGGTTCGGGCCAATTTCTGGGCTCTCTATTCTATTCCATTGATCTATATGCCTATTCTTGTGCCAGTACCAGGCAGTTTTGAGAACAGTGGCTTTGTAATACATCTTGATATCTGGTATTGAGATCCCACCTACTTTGTTCTTTTTCGGGATTGCTGCAGCTATTCGGGGTCTTTTTTTATTCCAGATGAATTTTTGGAGAGTTCGTTCTAGATCTATGAAGTATGCCATTGGTATTTTAATGGGAAGTGCATTGAATTTATAGATTGCTTTGTGTAGTATGGACATTTTAATGATGTTGATTCTACCAATCCATGAACACGGTATGTTCTTCCATCTGTTTATGTCTTCCTCTATATCTTTTTTCAACATCCTGTAGTTTTCTGAGTAGAGGTCTTTTACCTCTTTAGTTAAGTTTATTCCTAGGTAGCTTAATTTTTTTGGTGTGATGGTAAACGGGATTGTTTATATAATCTCACTTTCTGAAAGTTCACTATTGGTGTATAGAAATGCCTCAGATTAATTGGGGTCAATTTTGTATCCTGCTACATTGCCAAATTCATGTATTAAGTCTAGTAGCTTTTTGATGGAGTCTCTAGGGTTTTGTATGTATAATATCATGTCGTCAGGAAATAAGGACAGTTTTACTTCCTCTTTTCCAATTTGGATGCCTTTTATTTCTTCTTCTTGCCTAATTGCAGTGGCTAACACTTCCAGTACTATGTTAAACAGGAGTGGTGAGAGGGGGCACCCCTGTCTTGTTCCTGTTCTTAGGGGAAATGGTGTTAGTTTTTGTCCATTGAGTATGATGCTGGCTGTGGGCCTGTCATATATGGCTTTTATTATGTTGAGGTATGATCCTTCTACTCCCGCCTTACTGAGAGTTTTCATCAAAAATGGGTGTTGAATTTTGTCAAATGCTTTTTCTGCATCAATTGATATGACCATGTGGTTTTTTTCTTTCAATTTGTTTATGTGATGTATCACGTTTATTGATTTGCGGATATTGTACCATCCTTGCATCCCTGGGATAAATCCTACTTGGTCATGGTGTATGATCTTTCTGATGTACTGCTGGATCCGATTTGCTAAGATTTTGTTGAGGATTTTGGCATCTATGTTCATGAGGGATATTGGCCTGTAATTCTCTTTCATTGTGTTGTCTTTACCTGGTTTTGGTATTAGGGTGATGCTGGCTTCATAGAATGAGCTTGGAAGTGTTCCTTCCTCTTGAATTTTTTGTAGTAGTCTGAGGAGGATAGGTTTTACTTTTTCCTTGAATGTTTGGTAAAACTCCCCTGTGAAGCCGTCTGGTCCTGGGCTTTTGTTTGATGGAAGCTTTTTGATGACTGCTTCAATTTCTTCCATAGTTATTGGCCTGTTGAGATTTTTAGATTCTTCCTGATTGAGTTTTGGAATGTTGTATTTTTCTAGGAATTTGTCCATTTCCTCCAGGTTGTCTAGTTTGTTGGAGTAGAGCTGTCGAAAGTATTTTTTAACAATCATTTGTATTTCTGTGGGGTCTGTTGTTATTTCGCCTCTATCGTTTCTGATTTTGTTTATTTGGGTCCTCTCTCTTTGCTTCTTGGTGAGTCTGGCTAGGGGTTTATCAATCTTGTTTATCCTTTCAAAGAACCAGCTCTTGGTTTCATTGATTTTCTGTATTGTTTTTTGGTCTCTATGTCATTTATTTCTGCTCTAATCTTTATTATCTCCTTCCTTCTGCTCACTCTGGGGTTTTCTTGTTGCTCTCTTTCTAAATCTTTGAGTTGTAGAGTTAGATGATTTACTACCATTTTTTCTTGTTTTTTTGAGATAGGCCTGTAGAGCTATAAACTTCCCTCTCAGGACTGCTTTCATTGTGTCCCATAGGTTTTGGATTGTTGTGTTTTCATTGTCATTAGTTTCCAGGATGTTTTTAATTTCTTCTTTGATCTCATTGGTAACCCAATCAATATTTAATAGCATGCTATTCAGCTTCCAGGTGTTTGAGTATTTTGGGTTGTTTTTATTGTAGTTTATTTCTAATATTATGCCATCGTGGTCTGTGAAGATGCTTGGTATGATTTCAATCTTCTTGAATTTGGGGATACTTTGCTTGTGACCCAATATGTGGTCTATTTTTGAATATATCCCATGAGCACTTGAGAAGAACGTATATTCCCTGGCTTTGGGGGGAAGCGTTCTGAAGATGTCTATTAAGTCCATCTGATCAAGTGAGTCATTTAGGATTGCTGTATCTTTGCTGATTGTTTGTCTATAGGACTTATCCAGTGCTGTCAGTGGTGTATTAAAGTCCCCTACTATGATTGTATTGTTGTCGATCTCTCTTTTGATATCTTCCAGGAGTTTTTTTATAAATTTGGGTGCTCCTGCATTGGGTGCATATATGTTTACCAGGGTTATATCTTCTTGTTGTATTGATCCCTTTAGTATTATGAAGTGGTCTTCCGTATCTCTTGTTATGGCCTTCACTTTGAGGTCTATTTTGTCCGATATAAGTATTGCTACCCCAGCTTTCTTTTCCTTTCCATTTGCTTGAAAGATATTTTTCCATCCTTTCACTTTCAGTCTGTGTGAGTCCCTTCTAATGAGGTGGGTTTCTTGTAGACAGCAGATGTATGGGTCATGTTTTTTTATCCATTCAGCCACTTGATGTCTTTTGGTTGGAGCATTTTGTCCGTTTACGTTTAAAGTTATTATTGAAAGGTACTTGTTTGTAGCCATTTCTTTTATTGTGTGGCTGTTTTCTTTCTGAGCTTTTTATTTCTTCTTTTTATACCAGACCCTTTAGCATTCCTTGCATTGCTGGCTTGGTGGTGATAAACTCCCTTAGCCCTTTTTTGTCTGTGAAGCTTCTTATTTCCCCTTCAAGTTTGAATGATAGCCTTGCTGGATAGAGTATTCTTGGATTCAGTCCTTTGCTTTGCATCACTTTGTAAATTTCCGTCCATTCTTTTCTGGCCTGATGTGTTTCTGTTGAGAAATCATTTGATAATCTAATGGGGGATCCCTTGTATGTGACTTTCTGTCTCTCTCTTGCGGCCTGTAAGATTTTCTCTTTGTCCTGAACATTTGCCATGGTAATTATGATGTGTCTTGCTGTAGGTCTTTTCGGGTTCACCTTGTTTGGGACTCTCTGGGCTTGTGTGACTTTTTTCTTCCCCATCTCAGGGAAGTTTTCTGATATTATTTCTTCGAATAGGTTTTCTAATCCTTGTTCATCTTTCTGTTGTTCTGGTACCCCTATTATTCGTATGTTGTTTCGTTTCATGTTGTCCCAAAGCTCCCTTAGGCTCTCCTCCTGTCTTTTAATTTTTTTCTCCAATTGCAGTACATTTTGGGTGTGTTTTGCTTCCTTCTCTTCTAATTCACTAATTTGGTCCTCCGCTTCTCCTAGTCTACTGTTGATACTTTCAATGGTGTTTTTTATTGCAGCTATATCACTCTTCATTTCTTCTTGGGTCTTACTTAAGTTGTTGACTTTTTCATCTGTTTCTTTTAGCTTCTTGTAGAGGTTGTCGATTTTTTCCTCCATCCGGTTTATGCACTCTAGGACCCTTATTCTGAATTCGTTTTCTGTCATGTTGCATGCCTCTTTATTACTTAGCTGCTTTTCTGGAGAGTCCTCCTTCTCTTTCCTTTGGGGGTTTCTTTGTCTACCCATGTTTGATCTCACTGACATATCTAGACGTTGAGTCGTTCAGTGGCTGCTCCTTGGGTGGCAGTGAGTCCTTGGTCTGTGGTTGCTCTTCGGGCGGTTGCGGAAGCAGCTGCTCTGCAGTTGACGGCAACTCCTCTGGTGGGTGCTGTTCACAGCTGTGGTGACTCTTCTGGCTGGTGGGGGCAGTTTCACGTACAGCTGCTGTTCCTTAGCAGAGGGTATGGTGCTCAGGAGATTGCTGTTGCTTGGATCTGCTGCGTTGATTTAAGGGCACAAAATACAACACAACAAGGCACCACGTACCAGGCACTAAACACAAATATATTCACAATATTAATAACCCCAAATAAAGGCGACCACCCAAATTAAGAGAATTAGGGGATAAGGCAGAAGGAAAAGAAAAAGATAAAAGAGAAAAAAGAAAAGTATGGACCAAAAAAAGGAGTGTAAAAATGAAATTGGGAAAAAGAAGGGGGGAAAATAAAAGCGAGAAAAGAAAAAAAAATGAAAAGAGAGAATGAAGTGGAAGAGGGGAAGAGACTTTTTATATGATGAGAATACTCCTATAGAACCACCACTAATCCCAGCAAATTCCAGCAACAGCTCCATGTAGATGGATGCAAACTAGAAACAACCAATAATATAACGATGAAAATAGAATGGAGAACACTAATCCCAAAATAAAATAGAGAGAAAATAAAATGGCACTTTAAAAGATGGTAAGATGGTAGCAGTAATAATACTGGTTAAAAATAAGAAGGTAGTAATTAAAAGGGTAAAACCAGGTGATGGAAAAAGAAGAGAAAAAAAAAAGAAGAAAAAAAAGAGAAAAAATAAATAAAAATAAAAAAAGGAAAGAAAATAAAAAAAAATTGGTTTCTTAGTTAAAAGGTGAAAAAAGAAAAAAAAATTGCAGTAGTGAAGGTCCTTCGGTTCTTCTATTCTTCAGTCTGGCTCGCCTTTAGTCCTGCCAGGTATTCAGGAGAGTGTTGAGTTTCCCTGCGATACACTGTTCCTCTGTGTTGTAAATCACAGTCCTTATTTTAAAGCAGGCCGGATTTTGTTTCCCAGACTGCCTTATTTTGTGTTTAGCAAAGAGTCAGTTTGTGGCTCAGCCTCTGGGTTGCAGTGTTCTGGGCTTGGCCTCTGAGGCTATATGGCATTGAAAATCCCTCTATAGGCCAGGCCCTGTTAACTCCCGGGTGCTGATCAGATTATTTTAATCCTTGATCTCATTCAGGGTGGAATATGGGTGTGGTTGTGCTCCTTGCCTGGGGGCTGGGGGGAGGAGTCTCATCCTCTGGAGAGAATGGCTGCCCCAGTCCTGGGCTGAGGGGCGTCTCAGCACTCAATTCGTTTCCATCTCTCCTGGCCCCCCTTCTCTCCTCAGTCTCTCCCCAGATTCCACTCCTCCGCACCCTCTCCCTCTGTTCAGCACAGGTGAGTGTCTGTATCCGAAATGTCCCATGAACAGGATTCCGCGAGAACAAACAAACAAACGCCGGCCGCGGAAAACGGGGAAGGCTTAGTCCCTGTAAACTCTTCTTTTACGGGCACTGCATGGTCAGGTCAGCTCTTCAGGCTGCCCCCTTTAGGCTCAGTCCTCCGTGATCACAGAACCCAGCTCTCAAATCCCCCCGGTGCCAGGAATCCCGCGGATCGCCTTTCCTCCGTCAGGGGCTGTGCCTGTCCAAGGGACGCGGCTGTCTGCCACGCGGTCTCACTCTGACCCTCTGGGCTCAGAGGTCTGAGAAACTTTCCTGCCCGAATCCCTGGTATTTTTTTACCTTTCCAGGGGAGTTCTGCCCTTCCCAGCTGCAAACTGTCACACCAGATGAGCAATTTCGCCAATTCGGGGTGGGTGTTATTAGTTTCAGCTGCTCACTCCATTTGTTCCGGGACACGACCTGGGACGCGTCTGCCTATCTCGCCACCATCTTCTTCAACCCTTCAGTAACTTGTATTCTTAAGTTTTCTATGTAGATTCCTGATAAATGACAACAGAATAATGGGAATTGAAAATATAAACAGTAAATTCATCATTTCAGAGCTATTTGAAGGGGTTATCAGTGTATTTATGTTGCCTGTTTTGTATTACGGATCTATATACTTGTAATTCAAGTGTTCCATATCCATCACAGAAGAATTCCAGTGTTTATTATTGTCAATTCTTAGGAAAGTAACCACATTTACAGAGTGTACTTAGCTCTAATAACTTGTATTCTTAAGTTTTCTAAGTAGATTCCTGAAAATTGACAACAGATTAATGAGAATTGAAAGTATAAACAGTAAACTCGTCATTTCAGAGCTGTTTGAACGTGTTTTTAGTATATTGATGTTGCCCGTTTTGTGTTACGGTTCTATTGACTTGTAATTCAAGTGTTCCATATCCATAGAAGAACGATTCCATTGTTCATCATTGTTAATTCTTAGAACAGTAACCTCATTTACAGAGTGTTCTGAGCTCTTTTACCATATAATCTTATGTTTTCCAAGTGGATTCCTTAAAAAGGCCAATGGATTGTTGGGAATCGAAAAGTAGAGTAAACTCCTCATTTCAGATCAATTTGAACGACTCTTCAGTGTATTTATGTAGCCCGTTTTGTATTACGGTTTTATTTACTTGAATTTCAAGTGTGCCATATCCATCAGAGAAGAACTCCAGTTTTTATAATTGTGAATCCTTACAACCCTTACCACATTTACAGACTGTTCTGAGCTCTAGTAACTTGTATTCTTAAGTTTTCTATGTAGATTCCTGATAATTGACAACAGATTAATGGGAATTGAAAATATAAACAGTAAATTCGTCATTTCAGAGCTGTTTGAACGAGTTTTCAGTGTATTTATATTGACCGTTTTGTATTACGGTTCGATTGACTTGTAATTTAAGTGTTCCATATCCGTAGAAGAACAATTCCATTGTTTATCATTGTGAGTTCTTAGAACAGTAACTACATTTACAGAGTATTCCGAGCTCTATTACCATGTATTTTTATGTTTTCTAGGTAGATTCCTTAAAAACTCCATCAGATTGATGGAAATTGAAAATGTAAAGAGTAAACTCATCATTTCAGATCTATTTGAACGAGTTTTCAGTGTCTTTATGTTGCCTGTTTTGTATTACGGTTCTATATAGTTGTAATTCAAGTGATCCATATCCATCAAAGAAGAATTCCAGTTTTTATTATTGTGAATCCTTAGAACAGTTACCACATTTACAGAGTGTACTGAGCTCTAGTAACTTGTATTCTTAAGTTTTCTAAGTAGATTCCTGAAAATTGACAACAGATTATGGGAATTGAAAGTATAAACAGTAAACTCGTCATTTCAGAGCTGTTTGAATGTGTTTTTGTATATTGATGTTGCCAGTTTTGTATTACGGTTCTATTGACTTGTAATGCAAGTGTTCCATATCCACAGAAGTACAATTCTATGGTTTATCATTGTGAATTCTTAGAATAGTAACCACATTTACAGAGTGTTCCAAGCTCTATTACCATGTATTCTTATGTTTTCTAAGTGGATTCCTTAAAAAGGCCAATGGATTGATGGGAATTGAAAATGTAAAGCGTAAACTCGTCATTTCAGATCTATTTTAACGACTTTTAAGTGTATTTATGTTGTCCGTTTTGTATTACGTTCTATATACTTGTAATTCAAGTGATCCATATCTATCAAAGAAGAATTCCAGTTTTTATTATTGTGAATCCTTAGAACAGTTACCACATTTACAGAGTGTACTGAGCTCTAGTAACTTGTATTCTTAAGTTTTCTAAGTAGATTCCTAAAAATTGACAACAGATTAATGGGAATTGAAAGTATAAACAGTAAACTCGTCATTTCAGAGGTGTTTGAACGTGTTTTCAGTATATTGATGTTGCCCGTTTTGTATTACGGTTCTATTGACTTGTAATTCAAGTGTTCCATATCTATAGAAGTACAATTTTATTGTTTGTCATTGTGAGTTCTTAGAACAGTAACCACATTAACAGAGTGTTCTGAGCTCTATTAACATGTATTCTTTTGTTTTCTAGTGGATTCCTTAATAACGCCAACAGATTGATGGGAATTGAAAATGTAAACAGTAAACTCGTCATTTCAGAGCTATTGGAAAGAGTTTTCAGTGTATTTATATTGCCCGTTTTGTATTACGGTTCTATATACTTGAAATTCAAGTGTTCCATATCCATCGCAGAAGAATTCCAGTGCTTAATATTGTGTATCCTTAGAACAGTTACCACATTTACAGAGTGTACTGAGCTCTAGTAACTTGTATTCTTAAGTTTTCTAAGTAGATTCCTGAAAATTGACACAAGATTAATTGGAATTGAATGTATAAACATTAAACTCGTCATTTCAGAGCTGTTTGAACGTGTTTTTAGTATATTGATGTTCCCCTTTTTGTATTACGGTTCTATTGACTTGTAATTCAGGTGTTCCATATCCATAGAAGAACGATTCCATTGTTCATCATTGTGAATTCTTAGAAGAGTAACCTCATTTACAGAGTGTTCTGAGCTCTTTTACCATGTATTCTTATGTTTTCTAAGTGAATTCCTCAAAAAGGCCAATGGATTGTTGGGAATCGAAAAGTAGAGTAAACGCGTCATTTCAGAGCTGTTTGAACGTGTTTTCAGTGTATTTATGAAGTCCGTTTTGTATTACGGTTTTATTTACTTGTGTTTCAAGTGTTCCATATCCATCACAGAAGAACTCCAGTTTTTATAATTGTGAATCCTTATAACAGTTACCACATTTACAGAGTGTTCTGAGCTCTAGTAACTTGTATTCTTAAGTTTTTTATGTAGATTTCTGAGAATTGACAACAGATTAATGGGAATTGAAAATATAAAAAGTAAATTCGTCATTTCAGAGATGTTTGAACGTGTTTTCAATGTATTTTTGTTGACCATGTTGTATTACAGTTCTATTGACTTGTAATTCAAGTGTTCCATTTCCATAGAAGTACAATTTTATTGTTTATCATTGTGAGTTCTTAGAACAGTAACCACATTAACAGAATGTTCTGAGCTCTATTAACATGTATTCTTTTGGTTTTTAAGTGGATTCAATGAAAAGGGCAACAGATTGATGGGAATTGAAAATGTAAAGAGTAAACTCATCATTTCAGATCTATTTGAACGAGTTTTCAGTGTATTTATGTTGCCCGTTTTGTATTACGGTTCTATTGACTTGTAATTCAAGTGTTCCATATCCACAGAAGTACAATTTTATTGTTTATCATTGTGAGTTCTTAGAACAGTAACCACATTAACAGAGTATTCTGATCTCTAATAACATGTATTCTGTTGTTTTTTAAGTGGATTTCTTAAAAAGGGCAAGAGATTAATGGGAATTGAAAATGTAAAGAGTAAACTCGTCATTTCAGATCTATTTGAACGAGTTTTCAGTGTATTTATGTTGCCCGTTTTGTATTACGGTTCTATATACTTGTAATTAAAGTGTTCCATATCCATCACAGATGAATTCCAGTGTTTATTATTGTGAATCCTTAGAACAGTTACCACATTTACAGAGTGTACTGAGCTCTAGTAACTTGTATTCTTAAGTTTTCTAAGTAGATTCCTGAAAATTGACAACAGATTAATGGGAATTGAAAGTATAAAGAGTAATCTCATCATTTCAGAGCTGTTTGAACGTGTTTTTAGTATATTGATGTTGCCCGTTTTGTATTACGGTTCTATTGACTTGTAATTCAAGTGTTCCATATCCATAGAAGAACGATTCCATTGTTCATCATTGTGAATTCTTAGAAGAGTAACCTCATTTACAGAGTGTTCTGAGCTCTTTTACCATGTATTCTTATGTTTTCTAAGTGAATTCCTCAAAAAGGCCAATGGATTGTTGGGAATCGAAAAGTAGAGTAAACTCCTCATTTCAGATCAATTTGAATGACTTTTCAGTGTATTTATGTAGCCCGTTTTCTATTACGGTTTTATTTACTTGTATTTCAAGTGTTCCATATCCTTCACAGAAGAACTCCAGTTTTTATAATTGTGAATCCTTAGAACAGTTACCACATTTACAGAGTGTTCTGAGCTCTAGTAACTTGTATTCTTAAGTTTTCTAAGTAGATTCCTAAAAATTGACAACAGATTAATGGGAATTGAAAGTATAAACAGTAAACTCGTCATTTCAGAGATGTTTGAACGTGTTTTCAATGTATTTTTGTTGACCATGTTGTATTACAGTTCTATTGACTTGTAATTCAAGTGTTCCATTTCCATAGAAGTACAATTTTATTGTTTATCCTTGTGAGTTCTTAGAACAGTAACCACATTAACAGAATGTTCTGAGCTCTATTAATATGTATTCTTTTGGTTTTTAAGTGGATTCAATGAAAAGGGCAACAGATTGATGGGAATTGAAAATGTAAAGAGTAAACTCATCATTTCAGATCTATTTGAACGAGTTTTCAGTGTCTTTATGTTGCCTGTTTTGTATTACGGTTCTATATAGTTGTAATTCAAGTGATCCATATCCATCAAAGAAGAATTCCAGTTTTTATTATTGTGAATCCTTAGAACAGTTACCACATTTACAGAGTGTACTGAGCTCTAGTAACTTGTATTCTTAAGTTTTCTAAGTAGATTCCTGAAAATTGACAACAGATTAATGAGAATTGAAAGTATAAACAGTAAACTCGTCATTTCAGAGCTGTTTGAACGTGTTTTTAGTATATTGATGTTGCCCGTTTTGTGTTACGGTTCTATTGACTTGTAATTCAAGTGTTCCATATCCATAGAAGAACGATTCCATTGTTCATCATTGTTAATTCTTAGAACAGTAACCTCATTTACAGAGTGTTCTGAGCTCTTTTACCATGTATTCTTATGTTTTCTAAGTGAATTCCTTAAAAAGGCCAATGGATTGTTGGGATTCGAAAAGTAGAGTAAACCCGTCATTTCAGAGCTTTTTGAACGTGTTTTCAGTGTATTTATGTAGCCCGTTATCTATTACGGTTTTATTTACTTGTATTTCAAGTGTTCCATATCCTTCACAGAAGAACTCCAGTTTTTATAATTGTGAATCCTTAGGACAGTTACCACATTTACAGAGTGTTCTGAGCTCTAGTAACTTGTATTCTTAAGTTTTCTAAGTAGATTCCTAAAAATTGACAACAGATTAATGGGAATTGAAAGTATAAACAGTAAACTCGTCATTTCAGAAGTGTTTGAACTTGTTTTCAGTATATTGATGTTGCCCGTTTTGTATTACGGTTCTATTGACTTGTAATTCAAGTGTTCCATATCTATAGAAGTACAATTTTATTGTTTGTCATTGTGAGTTCTTAGAACAGTAACCACATTAACAGAGTGTTCTGAGCTCTATTAACATGTATTCTTTTGTTTTCTAGTGGATTCCTTAATAACGCCAACAGATTGATGGGAATTGAAAATGTAATCAGTAAACTCGTCATTTCAGAGCTATTGGAAAGAGTTTTCAGTGTATTTATATTGCCCGTTTTGTATTATGGTTCTATATACTTGAAATTCAAGTGTTCCATATCCATCGCAGAATTCCAGTGCTTAATATTGTGTATCCTTAGAACAGTTACCACATTTACAGAGTGTACTGAGCTCTAGTAACTTGTATTCTTAAGTTTTCTAAGTAGATTCCTGAAAATTGACACAAGATTAATTAGAATTGAATGTATAAACATTAAACTCGTCATTTCAGAGCTGTTTGAACGTGTTTTTAGTATATTGATGTTGCCCGTTTTGTGTTACGGTTCTATTGACTTGTAATTCAAGTGTTCCATATCCATAGAAGAACGATTCCATTGTTCATCATTGTTAATTCTTAGAACAGTAACCTCATTTACAGAGTGTTCTGAGCTCTTTTACCATATAATCTTATGTTTTCCAAGTGGATTTCTTAAAAAGGCCAATGGATTGTTGGGAATAGAAAAGTAGAGGAAACTTGTCATTTCAGAGCTGTTTGAACGTGTATTCAGTGTATTTATGAAGTCCGTTTTGTATTACGGTTTTATTTACTTGTGTTTCAAGTGTTCCATATCCATCACAGAAGAACTCCAGTTTTTATAATTGTGAATCCTTATAACAGTTACCACATTTACAGAGTGTACTGAGCTCTAGTAACTTGTATTCTTAAGTTTTCTAAGTAGATTCCTGAAAATTGACAACAGATTATGGGAATTGAAAGTATAAACAGTAAACTCATTTCAGAGCTGTTTGAACGTGTTTTAAGTATATTTGTTGACCATGTTGTATTACAGTTCTATTGACTTGTAATTCAAGTGTTCCATTTCCATAGAAGTACAATTTTATTGTTTATCCTTGTGAGTTCTTAGAACAGTAACCACATTAACAGAATGTTCTGAGCTCTATTAATATGTATTCTTTTGGTTTTTAAGTGGATTCAATGAAAAGGGCAACAGATTGATGGGAATTGAAAATGTAAAGAGTAAACTCATCATTTCAGATCTATTTGAACGAGTTTTCAGTGTCTTTATGTTGCCCGTTTTCTATTACCGTTCTATGGACTTGTAATTCAAGTGTTCCATATCCATCACAGAAGATTCCAGTGTTTATTATTCTGAATCCTGAGAACAGTTACCACATTTACATAGTGTTCTGAGCTCTAGTAACTTGTATTCTTAAGTTTTCTAAGTAGATTCCTGAAAATTGACAACAGATTAATGGGAATTGAAAGTATAAACAGTAAACTCGTCATTTCAGAGCTGTTTGAACGTGTTTTCAGTATATTGATGTTGCCCGTTTTGTATTACGGTTCTATTGACTTGTAATTCAAGTGTTCCATATCTATAGAAGTACAATTTTATTGTTTGTCATTGTGAGTTCTTAGAACAGTAACCACATTAACAGAGTGTTCTGAGCTCTATTAACATGTATTCTTTTGTTTTCTAGTGGATTCCTTAATAACGCCAACAGATTGATGGGAATTGAAAATGTAAAGAGTAAACTCATCATTTCAGATCTATTTGAACGAGTTTTCAGTGTCTTTATGTTGCCTGTTTTGTATTACGGTTCTATATAGTTGTAATTCAAGTGATCCATATCCATCAAAGAAGAATTCCAGTTTTTATTATTGTGAATCCTTAGAACAGTTACCACATTTACAGAGTGTACTGAGCTCTAGTAACTTGTATTCTTAAGTTTTCTAAGTAGATTCCTGAAAATTGACAACAGATTAATGGGAATTGAAAGTATAAACAGTAAACTCGTCATTTCAGAGCTGTTTGAACGTGTTTTTAGTATATTGATGTTGCCCGTTTTTTATTACGGTTCTATTGACTTGTAATTCAAGTGTTCCATATCCATAGAAGAACGATTCCATTGTTCATCATTGTGAAATCTTAGAACAGTAACCTCATTTACAGAGTATTCTGAGCTCTTTTAACATGTATTCTTTTGTTTTTTAAGTGGATTCCTTAAAAAGACCAATGGATTGTTGGGAATCGAAAAGTAGAGTAAACTCGTCATGTCAGAGCGGTTTGAACGTGTTTTCTGTGTATTTATGTTGCCCGTTTTGTATTACGGTTCTATTTACTTGTAGTTCAGGTGTTCCATATCCATCACAGAAGAATTCCAGTGTTTATTATTGTGAATCCTTATAACAGTTACCATATGTACAGAGTGTTCTGAGCTCTAGTAACTTGTATTCTTATGTTTTCTAAGTAAATTCCTGAAAATTGACAACAGATTCATGGGAATTGATAATATAAACAGTAAAGTCGTCATTTCAGAGCTGTTTGAACGTGTTTTCAGTGTATTTATGTTTACCGTTTTGTATTACGGTTCTATTGACTTGTAATTCAAGTGTTCCATATCCATAGAAGAACCATTCCATTTTTTATCATAGTGAATTCTTAGAACAGTAACCACATTTACAGAGTATTCCGAGCTCTATTACCATGTATTCTTATGTTTTCTAAGTAGATTCCTTAAAAACGCCAACAGATTAATGGGAATTGAAAATGTAAAGAGTAAACTCGTCATTTCAGATCTATTTGAACGAGTTTTCAGTGTATTTATGTTGCCCGTTTTGTATTACGGTTCTATATACTTGTAATTAAAGTGTTCCATATCCATCACAGATGAATTCCAGTGTTTATTATTGTGAATCCTTAGAACAGTTACCACATTTACAGAGTGTACTGAGCTCCAGTAACTTGTATTCTTAAGTTTTCTAAGTAGATTCCTGAAAATTGACAACAGATTATGGGAATTGAAAGTATGAACAGTAAACTCATCATTTCAGAGCTGTTTGAACGTGTTTTAAGTATATTGATGTTGCCCGTTTTGTATTACGGTTCTATTGACTTGTAATGCAAGTGTTCCATATCCACAGAAGTACAATTTTATTGTTTATCTTTGTGAGTTCCTATAACAGTAACCACATTAACAGAGTGTTCTGAGCTCTATTAACATGTATGCTTTTGGTTCTATGTGGATTCTTATAAAAGGGCAACAGATTAATGGGAATTGAAAATGTAAACAGTAAACTCGTCATTTCACAGCTATTTGAACGAGTTTTCAGTGTATTTATGTGGCCCGTTTTGTATTACTGTTCTATATACTTGTAATTTAAGTGCTCCATATCCATCACAGACGAATTCCAGTGTTTATTATTTTGAATCCTTAGAACAGTTGCCACATTTACAGAGTGTACTGAGCTCTAGTAACTTGTATTCTTAAGTTTTCTAAGTAGATTCCTGAAAATTGACAACAGATTATGGGAATTGAAAGTATAAACAGTAAATTCTTCATGTCTGAGGTGTTTCAACGTGTTTTAATTGTATTTATATTTACCGTTTTGTATTACTGTTCTATTGACTTGTAATTCAATAATTCCATATCCATAGAAGAACCATTCCATTTTTTATCATAGTGAATTCTTAGAATAGTAACCACATTAACAGAGTGTTCTGAACTCTATTAACATGTATTCTTATGTTTTCTAAGTGGATTCCTTAAAAAGGGAAACAGATTGTGGGAATTGAAAATGTAAACAGTAAACTCGTCATTTCAGAGCTATTTGAACGAGTTTTCAGTGTATTTATGTTGCCGGTTTTGTATTACTGTTCTATATACTTGTAATTCAAGTGTTCCATATCAATCACAGAAGAATTCCAGTGTTTATTATTGTGAATCCTTAGAACAGTTACCACATTTACAGAGTGTACTGAGCTCTAGTAACTTCTGTTCTTAAGTTTTCTAAGTAGATTCCTGAAAATTGACAACAGATTAATGGGAATTGAAAGTATAAACAGTAAACTCGTCATTTCAGAGCTGTTTGAACGTGTTTTCAGTGTATTTATATTGACCGTTTTGTATTACCGTTCTATTGACTTTTAATTCAACTGTTCCATATCCATAGAAGAACAATTCTATGGTTTATCATTGTGAATTCTTAGAATAGTAACCACATTTACAGAGTGTTCCAAGCTCTATTACCATGTATTCTTATGTTTTCTAAGTAGATTCCTTAAAAACCCCTACAGATTGATGGGAATTGAAAATGTAAACAGTAAACTCGTCATTTCACAGCTATTTGAACGAGTTTTCAGTGTATTTATGTGGCCCGTTTTGTATTACGGTTCTATATACTTGTAATTCAAGTGCTCCGTATCCATCACAGACGAATTCCAGTGTTTATTATTGTGAATCCTTAGAACAGTTACCACATTTACAGAGTGTTTTGAGCTCTAGTAACTTGTATTCTTAAGTTTTCTAAGTAGATTCCTGAAAATTGAAAACAGATTAATGGGAATTGAAAGTATAAACAGTAAACTCGTCATTTGAGAGCTCTTTGAACGTGTTTTCAGTGTATTTATATTGACCGTTTTGTATTACGGTTCTATTGACTTGTAATTCAAGTGTTCCATTTCCATAGAAGTACAATTTTATTGTTTATCCTTGTGAGTTCTTAGAACAGTAACCACATTAACAGAATGTTCTGAGCTCTATTAATATGTATTCTTTTGGTTTTTAAGTGGATTCAATGAAAAGGGCAACAGATTGATGGGAATTGAAAATGTAAAGAGTAAACTCATCATTTCAGATCTATTTGAACGAGTTTTCAGTGTCTTTATGTTGCCTGTTTTGTATTACGGTTCTATATAGTTGTAATTCAAGTGATCCATATCCATCAAAGAAGAATTCCAGTTTTTATTATTGTGAATCCTTAGAACAGTTACCACATTTACAGAGTGTACTGAGCTCTAGTAACTTGTATTCTTAAGTTTTCTAAGTAGATTCCTGAAAATTGACAACAGATTATGGGAATTGAAAGTATAAACAGTAAACTCATTTCAGAGCTGTTTGAACGTGTTTTAAGTATATTGATGTTGCCCGTTTTGTATTACGGTTCTATTGACTTGTAATTCAAGTGTTCCATATCTATAGAAGTACAATTTTATTGTTTGTCATTGTGAGTTCTTAGAACAGTAACCACATTAACAGAGTGTTCTGAGCTCTATTAACATGTATGCTTTTGGTTCTAAGTGGATTCCTTAAAAAGGGCCACACATTGTAGGAATTGAAAATGTAAAGAGTAAACTCGTCATTTCAGATCTATTTTAACGACTTTTAAGTGTATTTATGTTGTCCGATTTGTATTACGGTTCTATATACTTGTAATTCAAGTAATCCATATCCATCACAGTATTCCAGTGTTTATTATTTTGAATCCTTAGAAGAGTTACCACATTTACAGAGTGTACTTAGCTCTAATAACTTGTATTCTTAAGTTTTCTAAGTAGATTCCTAAAAATTGACAACAGATTAATGGGAATTGAAAGTATAAACAGTAAACTCGTCATTTCAGAGGTGTTTGAACGTGTTTTCAGTATATTGATGTTGCCCGTTTTGTATTACGGTTCTATTGACTTGTAATTCAAGTGTTCCATATCTATAGAAGTACAATTTTATTGTTTGTCATTGTGAGTTCTTAGAACAGTAACCACATTAACAGAGTGTTCTGAGCTCTATTAACATGTATTCTTTTGTTTTCTAGTGGATTCCTTAATAACGCCAACAGATTGATGGGAATTGAAAATGTAAACAGTAAACTCGTCATTTCAGAGCTATTGGAAAGAGTTTTCAGTGTATTTATATTGCCCGTTTTGTATTACGGTTCTATATACTTGAAATTCAAGTGTTCCATATCCATCGCAGAAGAATTCCAGTGCTTAATATTGTGTATCCTTAGAACAGTTACCACATTTACAGAGTGTACTGAGCTCTAGTAACTTGTATTCTTAAGTTTTCTAAGTAGATTCCTGAAAATTGACACAAGATTAATTGGAATTGAATGTATAAACATTAAACTCGTCATTTCAGAGCTGTTTGAACGTGTTTTTAGTATATTGATGTTCCCCTTTTTGTATTACGGTTCTATTGACTTGTAATTCAGGTGTTCCATATCCATAGAAGAACGATTCCATTGTTCATCATTGTGAATTCTTAGAAGAGTAACCTCATTTACAGAGTGTTCTGAGCTCCTTTACCATGTATTCTTATGTTTTCTAAGTGGATTCCTTAAAAAGGCCAATGGATTGTTGGGAATCGAAAAGTAGAGTAAACCCGTCATTTCAGAGCTTTTTGAACGTGTTTTCAGTGTATTTATGTAGCCCGTTTTGTATTACGGTTCTATATACTTGAAATTCAAGTGTTCCATATCCATCGCAGAAGAATTCCAGTGCTTAATATTGTGTATCCTTAGAACAGTTACCACATTTACAGAGTGTACTGAGCTCTAGTAACTTGTATTCTTAAGTTTTTTATGTAGATTTCTGAGAATTGACAACAGATTAATGGGAATTGAAAATATAAACAGTAAATTCGTCAGTTCAGAGCTGTTTGAACGTGTTTTCAGTGTATTTATATTGACCGTTTTGTATTACGGTTCTATTGACTTGTAATTCAAGTGTTCCATATGCATAGAAGAACAATTCCATTGTTTATCATTGTGAGTTCTTAGAACAGTAACCACATTAACAGAATGTTCTGAGCTCTATTAATATGTATTCTTTTGGTTTTTAAGTGGATTCAATGAAAAGGGCAACAGATTGATGGGAATTGAAAATGTAAAGAGTAAACTCATCATTTCAGATCTATTTGAACGAGTTTTCAGTGTCTTTATGTTGCCTGTTTTGTATTACGGTTCTATATACTTGTAATTCAAGTGATCCATATCCATCAAAGAAGAATTCCAGTTTTTATTATTGTGAATCCTTAGAACAGTTACCACATTTACAGAGTGTACTGAGCTCTAGTAACTTGTATTCTTAAGTTTTCTAAGTAGATTCCTGAAAATTGACAACAGATTATGGGAATTGAAAGTATAAACAGTAAACTCGTCATTTCAGAGCTGTTTGAACGTGTTTTTAGTATATTGATGTTGCCCGTTTTGTGTTACGGTTCTATTGACTTGTAATTCAAGTGTTCCATATCCATAGAAGAACGATTCCATTGTTCATCATTGTTAATTCTTAGAACAGTAACCTCATTTACAGAGTGTTCTGAGCTCTTTTACCATATAATCTTATGTTTTCCAAGTGGATTTCTTAAAAAGGCCAATGGATTGTTGGGAATAGAAAAGTAGAGTAAAGTTGTCATTTCAGAGCTGTTTGAACGTGTTTTCAGTGTATTTATGTTGCCCGTTTTGTATTACGGTTTTATTTACTTGTGTTTCAAGTGTTCCATATCCATCACAGAAGAACTCCAGTTTTTATAATTGTGAATCCTTATAACAGTTACCACATTTACAGAGTGTTCTGAGCTCTAGTAACTTGTATTCTTAAGTTTTCTAAGTAGATTCCTGATAATTGACAACAGATTAATGGGAATTGAAAATATAAACAGTAAATTCGTCATTTCAGAGATGTTTGAACGTGTTTTCAATGTATTTATGTTGACCATGTTGTATTACAGTTCTATTGACTTGTAATTCAAGTGTTCCATTTCCATAGAAGTACAATTTTATTGTTTATCATTGTGAGTTCTTAGAACAGTAACCACATTAACAGAATGTTCTGAGCTCTATTAACATGTATTCTTTTGGTTTTCCAGTGGATTCCTTAAAAACGCCAACAGATTGATGGGAATTGAAAATGTAAAGAGTAAACTCATCATTTCAGATCTATTTGAACGAGTTTTCAGTGTCTTTATGTTGCCTGTTTTGTATTACGGTTCTATATACTTGTAATTCAAGTGATCCATATCCATCAAAGAAGAATTCCAGTTTTTATTATTGTGAATCCTTAGAACAGTTACCACATTTACAGAGTGTACTGAGCTCTAGTAACTTGTATTCTTAAGTTTTCTAAGGAGATTCCTGAAAATTGACAACAGATTAATGGGAATTCAAAGTATAAAGAGTAATCTCGTCATTTCAGAGCTGTTTGAACGTGTTTTTAGTATATTGATGTTGCCCGTTTTGTATTACGGTTCTATTGACTTGTAATTCAAGTGTTCCATATCCATAAAAGTACAATTTTATTGTTTATCATTGTGAGTTCTTAGAATAGTAACCACATTCACAGAGTGTTCTGAGCTCTATTAACTTGTATTCTTTTGTTTTCTAAGTGGATTCTTATAAAAGGGCAACAGATTGTGGGATTTGAATATGTAAAGAGTAAACTCGTCATTTCAGATCTATTTGAACGAGTTTTCAGGGTATTTATGTTGCCCGTTTTGTATTACTGTTCTATATACTTGTAATTCAAGTGTTCCATATCAATCACAGAAGAATTCCAGTGTTTATTATTGTGAATCCTTAGAACAGTTACCACATTTACAGAGTGTACTGAGCTCTAGTAACTGGTATTCTTCAGTTTTCTAAGTAGATTCCTGAAAATTGACAACAGATTAATGGGAATTGAAAGTATAAACAGTAAACTCGTCATTTCAGAGCTGTTTGAACGTGTTTTCAGTGTATTTATATTGACCGTTTTGTATTACGGTTCTATTGACTTGTAATTCAAGTGTTCCATTTCCATAGAAGTACAATTTTATTGTTTATCCTTGTGAGTTCTTAGAACAGTAACCACATTAACAGAATGTTCTGAGCTCTATTAATATGTATTCTTTTGGTTTTTAAGTGGATTCAATGAAAAGGGCAACAGATTAATGGGAAATAAAAATATAAACAGTAAACTCATCATTTCAGATCTATTTGAACGAGTTTTCAGTGTCTTTATGTTGCCTGTTTTGTATTACGGTTCTATATACTTGTATTTCAAGTAATCCATATCCATCACAGAATTCCAGTGTTTATTATTGTGAATCCTTAGAACAGTTACCACATTTACAGAGTGTACTGAGCTCCAGTAACTTGTATTCTTAAGTTTTCTAAGTAGATTCCTGAAAATTGACAACAGATTATGGGAATTGAAAGTATGAACAGTAAACTCATCATTTCAGAGCTGTTTGAACGTGTTTTAAGTATATTGATGTTGCCCGTTTTGTATTACGGTTCTATTGACTTGTAATGCAAGTGTTCCATATCCACAGAAGTACAATTTTATTGTTTATCTTTGTGAGTTCTTATAACAGTAACCACATTAACAGAGTGTTCTGAGCTCTATTAACATGTATGCTTTTGGTTCTATGTGGATTCCTTAAAAAGGGCAACAGATTGTAGGAATTGAAAATGTAAAGAGTAAACTCGTCATTTCAGATCTATTTTAACGACTTTTAAGTGTATTTATGTTGTCCGTTTTGTATTACGGTTCTATATACTTGTAATTCAAGTAATCCATATCCATCACAGTATTCCAGTGTTTATTATTTTGAATCCTTAGAAGAGTTACCACATTTACAGAGTGTACAGAGCTCTAGTAACTTGTATTCTTAAGTTTTCTAAGTAGATTCCTAAAAATTGACAACAGATTAATGGGAATTGAAAGTATAAACAGTAAACTCGTCATTTCAGAGGTGTTTGAACGTGTTTTCAGTATATTGATGTTGCCCGTTTTGTATTACGGTTCTATTGACTTGTAATTCAAGTGTTCCATATCTATAGAAGTACAATTTTATTGTTTGTCATTGTGAGTTCTTAGAACAGTAACCACATTAACAGAGTGTTCTGAGCTCTATTAACATGTATTCTTTTGTTTTCTAGTGGATTCCTTAATAACGCCAACAGATTGATGGGAATTGAAAATGTAAACAGTAAACTCGTCATTTCAGAGCTATTGGAAAGAGTTTTCAGTGTATTTATATTGCCCGTTTTGTATTACGGTTCTATATACTTGAAATTCAAGTGTTCCATATCCATCGCAGAAGAATTCCAGTGCTTAATATTGTGTATCCTTAGAACAGTTACCACATTTACAGAGTGTACTGAGCTCTAGTAACTTGTATTCTTAAGTTTTCTAAGTAGATTCCTGAAAATTGACACAAGATTAATTGGAATTGAATGTATAAACATTAAACTCGTCATTTCAGAGCTGTTTGAACGTGTTTTTAGTATATTGATGTTCCCCTTTTTGTATTACGGTTCTATTGACTTGTAATTCAGGTGTTCCATATCCATAGAAGAACGATTCCATTGTTCATCATTGTGAATTCTTAGAAGAGTAACCTCATTTACAGAGTGTTCTGAGCTCTTTTACCATGTATTCTTATGTTTTCTAAGTGAATTCCTTAAAAAGGCCAATGGATTGTTGGGATTCGAAAAGTAGAGTAAACGCGTCATTTCAGAGCTGTTTGAACGTGTTTTCAGTGTATTTATGTAGCCCGTTTTCTATTACGGTTTTATTTACTTGTATTTCAAGTGTTCCATATCCTTCACAGAAGAACTCCAGTTTTTATAATTGTGAATCCTTAGAACAGTTACCACATTTACAGAGTGTTCTGAGCTCTAGTAACTTGTATTCTTAAGTTTTTTATGTAGATTTCTGAGAATTGACAACAGATTAATGGGAATTGAAAATATAAAAAGTAAATTCGTCATTTCAGAGATGTTTGAACGTGTTTTCAATGTATTTATCTTGACCATGTTGTATTACAGTTCTATTGACTTGTAATTCAAGTGTAACATATGCATAGAAGAACAATTCCATTGTTTATCATTGTGAGTTCTTAGAACAGTAACCACATTTACAAGTATTCCGAGCTCTATTACCATGTATTCTTTTGTTTTTTTAAGGGGATTCAATAAAAAGGGCAACAGATTGATGGGAATTGAAAATGTAATGGGTAAACTCTTCTTTTCAGATCTATTTGAACGAGTTTTCAGTGTATTTATGTTGCCCGTTTTGTATTACGGTTCTATTGACTTGTAATTCAAGTGTTCCATATCCACAGAAGTACAATTTTATTGTTTATCATTGTGAGTTCTTAGAACAGTAACCACATTAACAGAGTATTCTGATCTCTAATAACATGTATTCTGTTGTTTTTTAAGTGGATTTCTTAAAAAGGGCAAGAGATTAATGGGAATTGAAAATGTAAAGAGTAAACTCGTCATTTCAGATCTATTTGAACGAGTTTTCAGTGTATTTATGTTGCCCGTTTTGTATTACGGTTCTATATACTTGTAATTAAAGTGTTCCATATCCATCACAGATGAATTCCAGTGTTTATTATTGTGAATCCTTAGAACAGTTACCACATTTACAGAGTGTACTGAGCTCCAGTAACTTGTATTCTTAAGTTTTCTAAGTAGATTCCTGAAAATTGACAACAGATTAATGGGAATTGAAAGTATAAAGAGTAATCTCATCATTTCAGAGCTGTTTGAACGTGTTTTTAGTATATTGATGTTGCCCGTTTTGTATTACGGTTCTATTGACTTGTAATTCAAGTGTTCCATATCCATAGAAGAACGATTCCATTGTTCATCATTTTGATTTCAAAGAACAGTAACCTCATTTACAGAGTGTTCTGAGCTCCTTTACCATGTATTCTTATGTTTTCTAAGTGGATTCCTTAAAAAGGCCAATGGATTGTTGGGAATCGAAAAGTAGAGTAAACTCCTCATTTCAGATCAATTTGAACGACTTTTCAGTGTATTTATGTAGCCCGTTTTGTATTACGGTTTTATTTACTTGAATTTCAAGTGTGCCATATCCATCAGAGAAGAACTCCAGTTTTTATAATTGTGAATCCTTACAACACTTACCACATTTACAGACTGTTCTGAGCTCTAGTAACTTGTATTCTTAAGTTTTCTATGTGGATTCCTAATAATTGACAACAGATTAATGGGAATTAAAAATATAAACAGTAAATTCGTCAGTTCAGAGCTGTTTGAACGTGTTTTCAGTGTATTTATATTGACCGTTTTGTATTACGGTTCTATTGACTTGTAATTCAAGTGTTCCATATGCATAGAAGAACAATTCCATTGTTTATCATTGTGAGTTCGTAGAACAGTAACCACATTAACAGAGTATTCCGAGCTCTATTAACATGTATTCTTTTGTTTTCTAGTGGATTCCTTAATAACGCCAACAGATTGATGGGAATTGAAAATGTAAACAGTAAACTCGTCATTTCAGATCTATTTGAACGAGTTTTCAGTGTATTTATGTTGCCGGTTTTGTATTACGGTTCAATATACTTGTATTTCAAGTGTTCCATATCCATCGCAGAAGAATTCCAGTGCTTAATATTGTGTATCCTTAGAACAGTTACCACATTTACAGAGTGTACTGAGCTCTAGTAACTTGTATTCTTAAGTTTTCTAAGTAGATTCCTGAAAATTGACAACAGATTAATGGGAATTGAAAGTATAAACAGTAAACTCGTCATTTCAGAGCTGTTTGAACGTGTTTTTAGTATATTGATGTTGCCCGTTTTGTGTTACGGTTCTATTGACTTGTAATTCAAGTGTTCCATATCCATAGAAGAACGATTCCATTGTTCATCATTGTTAATTCTTAGAACAGTAACCTCATTTACAGAGTGTTCTGAGCTCTTTTACCATATAATCTTATGTTTTCCAAGTGGATTCCTTAAAAAGGCCAATGGATTGTTGGGAATAGAAAAGTAGAGGAAACTTGTCATTTCAGAGCTGTTTGAACGTGTATTCAGTGTATTTATGAAGTCCGTTTTGTATTACGGTTTTATTTACTTGTGTTTCAAGTGTTCCATATCCATCACAGAAGAACTCCAGTTTTTATAATTGTGAATCCTTATAACAATTACCACATTTACAGAGTGTTCTGAGCTCTAGTAACTTGTATTCATAAGTTTTCTAAGTAGATTCCTAAAATCTGACAACAGATTAATGGGAATTGAAAATATAAACAGTAAATTCGTCATTTCAGAGATGTTTGAACGTGTTTTCAATGTATTTTTGTTGACCATGTTGTATTACAGTTCTATTGACTTGTAATTCAAGTGTTCCATTTCCATAGAAGTACAATTTTATTGTTTATCCTTGTGAGTTCTTAGAACAGTAACCACATTAACAGAATGTTCTGAGCTCTATTAATATGTATTCTTTTGGTTTTTAAGTGGATTCAATGAAAAGGGCAACAGATTGATGGGAATTGAAAATGTAAAGAGTAAACTCGTCATTTCATGTCTATTTTAACAACTTTTAAGTGTATTTATGTTGTCCGTTATGTATTACAGTTCTATATACTTGTAATTTAAGTAATCCATATCCATCACAGAATTCCAGTGTTTATTATTGTGAATCCTTAGAACAGTTACCACATTTACAGAGTGTACAGAGCTCTAGTAACTTGTATTCTTAAGTTTTCTAAGTAGATTCCTGAAATTTGACAACAGATTAATGGGAATTGAAAGTATAAACAGTAATCTCGTCATTTCAGAGCTGTTTGAACGTGTTTTTAGTATATTGATGTTGCCCGTTTTGTGTTACGGTTCTATTGACCTGTAATTCAAGTGTTCCATTTCCATAGAAGTACAATTTTATTGTTTATCATTGTGAGTACTTAGAACAGTAACCACATTAACAGAGTGTTCTGAGCTCTATTAACATGTATGCTTTTGGTTCTAAGTGGATTCCTTAAAAAGGGCAACAGATTGTAGGAATTGAAAATGTAAAGAGTAAACTCGTCATTTCAGATCTATTTTAACGACTTTTAAGTGTATTTATGTTGTCCGTTTTGTATTACGGTTCTATATACTTGTAATTCAAGTGTTCCATATCCATCACAGAAGAATTCCAGTGTTTATTATTGTGAATCCTTAGAACAGTTACCACATTTACAGAGTGTACAGAGCTCTAGTAACTTGTATTCTTAAGTTTTCTAAGTAGATTCCTGAAAATTGACAACAGATTAATGGGAATTGAAAGTATAAACAGTAAACTCGTCATTTCAGAGCTGTTTGAACGTGTTTTTAGTATATTGATGTTGCCCGTTTTGTATTACGGTTCTATTGACTTGTAATTCAAGTGTTCCATATCCATAGAAGAACGATTCCATTGTTCATCATTGTGAATTCTTAGAATAGTAACCTCAATTACAGAGTATTCTGAGCTCTTTTAACATGTATTCTTATGTTCTCTAAGTGGATTCCTTAAAAAGGCCAAAGGATTGTTGGGAATCGAAATGTAGAGTAAACTCTTCATTTCAGAGTTGTTTAAACGTGTTTTCAGTGTATTTATGTTGCCCGTTTTGTATTACAGTTCTATTTACTTGTAGTTCTAGTGTTGCATATCCATCAGAGAAGAACTCCAGTTTTTATAATTGTGAATCCTTACAACCCTTACCACATTTACAGACTGTTCTGAGCTCAAGTAACTTGTATTCTTAAGTTTTCTAAGTAGATTCCTGAAAATTGACAACAGATTAATGAGAATTGAAAGTATAAACAGTAAACTCGTCATTTCAGAGCTGTTTGAACGTGTTTTTAGTATATTGATGTTGCCCGTTTTGTGTTACGGTTCTATTGACTTGTAATTCAAGTGTTCCATATCCATAGAAGAACGATTCCATTGTTCATCATTGTGAATTCTTAGAACAGTAACCAGTAACACATTTAGAGTATTCTGAGCTCTATTACATATGTATTCTTTTGTTTTTTAAGTGGATTTAAAAAGACCAATGGATTGTTGGGAATCGAAAATAGAATAAACTCTTCTTTTCAGATCTATTTTGAACGAGTTTTCAGTGTATTTATGTAGCCCGTTTTGTATTACGGTTCTATTGACTTGTAATTCAAGTGTTCCATTTCCATAGAAGTACAATTTTATTGTTTATCATTGTGAGTTCTTAGAACAGTAACCACATTAACAGAATGTTCTGAGCTCTATTAACATGTATTCTTTTGGTTTTTAAGTGGATTCAATAAAAAGGGCAACAGATTGATGGGAATTGAAAATGTAAAGAGTAAACTCATCATTTCAGATCTATTTGAACGAGTTTTCAGTGTCTTTATGTTGCCTGTTTTGTATTACGGTTCTATATACTTGTAATTCAAGTGATCCATATCCATCAAAGAAGAATTCCAGTTTTTATTATTGTGAATCCTTAGAACAGTTACCACATTTACAGAGTGTACTGAGCTCTAGTAACTTGTATTCTTAAGTTTTCTAAGTAGATTCCTGAAAATTGACAACAGATTATGGGAATTGAAAGTATAAACAGTAAACTCGTCATTTCAGAGCTGTTTGAACGTGTTTTTAGTATATTGATGTTGCCCGTTTTGTGTTACGGTTCTATTGACTTGTAATTCAAGTGTTCCATATCCATAGAAGAACGATTCCATTGTTCATCATTGTTAATTCTTAGAACAGTAACCACATTAACAGAGTGTTCTGAGCTCTATTAACATGTATTCTTTTGTTTTCTAGTGGATTCCTTAATAACGCCAACAGATTGATGGGAATTGAAAATGTAAACAGTAAACTCGTCATTTCAGAGCTATTGGAAAGAGTTTTCAGTGTATTTATTTTGCCCGTTTTGTATTACGGTTCTATATAGTTGTAATTCAAGTGATCCATATCCATCAAAGAAGAATTCCAGTTTTTATTATTGTGAATCCTTAGAACAGTTACCACATTTACAGAGTGTACTGAGCTCTAGTAACTTGTATTCTTAAGTTTTCTAAGTAGATTCCTGAAAATTGACACAAGATTAATTGGAATTGAATGTATAAACATTAAACTCGTCATTTCAGAGCTCTTTGAACGTGTTTTTAGTATATTGATGTTGCCCGTTTTGTATTACGGTTCTATTTACTTGTAATTCAAGTGTTCCATATCTATAGAAGGACAATTTTATTGTTTGTCATTGTGAGTTCTTAGAACAGTAACCACATTAACAGAGTGTTCTGAGCTCTATTAACATGTATTCTTTTGTTTTCTAGTGGATTCCTTAATAACGCCAACAGATTGATGGGAATTGAAAATGTAAACAGTAAACTCGTCATTTCAGAGCTATTGGAAAGAGTTTTCAGTGTATTTATGTTGCCCGTTTTGTATTACGGTTCTATATACTTGAAATTCAAGTGTTCCATATCCATCGCAGAAGAATTCCAGTGCTTAATATTGTGTATCCTTAGAACAGTTACCACATTTACAGAGTGTACTGAGCTCTAGTAACTTGTATTCTTAAGTTTTCTAAGTAGATTCCTGAAAATTGACACAAGATTAATTGGAATTGAATGTATAAACATTAAACTCGTCATTTCAGAGCTGTTTGAACGTGTTTTTAGTATATTGATGTTCCCCTTTTTGTATTACGGTTCTATTGACTTGTAATTCAGGTGTTCCATATCCATAGAAGAACGATTCCATTGTTCATCATTGTGAATTCTTAGAAGAGTAACCTCATTTACAGAGTGTTCTGAGCTCTTTTACCATGTATTCTTATGTTTTCTAAGTGAATTCCTTAAAAAGGCCAATGGATTGTTGGGATTCGAAAAGTAGAGTAAACCCGTCATTTCAGAGCTTTTTGAACGTGTTTTCAGTGTATTTATGTAGCCCGTTATCTATTACGGTTTTATTTACTTGTATTTCAAGTGTTCCATATCCTTCACAGAAGAACTCCAGTTTTTATAATTGTGAATCCTTAGGACAGTTACCACATTTACAGAGTGTTCTGAGCTCTAGTAACTTGTATTCTTAAGTTTTCTAAGTAGATTCCTAAAAATTGACAACAGATTAATGGGAATGGAAAGTATAAACAGTAAACTCATTTCAGAGCTGTTTGAACGTGTTTTAAGTATATTGATGTTGCCCGTTTTGTATTACGGTTCTATTGACTTGTAATTCAAGTGTTCCATATCCACAGAACTACAATTTTATTGTTTATCATTGTGAGTTCTTATAACAGTAACCACATTAACAGAGTTTTCTGAGCTCTATTAACATGTATTCTTTTGGTTCTAAGTGGATTCCTTAAAAAGGGCAACAGATTGTAGGAATTGAAAATGTAAAGAGTAAACTCGTCATTTCAGGTCTATTTTATCGACTTTTAAGTGTATTTATGTTGTCCGTTATGTATTACAGTTCTAAATACTTGTAATTCAAGTAATCCATATCCATCACAGATGAATTCCAGTGTTTATTATTGTGAATCCTTAGAACAGTTACCACATTTACAGAGTGTACAGAGCTCTAGTAACTTGTATTCTTAAGTTTTCTAAGTAGATTCCTGAAATTTGACAACAGATTAATGGGAATTGAAAGTATAAACAGTAAACTCATCATTTCAGAGGTGTTTGAACGTGTTTTCAGTATATTGATGTTGCCCGTTTTGTATTACGGTTCTATTGACTTGTAATTCAAGTGTTCCATTTCCATAGAAGTACAATTTTATTGTTTATCATTGTGAGTTCTTAGAACAGTAACCACATTAACAGAATGTTCTGAGCTCTATTAACATGTATTCTTTTGGTTTTTAAGTGGATTCAATAAAAAGGGCAACAGATTGATGGGAATTGAAAATGTAAAGAGTAAACTCATCATTTCAGATCTATTTGAACGAGTTTTCAGTGTCTTTATGTTGCCTGTTTTGTATTACGGTTCTATATAGTTGTAATTCAAGTGATCCATATCCATCAAAGAAGAATTCCAGTTTTTATTATTGTGAATCCTTAGAACAGTTACCACATTTACAGAGTGTACTGAGCTCTAGTAACTTGTATTCTTAAGTTTTCTAAGTAGATTCCTGAAAATTGACACAAGATTAATTGGAATTGAATGTATAAACAGTAAACTCGTCATTTCAGAGCTGTTTGAACGTGTTTTTAGTATATTGATGTTCCCCTTTTTGTATTACGGTTCTATTGACTTGTAATTCAAGTGTTCCATATCCATAGAAGAACGATTCCATTGTTAATCATTGTTAGTTTTTAGAACAGTAACCACATTTACAGAGTATTCCGAGCTCTATTACCATGTATTCTAATGTTTTCTAAGTAGATTCCTTAAAAACGCCAACAGATTGATGGGAATTGAAAATGTAAAGAGTAAACTCATCATTTCAGATCTATTTGAACGAGTTTTCAGTGTCTTTATGTTGCCTGTTTTGTATTACGGTTCTATATAGTTGTAATTCAAGTGATCCATATCCATCAAAGAAGAATTCCAGTTTTTATTATTGTGAATCCTTAGAACAGTTACCACATTTACAGAGTGTACTGAGCTCTAGTAACTTGTATTCTTAAGTTTTCTAAGTAGATTCCTGAAAATTGACAACAGATTATGGGAATTGAAAGTATAAACAGTAAACTCATTTCAGAGCTGTTTGAACGTGTTTTAAGTATATTGATGTTGCCCGTTTTGTATTACGGTTCTATTGACTTGTAGTTCAAGTGTTCCATATCCACAGAACTACAATTTTATTGTTTATCATTGTGAGTTCTTATAACAGTAACCACATTAACAGAGTTTTCTGAGCTCTATTAACATGTATGCTTTTGGTTCTAAGTGGATTCCTTAAAAAGGGCCACACATTGTAGGAATTGAAAATGTAAAGCGTAAACTCGTCATTTCAGATCTATTTTAACGACTTTTAAGTGTATTTATGTTGTCCGTTTTGTATTACGTTCTATATACTTGTAATTCAAGTGATCCATATCCATCACAGAAATCCCGTGTTTATTATTGTGAATTCTTAGAACAGTTACCACATTTACAGAGTGTACAGAGCTCTAGTAACTTGTATTCTTAAGTTTTCTAAGTAGATTCCTAAAAATTGACAACAGATTAATGGGAATTGAAAGTATAAACAGTAAACTCGTCATTTCAGAGGTGTTTGAACGTGTTTTCAGTATATTGATGTTGCCCGTTTTGTATTACGGTTCTATTGACTTGTAATTCAAGTGTTCCATATCTATAGAAGTACAATTTTATTGTTTGTCATTGTGAGTTCTTAGAACAGTAACCACATTAACAGAGTGTTCTGAGCTCTATTAACATGTATTCTTTTGTTTTCTAGTGGATTCCTTAATAACGCCAACAGATTGATGGGAATTGAAAATGTAAACAGTAAACTCGTCATTTCAGAGCTATTGGAAAGAGTTTTCAGTGTATTTATATTGCCCGTTTTGTATTACGGTTCTATATACTTGAAATTCAAGTGTTCCATATCCATCGCAGAAGAATTCCAGTGCTTAATATTGTGTATCCTTAGAACAGTTACCACATTTACAGAGTGTACTGAGCTCTAGTAACTTGTATTCTTAAGTTTTCTAAGTAGATTCCTGAAAATTGACACAAGATTAATTGGAATTGAATGTATAAACATTAAACTCGTCATTTCAGAGCTGTTTGAACGTGTTTTTAGTATATTGATGTTCCCCTTTTTGTATTACGGTTCTATTGACTTGTAATTCAAGTGTTCCATATCCATAGAAGAACGATTCCATTGTTCATCATTGTGAATTCTTAGAAGAGTAACCTCATTTACAGAGTGTTCTGAGCTCCTTTACCATGTATTCTTATGTTTTCTAAGTGGATTCCTTAAAAAGGCCAATGGATTGTTGGGAATCGAAAAGTAGAGTAAACTCCTCATTTCAGATCAATTTGAACGACTTTTCAGTGTATTTATGTAGCCCGTTTTGTATTACGGTTTTATTTACTTGAATTTCAAGTGTGCCATATCCATCAGAGAAGAACTCCAGTTTTTATAATTGTCAATTCTTAGAGAAATAACACATTTACAGAGTGTGTTGAGCTCTAGTAACTTGTATTCTTAAGTTTTCTATGTAGATTCCTGATAATTGACAACAGATTAATGGGAATTGAAAATATAAACAGTAAATTCGTCATTTCAGAGCTGTTTGAACGTGTTTTCAGTGTATTTATATTGACCGTTTTGTATTACGGTTCTATTGACTTGTAATTCAAGTGTTCCATATGCATAGAAGAACAATTCCATTGTTTATCATTGTGAGTTCGTAGAACAGTAACCACATTAACAGAGTATTCCGAGCTCTATTAACATGTATTCTTTTGTTTTTTTAAGGGGAATCAATAAAGAGGGCAACAGATTGATTGGAATTGAAAATGTAAAGAGTAAACTCGTCATTTCAGATCTATTTGAACGAGTTTTCAGTGTCTTTATGTTGCCTGTTTTGTATTACTGTTCTATATACTTGTAATTCAAGTGTTCCATATCCATCACAGAATTCCAGTGTTTATTATTGTGAATCCTTAGAACAGTTACCACATTTACAGAGTGTACAGAGCTCTAGTAACTTGTATTCTTAAGTTTTCTAAGTAGATTCCTGAAATTTGACAACAGATTAATGGGAATTGAAAGTATAAACAGTAATCTCGTCATTTCAGAGCTGTTTGAACGTGTTTTTAGTATATTGATGTTGCCCGTTTTGTGTTACGGTTCTATTGACTTGTAATTCAAGTGTTCCATATCCATAGAAGAACGATTCCATTGTTCATCATTGTTAATTCTTAGAACAGTAACCTCATTTACAGAGTGTTCTGAGCTCTTTTACCATATAATCTTATGTTTTCTAAGTGAATTCCTCAAAAAGGCCAATGGATTGTTGGGAATCGAAAAGTAGAGTAAACTCCTCATTTCAGATCAATTTGAATGACTTTTCAGTGTATTTATGTAGCCCGTTTTCTATTACGGTTTTATTTACTTGTATTTCAAGTGTTCCATATCCTTCACAGAAGAACTCCAGTTTTTATAATTGTGAATCCTTAGAACAGTTACCACATTTACAGAGTGTTCTGAGCTCTAGTAACTTGTATTCTTAAGTTTTCTAAGTAGATTCCTAAAAATTGACAACAGATTAATGGGAATTGAAAGTATAAACAGTAAACTCGTCATTTCAGAGCTGTTTGAACGTGTTTTCAGTATATTGATGTTGCCCGTTTTGTATTACGGTTCTATTGACTTGTAATTCAAGTGTTCCATATCTATAGAAGTACAATTTTATTGTTTGTCATTGTGAGTTCTTAGAACAGTAACCACATTAACAGAGTGTTCTGAGCTCTATTAACATGTATTCTTTTGTTTTCTAGTGGATTCCTTAATAACGCCAACAGATTGATGGGAATTGAAAATGTAAACAGTAAACTCGTCATTTCAGAGCTATTGGAAAGAGTTTTCAGTGTATTTATGTTGCCCGTTTTGTATTACGGTTCTATATACTTGAAATTCAAGTGTTCCATATCCATCGCAGAAGAATTCCAGTGCTTAATATTGTGTATCCTTAGAACAGTTACCACATTTACAGAGTGTACTGAGCTCTAGTAACTTGTATTCTTAAGTTTTCTAAGTAGATTCCTGAAAATTGACACAAGATTAATTGGAATTGAATGTATAAACATTAAACTCGTCATTTCAGAGCTGTTTGAACGTGTATTCAGTGTATTTATGTTGCCCGTTTTGTATTACGGTTCTATTGACTTGTAATTCAAGTGTTCCATATCCATAGACGAACGATTCCATTGTTCATCATTGTGAATTCTTAGAAGAGTAACCTCATTTACAGAGTGTTCTGAGCTCTTTTACCATGTATTCTTATGTTTTCCAAGTGGATTTCTTAAAAAGGCCAATGGATTGTTGGGAATAGAAAAGTAGAGGAAACTTGTCATTTCAGAGCTGTTTGAACGTGTATTCAGTGTATTTATGAAGTCCGTTTTGTATTACGGTTTTATTTACTTGTGTTTCAAGTGTTCCATATCCATCACAGAAGAACTCCAGTTTTTATAATTGTGAATCCTTATAACAATTACCACATTTACAGAGTGTTCTGAGCTCTAGTAACTTGTATTCTTAAGTTTTCTATGTAGAATCCTGATAATTGACAACAGATTAATGGGAATTGAAAATATAAACAGTAAATTCGTCATTTCAGAGATGTTTGAACGTGTTTTCAATGTATTTTTGTTGACCATGTTGTATTACAGTTCTATTGACTTGTAATTCAAGTGTTCCATTTCCATAGAAGTACAATTTTATTGTTTATCATTGTGAGTTCTTAGAACAGTAACCACATTTACAGAGTATTCCGAGCTCTATTACCATGTATTCTTTTGTTTTTTTAAGGGGATTCAATAGAAAGGGCAACAGATTGATGGGAATTGAAAATGTAATGGGTAAACTCTTCTTTTCAGATCTATTTTGAACGAGTTTTCAGTGTATTTATGTAGCCCGTTTTGTATTACGGTTCTATTGACTTGTAATTCAAGTGTTCCATTTCCATAGAAGTACAATTTTATTGTTTATCATTGTGAGTTCTTAGAACAGTAACCACATTAACAGAATGTTCTGAGCTCTATTAACATGTATTCTTTTGGTTTTTTAGTGGATTCAATAAAAAGGGCAACAGATTGATGGGAATTGAAAATGTAAAGAGTAAACTCATCATTTCAGATCTATTTGAACGAGTTTTCAGTGTCTTTATGTTGCCTGTTTTGTATTACGGTTCTATATACTTGTAATTCAAGTGTTCCATATCCATCACAGAAGAATTCCAGTGTTTATTATTGTGAATCCTTAGAACAGTTACCACATTTACAGAGTGTACTGAGCTTTAGTAATTTGAATTCTTAAGTTTTCTAAGTAGATTCCTGAAAATTGGCAACAGATTACTGGGAATTGAGAGTATAAACAGTAAACTCGTCATTTCAGAGCTGTTTGAACGTGTTATTAGTATATTGATGTTGCCCGTTTTGTATTACGGTTCTATTGACTTGTAATTCAAGTGTTCCATATCCATAGAAGAACGATTCCATGGTTCATCAGTGTGAATTCTTAGAACAGTAACCTCATTTACAGAGTGTTCTGAGCTCTTTTAACATGTATTCTTATGTTTTCTAAGTGGATTCCTTAAAAAGGCCTATGGATTGTTAGGAATGGAAAAGTAGAGTGAACTCGTCATTTCAGAGTTGAATGAACGTGTTTTCAGTGTATTTGGGTTGCCCGTTTTGTATTACGGTTCTATTTACCTGTACTTCGTGTTTCATATACATCACAGAAGAATTCCAGTGTTTATTATTGTCAAATCTTAGAAAAGTAACCACATTTACAGAGTGTTCTGAGCTCTAGTAACTTGTTATCTTAAGTTTTCTATGTAGATTCCTGATCATTGACAACAGATTAATGGCAATTGAAAATACAAACAGTAAATTCTTCATTTCAGAGCTATTTGAACGTGTTTTCAGTGTATTTATGTTTACCGTTTTGTATTACTGTTCTATTGACTTGTAATTAAAGTGTTCCATATCCATCACAGAAGAATTCCAGTGTTTATTATTGTGAATCCTTAGAACAGTTACCACATTTACAAAGTGTACTGAGCTCTAGTAAGTTGTATTCTTCAGTTTTCTAAGTAGATTCCTGAAAATTGACAACAGATTAATGAGAATTGAATGAATAAAGAGTAAACTCATCATTTCAGAGCTGTGTGAACGTGTTTTTAGTATATTGATGTTGTCCATATTCTATTACGGTTCTATTGTAATTCAAGTGTTCCATATCCATAGAAGAACGATTCCATTGTTTATCATTGTGAGTACTTAGAACAGTAACCACATTAACAGAGTGTTCTGAGCTCTATTAACATGTATGCTTTTGGTTCTAAGTGGATTCCTTAAAAAGGGCAATAGATTGTAGGAATTGAAAATGTAAAGAGTATACTCGTCATTTCAGATCTATTTGAACGTGTTTTCAGAGTATTTATGTTGCCCCTTTTGTATTACGGTTCTATATACTTGTAATTCAAGTGTTCCATATCCATCACAGAAGAATTCCAGTGTTTATTATTGTGAATCCTTAGAACAGTTACCACATTTACAGAGTGTACTGAGCTCTAGTAACTTCTATTCTTAAGTTTTCTAAGTAGATTACTGAAAATTGACAACAGATTAATGGGAATTGAAAGAATAAACAGTAAACTCGTCATTTCAGAGCTGTTTGAACGTGTTTTTAGTATATTGATGTTGCCCGTTTTTTATTACGGTTCTATTTACTTGTAATTCAAGTGTTCCATATCCATAGAAGAACGATTCCATTGTTCATCATTGTGAAATCTTAGAACAGTAACCTCATTTACAGAGTATTCTGAGCTCTTTTAACATGTATTCTTTTGTTTTTTAAGTGGATTCCTTAAAAAGACCAATGGATTGTTGGGAATCGAAAAGTAGAGTAAACTCGTCATTTCAGAGCGGTTTGAACGTGTTTTCTGTGTATTTATGTTGCCCGTTTTGTATTACGGTTCTATTTACTTGTAGTTCAGGTGTTCCATATCCATCACAAAAGAATTCCCCGTTTATTATTGTGAATCCTTAGAACAGTTACCACATTTACATAGTGTTCTGAGCTCTAGTAACTTGTATTCTTAAGTTTTCTATGTATATTCCTGATAATTGACAACAGATTAATGGGAATTGAAAATATAAACAGTAAACTCGTCATTTCAGAGCTGTTTGAACGTGTTTTCAGTGTATTTATGTTGCCCGTTTTGTATTACAGTTCTATTGACTTGTAATTCTAGTGTTACATATGCATAGAAGAACAATTCCATTGTTTATCATTGTGAGTTCTTAGAACAGTAACCACATTTACAGAGTATTCCGAGCTCTATTACCATGTATTCTTTTGTTTTTTAAGTAGATTCCTTAAAAACGCCAACAGATTAATTGGAATTGAATGTATAAACATTAAACTCGTCATTTCAGAGCTGTTTGAACGAGTTTTCAGTGTATTTATGTTGCCCGTTTTGTATTACGGTTCTATTGACTTGTAATTCAAGTGTTCCATATCCACAGAAGTACAATTTTATTGTTTATCATTGTGAGTTCTTAGAACAGTAACCACATTAACAGAATGTTCTGAGCTCTATTAACATGTATTCTTTTGGTTTTTTAGTGGATTCAATAAAAAGGGCAACAGATTGATGGGAATTGAAAATGTAAAGAGTAAACTCGTCATTTCAGATCTATTTGAACGAGTTTTCAGTGTATTTATGTTGCCCGTTTTGTATTACGGTTCTATATACTTGTAATTCAAGTAATCCATATCCATCACAGAATTCCAGTGTTTATTATTGTGAATCCTTAGAACAGTTACCACATTTACAGAGTGTACTGAGCTCTAGTAACTTGTATTCTTAAGTTTTCTAAGTAGATTCCTGAAAATTGACAACAGATTAATGGGAATTGAAAGTATAAACAGTAAACTCGTCATTTCAGAGCTGTTTGAACGTGTTTTTAGTATATTGATGTTGCCCGTTTTGTATTACGGTTCTATTGACTTGTAATTCAAGTGTTCCATATCCATAGAAGAACGATTCCATTGTTCATCATTGTGAATTCTTAGAACAGTAACCTCATTTACAGAGTGTTCTGAGCTCTTTTACCATATAATCTTATGTTTTCCAAGTGGATTCCTTAAAAAGGCCAATGGATTGTTGGGAATTGAAAAGTACAGTAAACTTGTCTTTTCAGATCTATTTGAACGATTTTTCAGTGTATTTATGTAGCCCGTTTTGTATTATGGTTTTATTTATTTGAATTTCAAGTGTTCCATATCCATCAGAGAAGAACTCCAGTTTTTATTATTTTGAATCCTTAGAACAGTTACCACAGTTACATAGTGTTCTGAGCTCTAGTAACTTGTATTCTTAAGTTTTCTATGTATATTCCTGATAATTGACAACAGATTAATGGGAATTGAAAATATAAACAGTAAATTCGTCATTTCAGAGCAGTTTGAACGTGTTTTCAGAGTATTTATGTTGCCCCTTTTGTATTACGGTTCTATATACTTGTAATTCAAGTGTTCCATATCCACAGAACTACAATTTTATTGTTTATCCTTGTGAGTTCTTAGAACAGTAACCACATTAACAGAATGTTCTGAGCTCTATTAATATGTATTCTTTTGGTTTTTAAGTGGATTCAATGAAAAGGGCAACAGATTGATGGGAATTGAAAATGTAAAGAGTAAACTCATCATTTCAGATCTATTTGAACGAGTTTTCAGTGTCTTTATGTTGCCTGTTTTGTATTACGGTTCTATATAGTTGTAATTCAAGTGATCCATATCCATCAAAGAAGAATTCCAGTTTTTATTATTGTGAATCCTTAGAACAGTTACCACATTTACAGAGTGTACTGAGCTCTAGTAACTTGTATTCTTAAGTTTTCTAAGTAGATTCCTGAAAATTGACAACAGATTAATGAGAATTGAAAGTATAAACAGTAAACTCGTCATTTCAGAGCTGTTTGAACGTGTTTTTAGTATATTGATGTTCCCCTTTTTGTATTACGGTTCTATTGACTTGTAATTCAGGTGTTCCATATCCATAGAAGAACGATTCCATTGTTCATCATTGTGAATTCTTAGAAGAGTAACCTCATTTACAGAGTGTTCTGAGCTCTTTTACCATGTATTCTTATGTTTTCTAAGTGGATTCCTTAAAAAGGCCAAAGGATTGTTGGGAATCGAAATGTAGAGTAAACTCTTCATTTCAGAGCTATTTGAACGTGTTTTCAGTGTATTTATGTTTACCGTTTGGTATTACTGTTCTATTGACTTGTAACTAAAGTGTTCCATATCCATCACAGAAGAACTCCAGTTTTTATAATTGTGAATCCTTAGGACAGTTACCACATTTACAGAGTGTTCTGAGCTCTAGTAACTTGTATTCTTAAGTTTTCTAAGTAGATTCCTAAAAATTGACAACAGATTAATGGGAATTGAAAGTATAAACAGTAAACTCGTCATTTCAGAAGTGTTTGAACTTGTTTTCAGTATATTGATGTTGCCCGTTTTGTATTACGGTTCTATTGACTTGTAATTCAAGTGTTCCATATCTATAGAAGTACAATTTTATTGTTTGTCATTGTGAGTTCTTAGAACAGTAACCACATTAACAGAGTGTTCTGAGCTCTATTAACATGTATTCTTTTGTTTTCTAGTGGATTCCTTAATAACGCCAACAGATTGATGGGAATTGAAAATGTAAACAGTAAACTCGTCATTTCAGAGCTATTGGAAAGAGTTTTCAGTGTATTTATTTTGCCCGTTTTGTATTACGGTTCTATATACTTGAAATTCAAGTGTTCCATATCCATCGCAGAAGAATTCCAGTGCTTAATATTGTGTATCCTTAGAACAGTTACCACATTTACAGAGTGTACTGAGCTCTAGTAACTTGTATTCTTAAGTTTTCTAAGTAGATTCCTGAAAATTGACACAAGATTAATTGGAATTGAATGTATAAACATTAAACTCGTCATTTCAGAGCTGTTTGAACGTGTTTTTAGTATATTGATGTTCCCCTTTTTGTATTACGGTTCTATTGACTTGTAATTCAAGTGTTCCATATCCATAGAAGAACGATTCCATTGTTCATCATTGTGAATTCTTAGAAGAGTAACCTCATTTACAGAGTGTTCTGAGCTCTTTTACCATGTATTCTTATGTTTTCTAAGTGAATTCCTCAAAAAGGCCAATGGATTGTTGGGAATCGAAAAGTAGAGTAAACGCGTCATTTCAGAGCTGTTTGAACGTGTTTTCAGTGTATTTATGTAGCCCGTTTTCTATTACGGTTTCATTTACTTGTATTTCAAGTGTTCCATATCCTTCACAGAAGAACTCCAGTTTTTATTATTGTGAATCCTTAGAACAGTTACCACATTTACAGAGTGTACTGAGCTCTAGTAACTTGTATTCTTAAGTTTTCTAAGTAGATTCCTGAAAATTGACAACAGATTATGGGAATTGAAAGTATAAACAGTAAACTCATTTCAGAGCTGTTTGAACGTGTTTTAAGTATATTGATGTTGCCCGTTTTGTATTACGGTTCTATTGACTTGTAATTCAAGTGTTCCATATCCACAGAAGTACAATTTTATTGTTTATCATTGTGAGTTCTTATAACAGTAACCACATTAACAGAGTTTTCTGAGCTCTATTAACATGTATGCTTTTGGTTCTAAGTGGATTCCTTAAAAAGGGCCACACATTGTAGGAATTGAAAATGTAAAGCGTAAACTCGTCATTTCAGATCTATTTTAACGACTTTTAAGTGTATTTATGTTGTCCGTTTTGTATTACGTTCTATATACTTGTAATTCAAGTGATCCATATCCATCACAGAAATCCCGTGTTTATTATTGTGAATTCTTAGAACAGTTACCACATTTACAGAGTGTACAGAGCTCTAGTAACTTGTATTCTTAAGTTTTCTAAGTAGATTCCTAAAAATTGACAACAGATTAATGGGAATTGAAAGTATAAACAGTAAACTCGTCATTTCAGAGGTGTTTGAACGTGTTTTCAGTATATTGATGTTGCCCGTTTTGTATTACGGTTCTATTGACTTGTAATTCAAGTGTTCCATATCTATAGAAGTACAATTTTATTGTTTGTCATTGTGAGTTCTTAGAACAGTAACCACATTAACAGAGTGTTCTGAGCTCTATTAACATGTATTCTTTTGTTTTCTAGTGGATTCCTTAATAACGCCAACAGATTGATGGGAATTGAAAATGTAAACAGTAAACTCGTCATTTCAGAGCTATTGGAAAGAGTTTTCAGTGTATTTATATTGCCCGTTTTGTATTACGGTTCTATATACTTGAAATTCAAGTGTTCCATATCCATCGCAGAAGAATTCCAGTGCTTAATATTGTGTATCCTTAGAACAGTTACCACATTTACAGAGTGTACTGAGCTCTAGTAACTTGTATTCTTAAGTTTTCTAAGTAGATTCCTGAAAATTGACACAAGATTAATTGGAATTGAATGTATAAACATTAACTCGTCATTTCAGAGCTGTTTGAACGTGTTTTTAGTATATTGATGTTCCCCTTTTTGTATTACGGTTCTATTGACTTGTAATTCAGGTTTTCCATATCCATAGAAGAACGATTCCATTGTTCATCATTGTGAATTCTTAGAAGAGTAACCTCATTTACAGAGTGTTCTGAGCTCCTTTACCATGTATTCTTATGTTTTCTAAGTGGATTCCTTAAAAAGGCCAATGGATTGTTGGGAATCGAAAAGTAGAGTAAACTCCTCATTTCAGATCAATTTGAACGACTTTTCAGTGTATTTATGTAGCCCGTTTTGTATTACGGTTTTATTTACTTGAATTTCAAGTGTGCCATATCCATCAGAGAAGAACTCCAGTTTTTATAATTGTGAATCCTTACAACCCTTACCACATTTACAGACTGTTCTGAGCTCAAGTAACTTGTATTCTTAAGTTTTCTATGTGGATTCCTAATAATTGACAACAGATTAATGGGAATTAAAAATATAAACAGTAAATTCGTCAGTTCAGAGCTGTTTGAACGTGTTTTCAGTGTATTTATATTGACCGTTTTGTATTACGGTTCTATTGACTTGTAATTCAAGTGTTCCATATGCATAGAAGAACAATTCCATTGTTTATCATTGTGAGTTCGTAGAACAGTAACCACATTAACAGAGTATTCCGAGCTCTATTACAATGTATTCTTTTGTTTTTTAAGTGGAATCAATAAAGAGGGCAACAGATTGATTGGAATTGAAAATGTAAAGAGTAAACTCGTCATTTCAGATCTATTTGAACGAGTTTTCAGTGTATTTATGTTGCCGGTTTTGTATTACGGTTCAATATACTTGTATTTCAAGTGTTCCATATCCATCAATGAAGAATCCCAGTGTTTATTATTGTGAATGCTTAGATCAGTTACCACATTTACAGAGTGTACTTAGCTCTAATATCTTGTATTCTTAAGTTTTCTAAGTAGATTCCTGAAAATTGACAACAGATTAATGAGAATTGAAAGTATAAACAGTAAACTCGTCATTTCAGAGCTGTTTGAACGTGTTTTTAGTATATTGATGTTGCCCGTTTTGTGTTACGGTTCTATTGACTTGTAATTCAAGTGTTCCATATCCATAGAAGAACGATTCCATTGTTCATCATTGTTAATTCTTAGAACAGTAACCTCATTTACAGAGTGTTCTGAGCTCTTTTACCATATAATCTTATGTTTTCCAAGTGGATTTCTTAAAAAGGCCAATGGATTGTTGGGAATAGAAAAGTAGAGGAAACTTGTCATTTCAGAGCTGTTTGAACGTGTATTCAGTGTATTTATGAAGTCCGTTTTGTATTACGGTTTTATTTACTTGTGTTTCAAGTGTTCCATATCCATCACAGAAGAACTCCAGTTTTTATAATTGTGAATCCTTATAACAATTACCACATTTACAGAGTGTTCTGAGCTCTAGTAACTTGTATTCATTTCAGTTTTCTAAGTAGATTCCTAAAAATTGACAACAGATTAATGGGAATTGAAAGTATAAACAGTAAACTCATTTCAGAGATGTTTGAACGTGTTTTCAATGTATTTTTGTTGACCATGTTGTATTACAGTTCTATTGACTTGTAATTCAAGTGTTCCATTTCCATAGAAGTACAATTTTATTGTTTATCCTTGTGAGTTCTTAGAACAGTAACCACATTAACAGAATGTTCTGAGCTCTATTAACATGTATTCTTTTGGTTTTTAAGTGGATTCAATAAAAAGGGCAACAGATTGATGGGAATTGAAAATGTAAAGAGTAAACTCATCATTTCAGATCTATTTGAACGAGTTTTCAGTGTCTTTATGTTGCCTGTTTTGTATTACGGTTCTATATACTTGTAATTCAAGTGATCCATATCCATCACAGAAATCCCGTGTTTATTATTGTGAATTCTTAGAACAGTTACCACATTTACAGAGTGTACAGAGCTCTAGTAACTTGTATTCTTAAGTTTTCTAAGTAGATTCCTGAAAATTGACAACAGATTAATGGGAATTGAAAGTATAAACAGTAAACTCGTCATTTCAGAGCTGTTTGAACGTGTTTTTAGTATATTGATGTTGCCCGTTTTGTATTACGGTTCTATTGACTTGTAATTCAAGTGTTCCATATCCATAGAAGAACGATTCCATTGTTCATCATTGTGAATTCTTAGAACAGTAACCTCATTTACAGAGTATTCTGAGCTCTTTTAACATGGATTCTTATGTTCTCTAAGTGGATTCCTTAAAAAGGCCAAAGGATTGTTGGGAATCGAAATGTAGAGTAAACTCTTCATTTCAGAGTTGTTTGAACGTGTTTTCAGTGTATTTATGTTGCCCGTTTTGTATTACAGTTCTATTTACTTGTAGTTCTAGTGTTGCATATCCATCACAGAAGAATTCCAGTGTTTATTATTGTGAATCCTTAGAACAGTTACCACATTTACAGAGTGTACAGAGCTCTAGTAACTTGTATTCTTAAGTTTTCTAAGTAGATTCCTGAAATTTGACAACAGATTAATGGGAATTGAAAGTATAAACAGTAATCTCGTCATTTCAGAGCTGTTTGAACGTGTTTTTAGTATATTGATGTTGCCCGTTTTGTGTTACGGTTCTATTGACTTGTAATTCAAGTGTTCCATTTCCATAGAAGTACAATTTTATTGTTTATCATTGTGAGTTCTTAGAACAGTAACCACATTAACAGAATGTTCTGAGCTCTATTAACATGTATTCTTTTGGTTTTTAAGTGGATTCAATAAAAAGGGCAACAGATTGATGGGAATTGAAAATGTAAAGAGTAAACTCATCATTTCAGATCTATTTGAACGAGTTTTCAGTGTCTTTATGTTGCCTGTTTTGTATTACGGTTCTATATACTTGTAATTCAAGTGATCCATATCCATCAAAGAAGAATTCCAGTTTTTATTATTGTGAATCCTTAGAACAGTTACCACATTTACAGAGTGTACTGAGCTCTAGTAACTTGTATTCTTAAGTTTTCTAAGTAGATTCCTGAAAATTGACAACAGATTATGGGAATTGAAAGTATAAACAGTAAACTCATTTCAGAGCTGTTTGAACGTGTTTTAAGTATATTGATGTTGCCCGTTTTGTATTACGGTTCTATTGACTTGTAATTCAAGTGTTCCATATCTATAGAAGTACAATTTTATTGTTTGTCATTGTGAGTTCTTAGAACAGTAACCACATTAACAGAGTGTTCTGAGCTCTATTAACATGTATTCTTTTGTTTTCTAGTGGATTCCTTAATAACGCCAACAGATTGATGGGAATTGAAAATGTAAACAGTAAACTCGTCATTTCAGAGCTATTGGAAAGAGTTTTCAGTGTATTTATATTGCCCGTTTTGTATTACGGTTCTATATACTTGAAATTCAAGTGTTCCATATCCATCGCAGAAGAATTCCAGTGCTTAATATTGTGTATCCTTAGAACAGTTACCACATTTACAGAGTGTACTGAGCTCTAGTAACTTGTATTCTTAAGTTTTCTAAGTAGATTCCTGAAAATTGACACAAGATTAATTGGAATTGAATGTATAAACATTAAACTCGTCATTTCAGAGCTGTTTGAACGTGTTTTTAGTATATTGATGTTCCCCTTTTTGTATTACGGTTCTATTGACTTGTAATTCAGGTGTTCCATATCCATAGAAGAACGATTCCATTGTTCATCATTGTGAATTCTTAGAAGAGTAACCTCATTTACAGAGTGTTCTGAGCTCTTTTACCATGTATTCTTATGTTTTCTAAGTGAATTCCTTAAAAAGGCCAATGGATTGTTGGGATTCGAAAAGTAGAGGAAACTTGTCATTTCAGAGCTGTTTGAACGTGTATTCAGTGTATTTATGAAGTCCGTTTTGTATTACGGTTTTATTTACTTGTGTTTCAAGTGTTCCATATCCATCACAGAAGAACTCCAGTTTTTATAATTGTGAATCCTTATAACAATTACCACATTTACAGAGTGTTCTGAGCTCTAGTAACTTGTATTCTTAAGTTTTCTATGTATATTCCTGATAATTGACAACAGATTAATGGGAACTGAAAATATAAACAGTAAACTCGTCATTTCAGAGCTGTTTGAACGTGTTTTCATTGTATTTATATTGACCGTTTTCTATTACCGTTCTATTGACTTTTAATTCAACTGTTCCATATCCATAGAAGTACAATTTTATTGTTTATCCTTGTGAGTTCTTAGAACAGTAACCACATTAACAGAATGTTCTGAGCTCTATTAATATGTATTCTTTTGGTTTTTAAGTGGATTCAATGAAAAGGGCAACAGATTGATGGGAATTGAAAATGTAAAGAGTAAACTCATCATTTCAGATCTATTTGAACGAGTTTTCAGTGTCTTTATGTTGCCTGTTTTGTATTACGGTTCTATATACTTGTAATTCAAGTGATCCATATCCATCAAAGAAGAATTCCAGTTTTTATTATTGTGAATCCTTAGAACAGTTACCACATTTACAGAGTGTACTGAGCTCTAGTAACTTGTATTCTTAAGTTTTCTAAGTAGATTCCTGAAAATTGACAACAGATTATGGGAATTGATAATATAAACAGTAAAGTCGTCATTTCAGAGATATTTGAACGTGTTTTCAGTATATTGATGTTGCCCTTTTTGTATTACGGTTCTATTTACTTGTAATTCAAGTGTTCCATATCCATAGAAGAACGATTTCATTATTCATCATTGTGAACTCTTAGAACAGTAACCTCATTTACAGATTGTTCTCAGCTCCTTTAACATCTCTTCTTATATTTTCTAAGTGGATTCCTTAAAAAGGCCAATGGATTGTTGGGAATCAAAGTAGAGTGATTGAACAAGGCCGTAAAGTTAGGTACGGCTGTATATAGTTGTATTTCATGTGTTTCTGACAAGTTCTTAAACATTTCCTGGGTCCATAATTGAGTACTTTAGGTGTTTCAAGAGTGTGTGATGGTTTTCTTAGAAGTATATACAAGAAACGTTAGAATTTCTGCTGTTTAATTCAAAACACCTTAACCAATTCAACCACAGTTGTTAATATAACCAGTATTCTAATAATTTAAAAGCTTTATACACAAATTCTGAACTCTGGAAAAAGGAATTCTTAATGTTCTAAAGAATTTTGTGCTGAACTCGCCAAGTAAAGTAGACCGATTTGTGAACATTAGCAGAATTCTCGTCATGTTACTGCTTTCTACCTGAAATCTCGGTGATTAAACAGGCCCGTAAAGTTAGGTCCGGATGTATATAGTTGTATTTCATGTGTTTCTTAAAGTTCTTAAACATTTCCTGGGTCCATCATTGAGTACTTTAGGAGTTTCAAGACAATATGATAGTTTTTGTGTAAGTATATACAAGAAACTTCAGTATTTCATCTGTTTTATTTAAAATACCATAACCAATTCAAACACAGTTGTTAATATAACTAGTATTCTCATCATTTAAAAGCTTTATACACAAATTCTGAACTCTGGAAACAGGAATTCTTAATGTTTGAAAGAACTTTGTTCTGAACTCGCCAAGTAAAGTTGAACGAAATGTGTACATTACCAGTATTCTCGTCATGTTACTGCTTTCTTCCTGAAATCTTGGTGATTGAACAAGGCCGGTAAGTTAGGTACAGCTGTATAGTTGTATTTCATGTGTTTCTTACAAGTTCTTCAACATTTCCTTGGTCCATTATTGAGTACCTTACAAGTTTTAGGAAAATTTGATAATGTTCTTAGAAGTATAAACAAGAAACTTCAGTATTTCAGCTGTTTTATTCAAAACACCATAACCAATTCAACCACAGTTGTTAATATAACCAGTATTCTCATAATTTAAAAGCTTTATACACAAATTATGAACTCTGGAAACAGGAATTCTTAAGGTTTGAAAGAACTTAGTTCTGAACTAGCCAAGTGAAGTAGATGGAATTTTAAACATTAGCAGTATTCTCCTCAATTTACTGCTTTCTACCTGAAATATCTGTAATTGAACACTTCCTTAAAGTTAGTAAGGCTGTATATACTTGTGTTTCACGTGTTTCTTATAAATTCTTAAACATTTCCTGGGTCCTTCATTGAGTAATTTAGGAGTTTCAAGGCAATATAATAGTTTTCTTACAGGTATATACAAGAAATTTAAGTAAATCAGCTGTTTTATTCAAAACACCATAACCAATTCAACCACCGTTGTTAACATAACCAGTATTCTCAATATTTAAAAGCTTTATACGCAAATTATGTACTCTGAAAAACAGGAATTGTTAATGTTTGAAAGAACATTGTTCTGAAATCGCCAAATAAATAGCCAGAATTGTAAACATTAGCAGTATTCTCGTCATGTTACTGTTTTCTACCTGAAATCTCAATGATTGAACAAAGCTGTAATGTTAGGTATGGCTGTATATAGTTGTATTTCATGTGTTTCTTACAAGTTCTTAAACATTTCCTGGCTCCATCATTGAGTACTTTAGGACTTTCAAGACAATGTGATAGTTTTCTTAGAGGTACATATAAGAAACTACTGTATTTCCGCTGTTTTATTCAAAACACCATAACCAATTCAACCACAGTTGTTAATATAACCAGTATTCTCATAATTGAAAAGCTTTGTACACAAATTCTGAACTCTGGAAACAGGAATTCCTAATGTTTGAAAGAACTTTATTCTGAACCAGCCTAGTAAAGTAGCCGGAATTGTAAACATTAGCAGTGTTCTCCTCATGTCACTGCTTTCTACCTGAAATCTCGGAGATTGAACAATGCCATAAAGTTAGGTACGGCTGTATATAGTTGTATTTCATGTGTTTCTTACAAATTCTTAAATATTTCCTGGGTCCTTCATTGAGTACTTTAGGAGTTTCAAGACAATGTGATAGTTTTCATAGAATTATATACAAGAAACTTCAGTACTTCAGCTGTTTTATTCAAAACACCATAACGAATTCAACCACAGCTGATAACATAACCAGTATTCTCATAATTCAAATGCTTTGTACACAAATTATGAACTTTGGAAACAGGAATTCCAAATGTTTGAAAGAACTTGTTCTGAACTCGCCAAGTAAATTTACCGGAATTGTAAACATTAGCAGTATTCTCATCATGTTATTGCTTTCTACCTGAAATCTCGGTGATTGAACACGGACATAAACTATCACATTGCTTGAAACTCCTAAAGTACTCAATGATGGACCCAGGAAATTTTAAGAACTTGTAAGAAACACATGAAATACAACTATATACAGCCATACCTAATTTTACGGCCTTGTTCAATCACCGAGTTTTCAGGTAGAAAGCAGTAACATGAGGAGAATACTGCTAATGTTTACAATTCCGGGTACTTAGCTCTGCGAGCTCAGAACAAAGTTCTTTCAAACATTAAGGATTCGTATTTCCAGAATTCAGAATTTGGGTATAAAGCTTTTAAATTATGAGAATACTGGTTATATTAACAACTGTGATTGAATTGTTCATGGTGTTTTGAATAAAACAGCTGAAATACAGAAGTTTTTTGTATATACTTCTAAGAAACCTATCACATTGTCTGGAAACGCCTAAAGTACTCAATGATGTACCCAGGAAATGTTTAAGAACTTGTAAGAAACACATGAAATACAACTATATACAGCCGTACCTAACTTTACGGCCTAATTTAATCACCTAGATTTCAGGTAGAAAGCAGTAACATGATGAGAATACTGGTAATGTTTACAATTCTGGCTACTTTACTTGTCAAGCTCAGAACAAAGTTCTTTTAAACATTAAGGATTCCTATTTCCAGAGTTCAGAATTTGTGTATAAATCTTTTAAATTATGAGAATACTGGTTTTATTAACAATTTTGGTTGATTTGGTTATGGTGTTTTGAATAAAACAGCTGAAATACTGAAGTTTCCTCTATATACTTCTAAGAAAACTATCACATTGTCTTGAAACTCCTAAAGTCCTCAATGATGGAGCCAGGAAATGTTTAAGAACTTGTAAGAAACACATGAAATACAACTATATACAGCCGTTCCTAACTATACAGACTTGTTCTATCACTGAGATTTCAGGTAGAATGCAGTAACATGAGGAGAATACTGCTAATGTTTACAATTCCGGCAACTTTACTTGGCGAGTTCAGAACAAAGTTCTTTCAAACATTACGGATTGATATTTCCAGAGTTCAGAATTTGTGTATAAATCTTTTAAATTATGAGAATACTGGTTTTATTAAAAACTGTGGTTGAATTGGTTATGGTGTTTTGAATAAAACAGCTGAAATACTGAAGTTTCTTGTATATAATTCTAAGAAAACTATCACATTGTCTTGAAACTCTTAAAGTACTCAATGATGGACCAAGGAAATACAACTATATACAGCCATATGTAACGTTACGGCCTGGTTGAATCACCAAGAAAGGTAGAAAGAAGTATCTTGATGAGAATACTGCTAATGTCACAATTCCGGTTGCTTTACTTTTCGAGCTCAGAACAAAGTTCTTTAAAACATTAAGGATTCGTATTTCCAGAATTCAGAATTTGCTTATAAAGCTTTTAAATTATGAGAATACTGGTTATATTAACAACTGTGGTTGAATTGGTTTTGGTGTTTTGAATAAAACAGCTGAAATACTGAAGTTTCTTGTATATATTTCTAAGAAAACAATCACATTGTCTTCAAACTCCTAAAGTTCTCAATGATGGAGCCAGGAAATGTTTAAGAACTTGTAAGAAACAGATGAAATACAAATATATAATGCCGTACCTAACTTTACGGCCATGTTCAATCACTGAGATTTGAGGTAGAATGCAGTAACATGAGGAGAATACTCCTAATGTTTACAATTCTTTCAACTTTACTTGGCGAGTTCAGAACAAAGTTCTTTTAAACATTAAGAACTCCTCTTTCCAGAAATCAGAATTTGTGTACAAAGCTTTTAAACTATGAGAATACTGGTTATGTTAAATACTGTGGTTGAATTCGTTATGGTTTTTTAAATAAAACAGCTCAAATACTGAAGTTTCTTGTATACACTTCTAAGAAAACATTGACATTGTCTTGAAACTCCTAAAGTACTCAATGATGGAGCCAGGAATTGCTTAAGAACTTGTAAGAAACACATGAAATACAACTATATACAGCCGTACCTAACTTTACGGCCTTGTTCAATCACTGAGATTTCAGGTAGAATGCAGTAACATGAGGAGAATACTGCTAATGTTTACAATTTGGGCAACTCTACTTGGCGAGTTTAGAACGAAGATCTTTCAAACATTAAGAATTCCTGTTTCCAGAGTTCAGAATTTGTGTACAAAGCTTTTACATTATGAGAATACTGGTTATGAAAAATACTGTGGTTGAATTGGTTATGGTGTTTTGAATATAACAGCTGAAATACTGAACTTTCTTGTATAAACTTCTAAGAAACTATCACATTGTCTTGAAACTCCTAAAGTACTCAATGATGGAACCAGGAAATGTTTAGGAACTTGTAAGAAACACATGAAATACAACTATATACAGCCGTACCTAACTTTACGGCCTTGTTCAATCACTGAGATTTCAAGTAGAATGCAGTAACATGAGGAGAATGCTGCTCATGTTTACAATTCCGGCAACTTTACTTGGCGAGTTCAGAACAAAGTTCTTTCAAAATTAAGAATTCCTGTTTCCAGAATTCAGAATTTGTGTACAAATCTTCTAAATTATGAGAATACTGGATTGTTAACAACTGTGGTTGAATTGGTCATGGTGTTTTGAATAAAACAGCTGAAATACTGATGTTTCTTGTGTATACTTCTAAGAAAACTATCACATTGTCTTGAAACTCCTAAAGTCCTCAATGATGGAGCCAGGAAATGTTTAAGAACTTGTAAGAAACACATGAAATACAACTATATACAGCTGTACCTAACTTTATGGCCTTGTTCAATCACTGAGATTTCAGGTAGAATGCAGTAACATGAGGAGAATAGTGCTAATGTTTACTATTTGGGCAACTTTACTTGGCGAGTTCAGAACAAAGTTCTTTCAAACATTAAGAATTCCTGTTTCCAGAGTTCAGAATTTGTGTACAAAGCTTTTAAATTATGAGAATACTGGTTATGTTAACAACTGTGGTTGAATTGGAATTGTGTTTGAATAAAACAGCTGAAATACTGAAGTTTCTTGTATATACTTCTAAGAAAACTATCACATTGTCTTGAAACTCCTAAAGTCCTCAATGATGGAGCCAGGAAATGTTTAAGAACTTGTAAGAAACACATGAAATACCACTATATACAGCCGTACCTAACTTTACGGCCTTGTTCAATCACTGAGATTTCAGGTAGAATGCAGTAACATGAGGAGAATACTGCTAATGTTTACAATTCCGGTAACTTTACTTGGCGAGTTCAGAACAAAGTTCTTTCAAACATTAAGAACTCCTGTTTCCAGAGTACAGAATTTGTGTACAAAGCTTTTAAATTATGAGAATACTGGTTATGTTAACAACTGTGGTAAATTAGTTATGGTATTTTGAATAAAACAGCTGAAATACTGAAGTTTCCTGTTTATACTTCTAAGAAAACTATCACATTGTCTTGAAACTCCTAAAGTCCTCAATGATGGAGCCAGGAAATGTTTAAGAACTTGTAAGAAACACATGAAATACAACTATATACAGCCGTACTTAATTTTACGGCCTTGTTCAATCACTGAGATTTCAGGTAGAATGCAATAACATGAGGAGAACCCTGCTATTGTTAACAATCTGGCAACTTTACTTGGCGAGGTCAGAACAAAGTTCTTTCAAACATTAAGAATTCCTGTTTCCAGAGTTCAGAATTTGTGTACAAAGCTTTTAAATTCTGAGAATACTGGTTATGTTAAATACTGTGGGTGAATTGGTTATGGTGTTTTGTATAAAACAGCTGAAATACTGAAGTTTCTTGTATACACTTCTAAAAAAACTATCACATTGTCTTGAAACTCTTAAAGTACTCAATGATGGAGCCAGGAAATGTTTAAGAACTTGTAAGAAACACATGAAATACAACTATATACAGCCGTACCTAATTTTACGGCCTTGTTCAATCACTGAGATTTCAGGTAGAATGCAGTAACATGAGGAGAATACTGCGAATGTTTACAATTCCGGCAACTTTACTTGGCGGGTTCAGAACAAAGTTCTTTCAAACATTAAGAATTCCTGTTTCCAGAGTTCAGAATTTGTGTACAAAGCTTTTAAATTATGAGAATACTGGTTATGTTAACAACTGTGGTTGAATTGGAATGGTGTTTTGAATAAAACAGCTGAAATACTGAAGTTTCTTGTATATACTTCTAAGAACACTATCACATTGTCTTGAAACTCCTAAAGTACTCAATGATGGAGCCAGGAAATGTTTAAGAACTTGTAAGAAACACATGAAATACAACTATATACAGCCGTACCTAACTTTACGGCCTTGTTCAATCACTGAGATTTCAGGTAGAATGCAGTAACATGAGGAGAATACTGCTAATGTTTACAATTCCGGCAACTTTACTTGGCATGTTCAGAACAAAGTTCTTTCAAACATTAAGAATTCCTGTTTCCAGAGTTCAGAATTTGTGTACAAAGCTTTTAAATTATGAGAATACTGGTTATGTTAACAACTGTGGTTGAATTGGCTATGGTGTTTTGAATAAAACAGCTGAAATACTGAAGTTTCTTGTATATACTTCTAAGAAAACTATCACATTGTCTTGAAAGTCCTAAGATACTCAATGATGGAGCCAGGAAATGTTTAAGAACTTGTAAGAAACACATGAAATACAACTATATACAGCCGTACCTAACTTTATGGCCTTGTTCAATCACTGAGATTTCAGGTAGAATGCAGTAAAATAAGGAGAATACTGCAAATGTTTACAATTCCGGCAACTTTACTTGGCGAGTTCAGAACAAAGTTCTTTCAAACATTAAGAATTCCTGTTTTCAGAGTTCAGACGTTGTGTACAAAGCTTTTAAATTATGAGAATACTGGTTATGTTAACAACTGTGGTTGAATTGGAATGGTGTTTTGAATAAAACAGCTGAAATACTGATGTTTCCTGTATATACTTCTAAGAAAACTATCACATTGTCTTGAAACTCCTAAAGTCCTCAATGATGGAGCCAGGAAATGTTTAAGAACTTGTAAGAAACACATGAAATACCACTATATACAGCCGTACCTAACTTTAAGGCCTTGTTCAATCACTGAGATTTCAGGTAGAATGTAGTAACATGAGGAGAATACTGCTAATGTTTACAATTCCGGCAACTTTACTTGGTTAGTTCAGAACAAAGTTCTTTCAAACATTAAAAAATCCTATTTCCAGAGTTCAGAATTTGTGTACAAAGCTTTTAAATTATGAGAATACTGGTTATGTTAACAACTGTGGTTGAATTGGAATGGTGTTTTGAATAAATCAGCTGAAATACTGAAGTTTCTTGTATATACTTCTAAGAAAACTATCACATTGTCTTGAAACTCCTAAAGTCCTCAATGATGGAGCCAAGAAATGTTTAAGAACTTGTAAGAAACACATGAAATACAACTATATACAGCCGTACCTAACTTTACGGCCTTGTTCAATCACTGAGATTTCAGGTAGAATGCAGTAACATGAGGAGAATACTGCTAATGTTTACAATTTGGGCAACTTTACTTGGCGAGTTCAGAACAAAGTTCTTTCAAACATTAAGAACTCCTGTTTTCAGAGTTCAGAATTTGTGTACAAAGCTTTTAAATTATGAGAATACTGGTTATGTTAACAACTGTGGTTGAATTGGCTATGGTGTTTTGAATAAAACAGCTGAAATACTGAAGTTTCTTGTATATACTTCTAAGAAAACTATCACATTGTCTTGAAACTCCTAAAGTCCTCAATGATGGAGCCAGGAAATGTTTAAGAACTTGTAAGAAACACATGAAATACAACTATATACAGCCGTACCTAACTTTACGGCCTTGTTCAATCACTGCGATTTCAGGTAGAATGCAGTAACATGAGGAGAATACTGCAAATGTTTACAATTCCGGCAACTTTACTTGGCGTGTCAGAACAAAGTTCTTTCAAACATTAAGAATTCCTGTTTCCAGAGTTCAGAATTTGTGTACAAAGCTTTTAAATTATGAGAATACTGGTTATGTTAACAACTGTGGTTGAATTGGCTATGGTGTTTTGAATAAAACAGCTGAAATACTGAAGTTTCTTGTATATACTTCTAAGAAAACTATCACATTGTCTTGAAACTCCTAAAGTACTCAATGATGGAGCCAGGAAATATTTAAGAACTTGTAAGAAACACATGAAATACAACTATATACAGCCGTACCTAACTTTACGGCCTTGTTCACTCACTGCGATTTCAGGTAGAATGCAGTAACATGAGGAGAATACTGCAAATGTTTACAATTCCGGCAACTTTACTTGGCGCGTTCAGAACAAAGTTCTTTCAAACATTAAGAATTCCTGTTTCCAGAGTTCAGAAGTTGTGTACAAAGCTTTTAAATTATGAGAATACTGGTTATGTTAACAACTGTGGTTGAATTGGAATGGTGTTTTGAATAAAACAGCTGAAATACTGAAGTTTCCTGTATATACTTCTAAGAAAACTATCACATTGTCTTGAATCTCCTCAAGTCCTCAATGATGGAGCCAGGAAATGTTTAAGAACTTGTAAGAAACACATGAAATACAACTATATACAGCCACCCCTAACTTTAAGGCCTTGTTCAATCACTGAGATTTCAGGTAGGATGTAGTAACCTAAGGAGAATACTGCTAATGTTTACAATTCCGGCAACTTTACTTGGCGACTTCAGAGGAAAGTTCTTTCAAACGTTAAGAATTCCTGTGTCCAGAGTTCAGAATTTGTGTACAAAGCTTTTAAATTATGAGAATACTGGTTATGTTAACAACTGTGGTTGAATTGGAATGGTGTTTTGAATAAAAGAGCTGAAATACTGAAGTTCTTGTATATACTTCTAAGAAAACTATCACATTGTCTTGAAACTCCTAAAGTCCTCAATGATGGAGCCAGGAAATGTTTAAGAACTTGTAAGAAACACATGAAATACCACTATATACAGCCGTACCTAACTTTACGGCCTTGTTCAATCACTGAGATTTCAGGTAGAATGCAGTACCATGAGGAAAATACTGCTAATGTTTACAATTCCGGCAACTTTACTTGGCGAGTTCAGAACAAAGTTCTTTCCAACATTAAGAATTCCTGTTTCCAGAGTTCAGAATTTGTGTACAAAGCTTTTAAATTATGAGAATACTGGTTATGTTAACAACTGTGGTTGAATTGGAATGGTGTTTTGAATAAAACAGCTGAAATACTGAAGGTCCCTGTATATACTTCTAAGAAAACTGTCACATTGTCTTGAAACTCCTAAAGTCCTCAATGATGTAGCCAGGAAATGTTTAAGAACTTGTAAGAAACACATGAAATACCACTATATACAGCCACCCCTAACTTTAAGGCCTTGTTCAATTACTGAGATTTCAGGTAGAATGTAGTAACCTGAGGAGAATACTGCTAATGTTTACAATTCCGGCAACTTTACTTGGCGACTTCAGAGGAAAGTTCTTTCAAACGTTAAGAATTCCTGTTTCCAGAGTTCAGAATTTGTGTACAAAGCTTTTAAATTATGAGAATACTGGTTATGTTAACAACTGTGGTTGAATTGGAATGGTGTTTTGAATAAAAGAGCTGAAATACTGAAGTTCTTGTATATACTTCTAAGAAAACTGTCACATTGTCTTGAAACTCCTAAAGTCCTCAATGATGGAGCCAAGAAATGTTTAAGAACTTGTAAGAAACACATGAAATACCACTATATACAGCCGTACCTAACTTTACGGCCTTGTTCAATCACTGAGATTTCAGGTAGAATGCAGTAACATGAGGAGAATACTGCTAATGTTTACAATTCCGGCAACTTTACTTGGCGAGTTCAGAACAAAGTTCTTTCAAACATTAAGAATTCCTGTTTCCAGAGTTCAGAATTTGTGTACAAAGCTTTTAAATTATGAGAATACTGGTTATGTTAACAACTGTGGTTGAATTGGAATGGTGTTTTGAATAAAACAGATGAAATACTGAGGTTTCTTGTATATACTTCTAAGAAAACTATCACATTGTCTTGAAACTCCTAAAGTACTCAATGATGGAGCCAGGAAATGTTTAAGAACTTGTAAGAAACACATGAAATACAACTTATACAGCCGTACCTAAGTTTACGGCCTTGTTCACTCACTGCGATTTCAGGTAGAATGCAGTAACTTGAGGAGAATACTGCAAATGTTTACAATTCCGGTAACTTTACTTCGCGTGTTCAGAACAAAGTTATTTCAAACATTAAGAACTCCTTTTTCCAGAGTTCAGAATTTGTGTACAAAGCTTTTAAATTATGAGAATACTGGTTATGTTAACAACTGTGGTTGAATTGGCTATGGTGTTTTGAATAAAACAGCTGAAATACTGAAGTTTCTTGTATATACTTCTAAGAAAACTATCACATTGTCTTGAAACTCCTAAAGTACTCAATGATGGAGCCAGGAAATATTTAAGAACTTGTAAGATACACATGAAAAAGAACTATATACAGCCGTACCTAACTTTACGGCCTTGTTCAATCACTGCGATTTCAGGTAGAATGCAGTAACATGAGGAGAATACTGCAAATGTTTACAATTCCGGCAACTTTACTTGGCGCGTTCAGAACAAAGTTCTTTCAAACATTAAGAATTCCTGTTTCCAGAGTTCAGAAGTTGTGTACAAAGCTTTTAAAGTATGAGAATACTGGTTATGTTAACAACTGTGGTTGAATTGAAATGGTGTTTTGAATAAAACAGCTGAAATACTGAAGTTTCCTGTATATACTTCTACGAAAACTATCACATTGTCTTGAAACTCCTAAAGTCCTCAATGATGGAGCCAGGAAATGTTTAAGAACTTGTAAGAAACACATGAAATACAACTATATACAGCCACCCCTAACTTTAAGGCCTTGTTCAATCACTGAGATTTCAGGTAGAATGTAGTAACCTGAGGAGAATAATGCTAATGTTTACAATTCCGACAACTTTACTTGGCGACTTCAGAGGAAAGTTCTTTCAAACGTTAAGAATTCCTGTTTCCAGAGTTCAGAATTTGTGTACAAAGCTTTTAAATTATGAGAATACTGGTTATGTTAACAACTGTGGTTGAATTGGAATGGTGTTTTGAATAAAAGAGCTGAAATACTGAAGTTCTTGTATATACTTCTAAGAAAACTGTCACATTGTCTTGAAACTCCTAAAGTCCTCAATGATGGAGCCAGGAAATGTTTAAGAACTTGTAAGAAACACATGAAATACCACTATATACAGCCGTACCTAACTTTACGGCCTTGTTCAATCACTGAGATTTCAGGTAGAATGCAGTACCATGAGGAAAATACTGCTAATGTTTACAATTCCGGCAACTTTACTTGGCGAGTTCAGAACAAAGTTCTTTCAAACATTAAGAATTCCTGTTTCCAGAGCTCAGAATTTGTGTACAAAGCTTTTAAATTATGAGAATACCGGTTATGTTAACAACTGTGGTTGAATTGGAATGGTGTTTTGAATAAAACAGCTGAATACTGAAGTTTCTTGTATATACTTCTAAGAAAACTATCACATTGTCTTGAAACTCCTAAAGTCCTCAATGATGGAGCCAGGAAATGTTTAAGAACTTGTAAGAAACACATGAAATACAACTATATACAGCCGTACCTAACTTTACGGCCTTGTTCAATCACTGCGATTTCAGGTAAAATGCAGTAACATGAGGAGAATACTGCAAATGTTTACAATTCCGGCAACTTTACTTGGCGTGTCAGAACAAAGTTCTTTCAAACATTAAGAACTCCTGTTTATAGAGTTCAGAATTTGTGTACAAAGCTTTTAAATTATGAGAATACTGGTTATGTTAACAACTGTGGTTGAATTGGCTATGGTGTTTTGAATAAAACAGCTGAAATACTGAAGTTTCTTGTATATACTTCTAAGAAAACTATCACATTGTCTTGAAACTCCTAAAGTACTCAATGATGGAGCCAGGAAATGTTTAAGAACTTGTAAGAAACACATGAAATACAACTATATACAGCCGTACCTAACTTTACGGCCTTGTTCAATCACTGAGATTTCAGGTAGAATGCAGTAACATGAGGAGAATACTGCTAATGTTTACAATTCCGGCAACTTTACTTGGCGAGTTCAGAACAAAGTTCTTTCAAACATTAAGAATTCCTGTTTCCAGAGTTCAGAATTTGTGTACAAAGCTTTTAAATTATGAGAATACTGGTTATGTTAACAACTGTGGTTGAATTGGAATGGTGTTTTGAATAAAACAGCTGAAATACTGAAGTTTCCTGTATATACTTCTAAGAAAACTATCACATTGTCTTGAAACTCCTAAAGTCCTCAATGATGGAGCCAGGAAATGTTTAAGAACTTGTAAGAAACACATGAAATACAACTATATACAGCCGTACCTAACTTTACGGCCTTGTTCAATCACTGAGATTTCAGGTAGAATGCAGTAACATGAGGAGAATACTGCTAATGTTTACAATTCCGGCAACTTTACTTGGCGAGTTCAGAACAAAGTTCTTTCAAACATTAAGAATTCCTGTTTCCAGAGTTCAGAATTTGTGTACAAAGCTTTTAAATTATGAGAATACTGGTTATGTTAACAACTGTGGTTGAATTGGAATGGTGTTTTGAATAAAACAGCTGAAATACTGAAGTTTCCTGTATATACTTCTAAGAAAACTATCACATTGTCTTGAAACTCCTAAAGTCCTCAATGATGGAGCCAGGAAATGTTTAAGAACTTGTAAGAAACACATGAAATACAACTATATACAGCCGTACCTAACTTTACGGCCTTGTTCAATCACTGAGATTTCAGGTAGAATGCAGTAACATGAGGAGAATACTGCTAATGTTTACAATTCCGGCAACTTTACTTGGCGAGTTCAGAACAAAGTTCTTTCAAACATTAAGAATTCCTGTTTCCAGAGTTCAGAATTTGTGTACAAAGCTTTTAAATTATGAGAATACTGGTTATGTTAACAACTGTGGTTGAATTGGAATGGTGTTTTGAATAAAACAGCTGAAATACTGAAGTTTCCTGTATATACTTCTAAGAAAACTATCACATTGTCTTGAAACTCCTAAAGTCCTCAATGATGGAGCCAGGAAATGTTTAAGAACTTGTAAGAAACACATGAAATACAACTATATACAGCCGTACCTAACTTTACGGCCTTGTTCAATCACTGAGATTTCAGGTAGAATGCAGTAACATGAGGAGAATACTGCTAATGTTTACAATTCCGGCAACTTTACTTGGCGAGTTCAGAACAAAGTTCTTTCAAACATTAAGAATTCCTGTTTCCAGAGTTCAGAATTTGTGTACAAAGCTTTTAAATTATGAGAATACTGGTTATGTTAACAACTGTGGTTGAATTGGAATGGTGTTTTGAATAAAACAGCTGAAATACTGAAGTTTCCTGTATATACTTCTAAGAAAACTATCACATTGTCTTGAAACTCCTAAAGTCCTCAATGATGGAGCCAGGAAATGTTTAAGAACTTGTAAGAAACACATGAAATACAACTATATACAGCCGTACCTAACTTTACGGCCTTGTTCAATCACTGAGATTTCAGGTAGAATGCAGTAACATGAGGAGAATACTGCTAATGTTTACAATTCCGGCAACTTTACTTGGCGAGTTCAGAACAAAGTTCTTTCAAACATTAAGAATTCCTGTTTCCAGAGTTCAGAATTTGTGTACAAAGCTTTTAAATTATGAGAATACTGGTTATGTTAACAACTGTGGTTGAATTGGAATGGTGTTTTGAATAAAACAGCTGAAATACTGAAGTTTCCTGTATATACTTCTAAGAAAACTATCACATTGTCTTGAAACTCCTAAAGTCCTCAATGATGGAGCCAGGAAATGTTTAAGAACTTGTAAGAAACACATGAAATACAACTATATACAGCCGTACCTAACTTTACGGCCTTGTTCAATCACTGAGATTTCAGGTAGAATGCAGTAACATGAGGAGAATACTGCTAATGTTTACAATTCCGGCAACTTTACTTGGCGAGTTCAGAACAAAGTTCTTTCAAACATTAAGAATTCCTGTTTCCAGAGTTCAGAATTTGTGTACAAAGCTTTTAAATTATGAGAATACTGGTTATGTTAACAACTGTGGTTGAATTGGAATGGTGTTTTGAATAAAACAGCTGAAATACTGAAGTTTCCTGTATATACTTCTAAGAAAACTATCACATTGTCTTGAAACTCCTAAAGTCCTCAATGATGGAGCCAGGAAATGTTTAAGAACTTGTAAGAAACACATGAAATACAACTATATACAGCCGTACCTAACTTTACGGCCTTGTTCAATCACTGAGATTTCAGGTAGAATGCAGTAACATGAGGAGAATACTGCTAATGTTTACAATTCCGGCAACTTTACTTGGCGAGTTCAGAACAAAGTTCTTTCAAACATTAAGAATTCCTGTTTCCAGAGTTCAGAATTTGTGTACAAAGCTTTTAAATTATGAGAATACTGGTTATGTTAACAACTGTGGTTGAATTGGAATGGTGTTTTGAATAAAACAGCTGAAATACTGAAGTTTCCTGTATATACTTCTAAGAAAACTATCACATTGTCTTGAAACTCCTAAAGTCCTCAATGATGGAGCCAGGAAATGTTTAAGAACTTGTAAGAAACACATGAAATACAACTATATACAGCCGTACCTAACTTTACGGCCTTGTTCAATCACTGAGATTTCAGGTAGAATGCAGTAACATGAGGAGAATACTGCTAATGTTTACAATTCCGGCAACTTTACTTGGCGAGTTCAGAACAAAGTTCTTTCAAACATTAAGAATTCCTGTTTCCAGAGTTCAGAATTTGTGTACAAAGCTTTTAAATTATGAGAATACTGGTTATGTTAACAACTGTGGTTGAATTGGAATGGTGTTTTGAATAAAACAGCTGAAATACTGAAGTTTCCTGTATATACTTCTAAGAAAACTATCACATTGTCTTGAAACTCCTAAAGTCCTCAATGATGGAGCCAGGAAATGTTTAAGAACTTGTAAGAAACACATGAAATACAACTATATACAGCCGTACCTAACTTTACGGCCTTGTTCAATCACTGAGATTTCAGGTAGAATGCAGTAACATGAGGAGAATACTGCTAATGTTTACAATTCCGGCAACTTTACTTGGCGAGTTCAGAACAAAGTTCTTTCAAACATTAAGAATTCCTGTTTCCAGAGTTCAGAATTTGTGTACAAAGCTTTTAAATTATGAGAATACTGGTTATGTTAACAACTGTGGTTGAATTGGAATGGTGTTTTGAATAAAACAGCTGAAATACTGAAGTTTCCTGTATATACTTCTAAGAAAACTATCACATTGTCTTGAAACTCCTAAAGTCCTCAATGATGGAGCCAGGAAATGTTTAAGAACTTGTAAGAAACACATGAAATACAACTATATACAGCCGTACCTAACTTTACGGCCTTGTTCAATCACTGAGATTTCAGGTAGAATGCAGTAACATGAGGAGAATACTGCTAATGTTTACAATTCCGGCAACTTTACTTGGCGAGTTCAGAACAAAGTTCTTTCAAACATTAAGAATTCCTGTTTCCAGAGTTCAGAATTTGTGTACAAAGCTTTTAAATTATGAGAATACTGGTTATGTTAACAACTGTGGTTGAATTGGAATGGTGTTTTGAATAAAACAGCTGAAATACTGAAGTTTCCTGTATATACTTCTAAGAAAACTATCACATTGTCTTGAAACTCCTAAAGTCCTCAATGATGGAGCCAGGAAATGTTTAAGAACTTGTAAGAAACACATGAAATACAACTATATACAGCCGTACCTAACTTTACGGCCTTGTTCAATCACTGAGATTTCAGGTAGAATGCAGTAACATGAGGAGAATACTGCTAATGTTTACAATTCCGGCAACTTTACTTGGCGAGTTCAGAACAAAGTTCTTTCAAACATTAAGAATTCCTGTTTCCAGAGTTCAGAATTTGTGTACAAAGCTTTTAAATTATGAGAATACTGGTTATGTTAACAACTGTGGTTGAATTGGAATGGTGTTTTGAATAAAACAGCTGAAATACTGAAGTTTCCTGTATATACTTCTAAGAAAACTATCACATTGTCTTGAAACTCCTAAAGTCCTCAATGATGGAGCCAGGAAATGTTTAAGAACTTGTAAGAAACACATGAAATACAACTATATACAGCCGTACCTAACTTTACGGCCTTGTTCAATCACTGAGATTTCAGGTAGAATGCAGTAACATGAGGAGAATACTGCTAATGTTTACAATTCCGGCAACTTTACTTGGCGAGTTCAGAACAAAGTTCTTTCAAACATTAAGAATTCCTGTTTCCAGAGTTCAGAATTTGTGTACAAAGCTTTTAAATTATGAGAATACTGGTTATGTTAACAACTGTGGTTGAATTGGAATGGTGTTTTGAATAAAACAGCTGAAATACTGAAGTTTCCTGTATATACTTCTAAGAAAACTATCACATTGTCTTGAAACTCCTAAAGTCCTCAATGATGGAGCCAGGAAATGTTTAAGAACTTGTAAGAAACACATGAAATACAACTATATACAGCCGTACCTAACTTTACGGCCTTGTTCAATCACTGAGATTTCAGGTAGAATGCAGTAACATGAGGAGAATACTGCTAATGTTTACAATTCCGGCAACTTTACTTGGCGAGTTCAGAACAAAGTTCTTTCAAACATTAAGAATTCCTGTTTCCAGAGTTCAGAATTTGTGTACAAAGCTTTTAAATTATGAGAATACTGGTTATGTTAACAACTGTGGTTGAATTGGAATGGTGTTTTGAATAAAACAGCTGAAATACTGAAGTTTCCTGTATATACTTCTAAGAAAACTATCACATTGTCTTGAAACTCCTAAAGTCCTCAATGATGGAGCCAGGAAATGTTTAAGAACTTGTAAGAAACACATGAAATACAACTATATACAGCCGTACCTAACTTTACGGCCTTGTTCAATCACTGAGATTTCAGGTAGAATGCAGTAACATGAGGAGAATACTGCTAATGTTTACAATTCCGGCAACTTTACTTGGCGAGTTCAGAACAAAGTTCTTTCAAACATTAAGAATTCCTGTTTCCAGAGTTCAGAATTTGTGTACAAAGCTTTTAAATTATGAGAATACTGGTTATGTTAACAACTGTGGTTGAATTGGAATGGTGTTTTGAATAAAACAGCTGAAATACTGAAGTTTCCTGTATATACTTCTAAGAAAACTATCACATTGTCTTGAAACTCCTAAAGTCCTCAATGATGGAGCCAGGAAATGTTTAAGAACTTGTAAGAAACACATGAAATACAACTATATACAGCCGTACCTAACTTTACGGCCTTGTTCAATCACTGAGATTTCAGGTAGAATGCAGTAACATGAGGAGAATACTGCTAATGTTTACAATTCCGGCAACTTTACTTGGCGAGTTCAGAACAAAGTTCTTTCAAACATTAAGAATTCCTGTTTCCAGAGTTCAGAATTTGTGTACAAAGCTTTTAAATTATGAGAATACTGGTTATGTTAACAACTGTGGTTGAATTGGAATGGTGTTTTGAATAAAACAGCTGAAATACTGAAGTTTCCTGTATATACTTCTAAGAAAACTATCACATTGTCTTGAAACTCCTAAAGTCCTCAATGATGGAGCCAGGAAATGTTTAAGAACTTGTAAGAAACACATGAAATACAACTATATACAGCCGTACCTAACTTTACGGCCTTGTTCAATCACTGAGATTTCAGGTAGAATGCAGTAACATGAGGAGAATACTGCTAATGTTTACAATTCCGGCAACTTTACTTGGCGAGTTCAGAACAAAGTTCTTTCAAACATTAAGAATTCCTGTTTCCAGAGTTCAGAATTTGTGTACAAAGCTTTTAAATTATGAGAATACTGGTTATGTTAACAACTGTGGTTGAATTGGAATGGTGTTTTGAATAAAACAGCTGAAATACTGAAGTTTCCTGTATATACTTCTAAGAAAACTATCACATTGTCTTGAAACTCCTAAAGTCCTCAATGATGGAGCCAGGAAATGTTTAAGAACTTGTAAGAAACACATGAAATACAACTATATACAGCCGTACCTAACTTTACGGCCTTGTTCAATCACTGAGATTTCAGGTAGAATGCAGTAACATGAGGAGAATACTGCTAATGTTTACAATTCCGGCAACTTTACTTGGCGAGTTCAGAACAAAGTTCTTTCAAACATTAAGAATTCCTGTTTCCAGAGTTCAGAATTTGTGTACAAAGCTTTTAAATTATGAGAATACTGGTTATGTTAACAACTGTGGTTGAATTGGAATGGTGTTTTGAATAAAACAGCTGAAATACTGAAGTTTCCTGTATATACTTCTAAGAAAACTATCACATTGTCTTGAAACTCCTAAAGTCCTCAATGATGGAGCCAGGAAATGTTTAAGAACTTGTAAGAAACACATGAAATACAACTATATACAGCCGTACCTAACTTTACGGCCTTGTTCAATCACTGAGATTTCAGGTAGAATGCAGTAACATGAGGAGAATACTGCTAATGTTTACAATTCCGGCAACTTTACTTGGCGAGTTCAGAACAAAGTTCTTTCAAACATTAAGAATTCCTGTTTCCAGAGTTCAGAATTTGTGTACAAAGCTTTTAAATTATGAGAATACTGGTTATGTTAACAACTGTGGTTGAATTGGAATGGTGTTTTGAATAAAACAGCTGAAATACTGAAGTTTCCTGTATATACTTCTAAGAAAACTATCACATTGTCTTGAAACTCCTAAAGTCCTCAATGATGGAGCCAGGAAATGTTTAAGAACTTGTAAGAAACACATGAAATACAACTATATACAGCCGTACCTAACTTTACGGCCTTGTTCAATCACTGAGATTTCAGGTAGAATGCAGTAACATGAGGAGAATACTGCTAATGTTTACAATTCCGGCAACTTTACTTGGCGAGTTCAGAACAAAGTTCTTTCAAACATTAAGAATTCCTGTTTCCAGAGTTCAGAATTTGTGTACAAAGCTTTTAAATTATGAGAATACTGGTTATGTTAACAACTGTGGTTGAATTGGAATGGTGTTTTGAATAAAACAGCTGAAATACTGAAGTTTCCTGTATATACTTCTAAGAAAACTATCACATTGTCTTGAAACTCCTAAAGTCCTCAATGATGGAGCCAGGAAATGTTTAAGAACTTGTAAGAAACACATGAAATACAACTATATACAGCCGTACCTAACTTTACGGCCTTGTTCAATCACTGAGATTTCAGGTAGAATGCAGTAACATGAGGAGAATACTGCTAATGTTTACAATTCCGGCAACTTTACTTGGCGAGTTCAGAACAAAGTTCTTTCAAACATTAAGAATTCCTGTTTCCAGAGTTCAGAATTTGTGTACAAAGCTTTTAAATTATGAGAATACTGGTTATGTTAACAACTGTGGTTGAATTGGAATGGTGTTTTGAATAAAACAGCTGAAATACTGAAGTTTCCTGTATATACTTCTAAGAAAACTATCACATTGTCTTGAAACTCCTAAAGTCCTCAATGATGGAGCCAGGAAATGTTTAAGAACTTGTAAGAAACACATGAAATACAACTATATACAGCCGTACCTAACTTTACGGCCTTGTTCAATCACTGAGATTTCAGGTAGAATGCAGTAACATGAGGAGAATACTGCTAATGTTTACAATTCCGGCAACTTTACTTGGCGAGTTCAGAACAAAGTTCTTTCAAACATTAAGAATTCCTGTTTCCAGAGTTCAGAATTTGTGTACAAAGCTTTTAAATTATGAGAATACTGGTTATGTTAACAACTGTGGTTGAATTGGAATGGTGTTTTGAATAAAACAGCTGAAATACTGAAGTTTCCTGTATATACTTCTAAGAAAACTATCACATTGTCTTGAAACTCCTAAAGTCCTCAATGATGGAGCCAGGAAATGTTTAAGAACTTGTAAGAAACACATGAAATACAACTATATACAGCCGTACCTAACTTTACGGCCTTGTTCAATCACTGAGATTTCAGGTAGAATGCAGTAACATGAGGAGAATACTGCTAATGTTTACAATTCCGGCAACTTTACTTGGCGAGTTCAGAACAAAGTTCTTTCAAACATTAAGAATTCCTGTTTCCAGAGTTCAGAATTTGTGTACAAAGCTTTTAAATTATGAGAATACTGGTTATGTTAACAACTGTGGTTGAATTGGAATGGTGTTTTGAATAAAACAGCTGAAATACTGAAGTTTCCTGTATATACTTCTAAGAAAACTATCACATTGTCTTGAAACTCCTAAAGTCCTCAATGATGGAGCCAGGAAATGTTTAAGAACTTGTAAGAAACACATGAAATACAACTATATACAGCCGTACCTAACTTTACGGCCTTGTTCAATCACTGAGATTTCAGGTAGAATGCAGTAACATGAGGAGAATACTGCTAATGTTTACAATTCCGGCAACTTTACTTGGCGAGTTCAGAACAAAGTTCTTTCAAACATTAAGAATTCCTGTTTCCAGAGTTCAGAATTTGTGTACAAAGCTTTTAAATTATGAGAATACTGGTTATGTTAACAACTGTGGTTGAATTGGAATGGTGTTTTGAATAAAACAGCTGAAATACTGAAGTTTCCTGTATATACTTCTAAGAAAACTATCACATTGTCTTGAAACTCCTAAAGTCCTCAATGATGGAGCCAGGAAATGTTTAAGAACTTGTAAGAAACACATGAAATACAACTATATACAGCCGTACCTAACTTTACGGCCTTGTTCAATCACTGAGATTTCAGGTAGAATGCAGTAACATGAGGAGAATACTGCTAATGTTTACAATTCCGGCAACTTTACTTGGCGAGTTCAGAACAAAGTTCTTTCAAACATTAAGAATTCCTGTTTCCAGAGTTCAGAATTTGTGTACAAAGCTTTTAAATTATGAGAATACTGGTTATGTTAACAACTGTGGTTGAATTGGAATGGTGTTTTGAATAAAACAGCTGAAATACTGAAGTTTCCTGTATATACTTCTAAGAAAACTATCACATTGTCTTGAAACTCCTAAAGTCCTCAATGATGGAGCCAGGAAATGTTTAAGAACTTGTAAGAAACACATGAAATACAACTATATACAGCCGTACCTAACTTTACGGCCTTGTTCAATCACTGAGATTTCAGGTAGAATGCAGTAACATGAGGAGAATACTGCTAATGTTTACAATTCCGGCAACTTTACTTGGCGAGTTCAGAACAAAGTTCTTTCAAACATTAAGAATTCCTGTTTCCAGAGTTCAGAATTTGTGTACAAAGCTTTTAAATTATGAGAATACTGGTTATGTTAACAACTGTGGTTGAATTGGAATGGTGTTTTGAATAAAACAGCTGAAATACTGAAGTTTCCTGTATATACTTCTAAGAAAACTATCACATTGTCTTGAAACTCCTAAAGTCCTCAATGATGGAGCCAGGAAATGTTTAAGAACTTGTAAGAAACACATGAAATACAACTATATACAGCCGTACCTAACTTTACGGCCTTGTTCAATCACTGAGATTTCAGGTAGAATGCAGTAACATGAGGAGAATACTGCTAATGTTTACAATTCCGGCAACTTTACTTGGCGAGTTCAGAACAAAGTTCTTTCAAACATTAAGAATTCCTGTTTCCAGAGTTCAGAATTTGTGTACAAAGCTTTTAAATTATGAGAATACTGGTTATGTTAACAACTGTGGTTGAATTGGAATGGTGTTTTGAATAAAACAGCTGAAATACTGAAGTTTCCTGTATATACTTCTAAGAAAACTATCACATTGTCTTGAAACTCCTAAAGTCCTCAATGATGGAGCCAGGAAATGTTTAAGAACTTGTAAGAAACACATGAAATACAACTATATACAGCCGTACCTAACTTTACGGCCTTGTTCAATCACTGAGATTTCAGGTAGAATGCAGTAACATGAGGAGAATACTGCTAATGTTTACAATTCCGGCAACTTTACTTGGCGAGTTCAGAACAAAGTTCTTTCAAACATTAAGAATTCCTGTTTCCAGAGTTCAGAATTTGTGTACAAAGCTTTTAAATTATGAGAATACTGGTTATGTTAACAACTGTGGTTGAATTGGAATGGTGTTTTGAATAAAACAGCTGAAATACTGAAGTTTCCTGTATATACTTCTAAGAAAACTATCACATTGTCTTGAAACTCCTAAAGTCCTCAATGATGGAGCCAGGAAATGTTTAAGAACTTGTAAGAAACACATGAAATACAACTATATACAGCCGTACCTAACTTTACGGCCTTGTTCAATCACTGAGATTTCAGGTAGAATGCAGTAACATGAGGAGAATACTGCTAATGTTTACAATTCCGGCAACTTTACTTGGCGAGTTCAGAACAAAGTTCTTTCAAACATTAAGAATTCCTGTTTCCAGAGTTCAGAATTTGTGTACAAAGCTTTTAAATTATGAGAATACTGGTTATGTTAACAACTGTGGTTGAATTGGAATGGTGTTTTGAATAAAACAGCTGAAATACTGAAGTTTCCTGTATATACTTCTAAGAAAACTATCACATTGTCTTGAAACTCCTAAAGTCCTCAATGATGGAGCCAGGAAATGTTTAAGAACTTGTAAGAAACACATGAAATACAACTATATACAGCCGTACCTAACTTTACGGCCTTGTTCAATCACTGAGATTTCAGGTAGAATGCAGTAACATGAGGAGAATACTGCTAATGTTTACAATTCCGGCAACTTTACTTGGCGAGTTCAGAACAAAGTTCTTTCAAACATTAAGAATTCCTGTTTCCAGAGTTCAGAATTTGTGTACAAAGCTTTTAAATTATGAGAATACTGGTTATGTTAACAACTGTGGTTGAATTGGAATGGTGTTTTGAATAAAACAGCTGAAATACTGAAGTTTCCTGTATATACTTCTAAGAAAACTATCACATTGTCTTGAAACTCCTAAAGTCCTCAATGATGGAGCCAGGAAATGTTTAAGAACTTGTAAGAAACACATGAAATACAACTATATACAGCCGTACCTAACTTTACGGCCTTGTTCAATCACTGAGATTTCAGGTAGAATGCAGTAACATGAGGAGAATACTGCTAATGTTTACAATTCCGGCAACTTTACTTGGCGAGTTCAGAACAAAGTTCTTTCAAACATTAAGAATTCCTGTTTCCAGAGTTCAGAATTTGTGTACAAAGCTTTTAAATTATGAGAATACTGGTTATGTTAACAACTGTGGTTGAATTGGAATGGTGTTTTGAATAAAACAGCTGAAATACTGAAGTTTCCTGTATATACTTCTAAGAAAACTATCACATTGTCTTGAAACTCCTAAAGTCCTCAATGATGGAGCCAGGAAATGTTTAAGAACTTGTAAGAAACACATGAAATACAACTATATACAGCCGTACCTAACTTTACGGCCTTGTTCAATCACTGAGATTTCAGGTAGAATGCAGTAACATGAGGAGAATACTGCTAATGTTTACAATTCCGGCAACTTTACTTGGCGAGTTCAGAACAAAGTTCTTTCAAACATTAAGAATTCCTGTTTCCAGAGTTCAGAATTTGTGTACAAAGCTTTTAAATTATGAGAATACTGGTTATGTTAACAACTGTGGTTGAATTGGAATGGTGTTTTGAATAAAACAGCTGAAATACTGAAGTTTCCTGTATATACTTCTAAGAAAACTATCACATTGTCTTGAAACTCCTAAAGTCCTCAATGATGGAGCCAGGAAATGTTTAAGAACTTGTAAGAAACACATGAAATACAACTATATACAGCCGTACCTAACTTTACGGCCTTGTTCAATCACTGAGATTTCAGGTAGAATGCAGTAACATGAGGAGAATACTGCTAATGTTTACAATTCCGGCAACTTTACTTGGCGAGTTCAGAACAAAGTTCTTTCAAACATTAAGAATTCCTGTTTCCAGAGTTCAGAATTTGTGTACAAAGCTTTTAAATTATGAGAATACTGGTTATGTTAACAACTGTGGTTGAATTGGAATGGTGTTTTGAATAAAACAGCTGAAATACTGAAGTTTCCTGTATATACTTCTAAGAAAACTATCACATTGTCTTGAAACTCCTAAAGTCCTCAATGATGGAGCCAGGAAATGTTTAAGAACTTGTAAGAAACACATGAAATACAACTATATACAGCCGTACCTAACTTTACGGCCTTGTTCAATCACTGAGATTTCAGGTAGAATGCAGTAACATGAGGAGAATACTGCTAATGTTTACAATTCCGGCAACTTTACTTGGCGAGTTCAGAACAAAGTTCTTTCAAACATTAAGAATTCCTGTTTCCAGAGTTCAGAATTTGTGTACAAAGCTTTTAAATTATGAGAATACTGGTTATGTTAACAACTGTGGTTGAATTGGAATGGTGTTTTGAATAAAACAGCTGAAATACTGAAGTTTCCTGTATATACTTCTAAGAAAACTATCACATTGTCTTGAAACTCCTAAAGTCCTCAATGATGGAGCCAGGAAATGTTTAAGAACTTGTAAGAAACACATGAAATACAACTATATACAGCCGTACCTAACTTTACGGCCTTGTTCAATCACTGAGATTTCAGGTAGAATGCAGTAACATGAGGAGAATACTGCTAATGTTTACAATTCCGGCAACTTTACTTGGCGAGTTCAGAACAAAGTTCTTTCAAACATTAAGAATTCCTGTTTCCAGAGTTCAGAATTTGTGTACAAAGCTTTTAAATTATGAGAATACTGGTTATGTTAACAACTGTGGTTGAATTGGAATGGTGTTTTGAATAAAACAGCTGAAATACTGAAGTTTCCTGTATATACTTCTAAGAAAACTATCACATTGTCTTGAAACTCCTAAAGTCCTCAATGATGGAGCCAGGAAATGTTTAAGAACTTGTAAGAAACACATGAAATACAACTATATACAGCCGTACCTAACTTTACGGCCTTGTTCAATCACTGAGATTTCAGGTAGAATGCAGTAACATGAGGAGAATACTGCTAATGTTTACAATTCCGGCAACTTTACTTGGCGAGTTCAGAACAAAGTTCTTTCAAACATTAAGAATTCCTGTTTCCAGAGTTCAGAATTTGTGTACAAAGCTTTTAAATTATGAGAATACTGGTTATGTTAACAACTGTGGTTGAATTGGAATGGTGTTTTGAATAAAACAGCTGAAATACTGAAGTTTCCTGTATATACTTCTAAGAAAACTATCACATTGTCTTGAAACTCCTAAAGTCCTCAATGATGGAGCCAGGAAATGTTTAAGAACTTGTAAGAAACACATGAAATACAACTATATACAGCCGTACCTAACTTTACGGCCTTGTTCAATCACTGAGATTTCAGGTAGAATGCAGTAACATGAGGAGAATACTGCTAATGTTTACAATTCCGGCAACTTTACTTGGCGAGTTCAGAACAAAGTTCTTTCAAACATTAAGAATTCCTGTTTCCAGAGTTCAGAATTTGTGTACAAAGCTTTTAAATTATGAGAATACTGGTTATGTTAACAACTGTGGTTGAATTGGAATGGTGTTTTGAATAAAACAGCTGAAATACTGAAGTTTCCTGTATATACTTCTAAGAAAACTATCACATTGTCTTGAAACTCCTAAAGTCCTCAATGATGGAGCCAGGAAATGTTTAAGAACTTGTAAGAAACACATGAAATACAACTATATACAGCCGTACCTAACTTTACGGCCTTGTTCAATCACTGAGATTTCAGGTAGAATGCAGTAACATGAGGAGAATACTGCTAATGTTTACAATTCCGGCAACTTTACTTGGCGAGTTCAGAACAAAGTTCTTTCAAACATTAAGAATTCCTGTTTCCAGAGTTCAGAATTTGTGTACAAAGCTTTTAAATTATGAGAATACTGGTTATGTTAACAACTGTGGTTGAATTGGAATGGTGTTTTGAATAAAACAGCTGAAATACTGAAGTTTCCTGTATATACTTCTAAGAAAACTATCACATTGTCTTGAAACTCCTAAAGTCCTCAATGATGGAGCCAGGAAATGTTTAAGAACTTGTAAGAAACACATGAAATACAACTATATACAGCCGTACCTAACTTTACGGCCTTGTTCAATCACTGAGATTTCAGGTAGAATGCAGTAACATGAGGAGAATACTGCTAATGTTTACAATTCCGGCAACTTTACTTGGCGAGTTCAGAACAAAGTTCTTTCAAACATTAAGAATTCCTGTTTCCAGAGTTCAGAATTTGTGTACAAAGCTTTTAAATTATGAGAATACTGGTTATGTTAACAACTGTGGTTGAATTGGAATGGTGTTTTGAATAAAACAGCTGAAATACTGAAGTTTCCTGTATATACTTCTAAGAAAACTATCACATTGTCTTGAAACTCCTAAAGTCCTCAATGATGGAGCCAGGAAATGTTTAAGAACTTGTAAGAAACACATGAAATACAACTATATACAGCCGTACCTAACTTTACGGCCTTGTTCAATCACTGAGATTTCAGGTAGAATGCAGTAACATGAGGAGAATACTGCTAATGTTTACAATTCCGGCAACTTTACTTGGCGAGTTCAGAACAAAGTTCTTTCAAACATTAAGAATTCCTGTTTCCAGAGTTCAGAATTTGTGTACAAAGCTTTTAAATTATGAGAATACTGGTTATGTTAACAACTGTGGTTGAATTGGAATGGTGTTTTGAATAAAACAGCTGAAATACTGAAGTTTCCTGTATATACTTCTAAGAAAACTATCACATTGTCTTGAAACTCCTAAAGTCCTCAATGATGGAGCCAGGAAATGTTTAAGAACTTGTAAGAAACACATGAAATACAACTATATACAGCCGTACCTAACTTTACGGCCTTGTTCAATCACTGAGATTTCAGGTAGAATGCAGTAACATGAGGAGAATACTGCTAATGTTTACAATTCCGGCAACTTTACTTGGCGAGTTCAGAACAAAGTTCTTTCAAACATTAAGAATTCCTGTTTCCAGAGTTCAGAATTTGTGTACAAAGCTTTTAAATTATGAGAATACTGGTTATGTTAACAACTGTGGTTGAATTGGAATGGTGTTTTGAATAAAACAGCTGAAATACTGAAGTTTCCTGTATATACTTCTAAGAAAACTATCACATTGTCTTGAAACTCCTAAAGTCCTCAATGATGGAGCCAGGAAATGTTTAAGAACTTGTAAGAAACACATGAAATACAACTATATACAGCCGTACCTAACTTTACGGCCTTGTTCAATCACTGAGATTTCAGGTAGAATGCAGTAACATGAGGAGAATACTGCTAATGTTTACAATTCCGGCAACTTTACTTGGCGAGTTCAGAACAAAGTTCTTTCAAACATTAAGAATTCCTGTTTCCAGAGTTCAGAATTTGTGTACAAAGCTTTTAAATTATGAGAATACTGGTTATGTTAACAACTGTGGTTGAATTGGAATGGTGTTTTGAATAAAACAGCTGAAATACTGAAGTTTCCTGTATATACTTCTAAGAAAACTATCACATTGTCTTGAAACTCCTAAAGTCCTCAATGATGGAGCCAGGAAATGTTTAAGAACTTGTAAGAAACACATGAAATACAACTATATACAGCCGTACCTAACTTTACGGCCTTGTTCAATCACTGAGATTTCAGGTAGAATGCAGTAACATGAGGAGAATACTGCTAATGTTTACAATTCCGGCAACTTTACTTGGCGAGTTCAGAACAAAGTTCTTTCAAACATTAAGAATTCCTGTTTCCAGAGTTCAGAATTTGTGTACAAAGCTTTTAAATTATGAGAATACTGGTTATGTTAACAACTGTGGTTGAATTGGAATGGTGTTTTGAATAAAACAGCTGAAATACTGAAGTTTCCTGTATATACTTCTAAGAAAACTATCACATTGTCTTGAAACTCCTAAAGTCCTCAATGATGGAGCCAGGAAATGTTTAAGAACTTGTAAGAAACACATGAAATACAACTATATACAGCCGTACCTAACTTTACGGCCTTGTTCAATCACTGAGATTTCAGGTAGAATGCAGTAACATGAGGAGAATACTGCTAATGTTTACAATTCCGGCAACTTTACTTGGCGAGTTCAGAACAAAGTTCTTTCAAACATTAAGAATTCCTGTTTCCAGAGTTCAGAATTTGTGTACAAAGCTTTTAAATTATGAGAATACTGGTTATGTTAACAACTGTGGTTGAATTGGAATGGTGTTTTGAATAAAACAGCTGAAATACTGAAGTTTCCTGTATATACTTCTAAGAAAACTATCACATTGTCTTGAAACTCCTAAAGTCCTCAATGATGGAGCCAGGAAATGTTTAAGAACTTGTAAGAAACACATGAAATACAACTATATACAGCCGTACCTAACTTTACGGCCTTGTTCAATCACTGAGATTTCAGGTAGAATGCAGTAACATGAGGAGAATACTGCTAATGTTTACAATTCCGGCAACTTTACTTGGCGAGTTCAGAACAAAGTTCTTTCAAACATTAAGAATTCCTGTTTCCAGAGTTCAGAATTTGTGTACAAAGCTTTTAAATTATGAGAATACTGGTTATGTTAACAACTGTGGTTGAATTGGAATGGTGTTTTGAATAAAACAGCTGAAATACTGAAGTTTCCTGTATATACTTCTAAGAAAACTATCACATTGTCTTGAAACTCCTAAAGTCCTCAATGATGGAGCCAGGAAATGTTTAAGAACTTGTAAGAAACACATGAAATACAACTATATACAGCCGTACCTAACTTTACGGCCTTGTTCAATCACTGAGATTTCAGGTAGAATGCAGTAACATGAGGAGAATACTGCTAATGTTTACAATTCCGGCAACTTTACTTGGCGAGTTCAGAACAAAGTTCTTTCAAACATTAAGAATTCCTGTTTCCAGAGTTCAGAATTTGTGTACAAAGCTTTTAAATTATGAGAATACTGGTTATGTTAACAACTGTGGTTGAATTGGAATGGTGTTTTGAATAAAACAGCTGAAATACTGAAGTTTCCTGTATATACTTCTAAGAAAACTATCACATTGTCTTGAAACTCCTAAAGTCCTCAATGATGGAGCCAGGAAATGTTTAAGAACTTGTAAGAAACACATGAAATACAACTATATACAGCCGTACCTAACTTTACGGCCTTGTTCAATCACTGAGATTTCAGGTAGAATGCAGTAACATGAGGAGAATACTGCTAATGTTTACAATTCCGGCAACTTTACTTGGCGAGTTCAGAACAAAGTTCTTTCAAACATTAAGAATTCCTGTTTCCAGAGTTCAGAATTTGTGTACAAAGCTTTTAAATTATGAGAATACTGGTTATGTTAACAACTGTGGTTGAATTGGAATGGTGTTTTGAATAAAACAGCTGAAATACTGAAGTTTCCTGTATATACTTCTAAGAAAACTATCACATTGTCTTGAAACTCCTAAAGTCCTCAATGATGGAGCCAGGAAATGTTTAAGAACTTGTAAGAAACACATGAAATACAACTATATACAGCCGTACCTAACTTTACGGCCTTGTTCAATCACTGAGATTTCAGGTAGAATGCAGTAACATGAGGAGAATACTGCTAATGTTTACAATTCCGGCAACTTTACTTGGCGAGTTCAGAACAAAGTTCTTTCAAACATTAAGAATTCCTGTTTCCAGAGTTCAGAATTTGTGTACAAAGCTTTTAAATTATGAGAATACTGGTTATGTTAACAACTGTGGTTGAATTGGAATGGTGTTTTGAATAAAACAGCTGAAATACTGAAGTTTCCTGTATATACTTCTAAGAAAACTATCACATTGTCTTGAAACTCCTAAAGTCCTCAATGATGGAGCCAGGAAATGTTTAAGAACTTGTAAGAAACACATGAAATACAACTATATACAGCCGTACCTAACTTTACGGCCTTGTTCAATCACTGAGATTTCAGGTAGAATGCAGTAACATGAGGAGAATACTGCTAATGTTTACAATTCCGGCAACTTTACTTGGCGAGTTCAGAACAAAGTTCTTTCAAACATTAAGAATTCCTGTTTCCAGAGTTCAGAATTTGTGTACAAAGCTTTTAAATTATGAGAATACTGGTTATGTTAACAACTGTGGTTGAATTGGAATGGTGTTTTGAATAAAACAGCTGAAATACTGAAGTTTCCTGTATATACTTCTAAGAAAACTATCACATTGTCTTGAAACTCCTAAAGTCCTCAATGATGGAGCCAGGAAATGTTTAAGAACTTGTAAGAAACACATGAAATACAACTATATACAGCCGTACCTAACTTTACGGCCTTGTTCAATCACTGAGATTTCAGGTAGAATGCAGTAACATGAGGAGAATACTGCTAATGTTTACAATTCCGGCAACTTTACTTGGCGAGTTCAGAACAAAGTTCTTTCAAACATTAAGAATTCCTGTTTCCAGAGTTCAGAATTTGTGTACAAAGCTTTTAAATTATGAGAATACTGGTTATGTTAACAACTGTGGTTGAATTGGAATGGTGTTTTGAATAAAACAGCTGAAATACTGAAGTTTCCTGTATATACTTCTAAGAAAACTATCACATTGTCTTGAAACTCCTAAAGTCCTCAATGATGGAGCCAGGAAATGTTTAAGAACTTGTAAGAAACACATGAAATACAACTATATACAGCCGTACCTAACTTTACGGCCTTGTTCAATCACTGAGATTTCAGGTAGAATGCAGTAACATGAGGAGAATACTGCTAATGTTTACAATTCCGGCAACTTTACTTGGCGAGTTCAGAACAAAGTTCTTTCAAACATTAAGAATTCCTGTTTCCAGAGTTCAGAATTTGTGTACAAAGCTTTTAAATTATGAGAATACTGGTTATGTTAACAACTGTGGTTGAATTGGAATGGTGTTTTGAATAAAACAGCTGAAATACTGAAGTTTCCTGTATATACTTCTAAGAAAACTATCACATTGTCTTGAAACTCCTAAAGTCCTCAATGATGGAGCCAGGAAATGTTTAAGAACTTGTAAGAAACACATGAAATACAACTATATACAGCCGTACCTAACTTTACGGCCTTGTTCAATCACTGAGATTTCAGGTAGAATGCAGTAACATGAGGAGAATACTGCTAATGTTTACAATTCCGGCAACTTTACTTGGCGAGTTCAGAACAAAGTTCTTTCAAACATTAAGAATTCCTGTTTCCAGAGTTCAGAATTTGTGTACAAAGCTTTTAAATTATGAGAATACTGGTTATGTTAACAACTGTGGTTGAATTGGAATGGTGTTTTGAATAAAACAGCTGAAATACTGAAGTTTCCTGTATATACTTCTAAGAAAACTATCACATTGTCTTGAAACTCCTAAAGTCCTCAATGATGGAGCCAGGAAATGTTTAAGAACTTGTAAGAAACACATGAAATACAACTATATACAGCCGTACCTAACTTTACGGCCTTGTTCAATCACTGAGATTTCAGGTAGAATGCAGTAACATGAGGAGAATACTGCTAATGTTTACAATTCCGGCAACTTTACTTGGCGAGTTCAGAACAAAGTTCTTTCAAACATTAAGAATTCCTGTTTCCAGAGTTCAGAATTTGTGTACAAAGCTTTTAAATTATGAGAATACTGGTTATGTTAACAACTGTGGTTGAATTGGAATGGTGTTTTGAATAAAACAGCTGAAATACTGAAGTTTCCTGTATATACTTCTAAGAAAACTATCACATTGTCTTGAAACTCCTAAAGTCCTCAATGATGGAGCCAGGAAATGTTTAAGAACTTGTAAGAAACACATGAAATACAACTAGATACAGCCGTACCTAACTTTACGGCCTTGTTCAATCACTGAGATTTCAGGTAGAATGCAGTAACATGAGGAGAATACTGCTAATGTTTACAATTCCGGCAACTTTACTTGGCGTTTCAGAACAAAGTTCTTTCAAACATTAAGAACACCTGTTTCCAGAGTTCAGAATTTGTGTACAAAGCTTTTAAATTATGAGAATACTGGTTATGTTAACAACTGTGGTTGAATTGGAATGGTGTTTTGAATAAAACAGCTGAAATACTGAAGTTTCCTGTATATACTTCTAAGAAAACTATCACATTGTCTTGAAACTCCTAAAGTCCTCAATGATGGAGCCAGGAAATGTTTAAGAACTTGTAAGAAACACATGAAATACAACTATATACAGCCGTACCTAACTTTACGGCCTTGTTCAATCACTGCGATTTCAGGTAGAATGCAGTAACATGAGGAGAATACTGCTAATGTTTACAATTCCGGCAACTTTACTTGGCGAGTTCAGAACAAAGTTCTTTCAAACATTAAGAATTCCTGTTTCCAGAGTTCAGAATTTGTGTACAAAGCTTTTAAATTATGAGAATACTGGTTATGTTAACAACTGTGGTTGAATTGGAATGGTGTTTTGAATAAAACAGCTGAAATACTGAAGTTTCCTGTATATACTTCTAAGAAAACTATCACATTGTCTTGAAACTCCTAAAGTCCTCAATGATGGAGCCAGGAAATGTTTAAGAACTTGTAAGAAACACATGAAATACAACTATATACAGCCGTACCTAACTTTACGGCCTTGTTCAATCACTGAGATTTCAGGTAGAATGCAGTAACATGAGGAGAATACTGCTAATGTTTACAATTCCGGCAACTTTACTTGGCGAGTTCAGAACAAAGTTCTTTCAAACATTAAGAATTCCTGTTTCCAGAGTTCAGAATTTGTGTACAAAGCTTTTAAATTATGAGAATACTGGTTATGTTAACAACTGTGGTTGAATTGGAATGGTGTTTTGAATAAAACAGCTGAAATACTGAAGTTTCCTGTATATACTTCTAAGAAAACTATCACATTGTCTTGAAACTCCTAAAGTCCTCAATGATGGAGCCAGGAAATGTTTAAGAACTTGTAAGAAACACATGAAATACAACTATATACAGCCGTACCTAACTTTACGGCCTTGTTCAATCACTGAGATTTCAGGTAGAATGCAGTAACATGAGGAGAATACTGCTAATGTTTACAATTCCGGCAACTTTACTTGGCGAGTTCAGAACAAAGTTCTTTCAAACATTAAGAATTCCTGTTTCCAGAGTTCAGAATTTGTGTACAAAGCTTTTAAATTATGAGAATACTGGTTATGTTAACAACTGTGGTTGAATTGGAATGGTGTTTTGAATAAAACAGCTGAAATACTGAAGTTTCCTGTATATACTTCTAAGAAAACTATCACATTGTCTTGAAACTCCTAAAGTCCTCAATGATGGAGCCAGGAAATGTTTAAGAACTTGTAAGAAACACATGAAATACAACTATATACAGCCGTACCTAACTTTACGGCCTTGTTCAATCACTGAGATTTCAGGTAGAATGCAGTAACATGAGGAGAATACTGCTAATGTTTACAATTCCGGCAACTTTACTTGGCGAGTTCAGAACAAAGTTCTTTCAAACATTAAGAATTCCTGTTTCCAGAGTTCAGAATTTGTGTACAAAGCTTTTAAATTATGAGAATACTGGTTATGTTAACAACTGTGGTTGAATTGGAATGGTGTTTTGAATAAAACAGCTGAAATACTGAAGTTTCCTGTATATACTTCTAAGAAAACTATCACATTGTCTTGAAACTCCTAAAGTCCTCAATGATGGAGCCAGGAAATGTTTAAGAACTTGTAAGAAACACATGAAATACAACTATATACAGCCGTACCTAACTTTACGGCCTTGTTCAATCACTGAGATTTCAGGTAGAATGCAGTAACATGAGGAGAATACTGCTAATGTTTACAATTCCGGCAACTTTACTTGGCGAGTTCAGAACAAAGTTCTTTCAAACATTAAGAACTCCTGTTTCCAGAGTTCAGAATTTGTGTACAAAGCTTTTAAATTATGAGAATACTGGTTATGTTAACAACTGTGGTTGAATTGGAATGGTGTTTTGAATAAAACAGCTGAAATACTGAAGTTTCCTGTATATACTTCTAAGAAAACTATCACATTGTCTTGAAACTCCTAAAGTCCTCAATGATGGAGCCAGGAAATGTTTAAGAACTTGTAAGAAACACATGAAATACAACTATATACAGCCGTACCTAACTTTACGGCCTTGTTCAATCACTGAGATTTCAGGTAGAATGCAGTAACATGAGGAGAATACTGCTAATGTTTACAATTCCGGCAACTTTACTTGGCGCGTTCAGAACAAAGTTCTTTCAAACATTAAGAATTCCTGTTTCCAGAGTTCAGAATTTGTGTACAAAGCTTTTAAATTATGAGAATACTGGTTATGTTAACAACTGTGGTTGAATTGGAATGGTGTTTTGAATAAAACAGCTGAAATACTGAAGTTTCCTGTATATACTTCTAAGAAAACTATCACATTGTCTTGAAACTCCTAAAGTCCTCAATGATGGAGCCAGGAAATGTTTAAGAACTTGTAAGAAACACATGAAATACAACTATATACAGCCGTACCTAACTTTACGGCCTTGTTCAATCACTGAGATTTCAGGTAGAATGCAGTAACATGAGGAGAATACTGCTAATGTTTACAATTCCGGCAACTTTACTTGGCGAGTTCAGAACAAAGTTCTTTCAAACATTAAGAATTCCTGTTTCCAGAGTTCAGAATTTGTGTACAAAGCTTTTAAATTATGAGAATACTGGTTATGTTAACAACTGTGGTTGAATTGGAATGGTGTTTTGAATAAAACAGCTGAAATACTGAAGTTTCCTGTATATACTTCTAAGAAAACTATCACATTGTCTTGAAACTCCTAAAGTCCTCAATGATGGAGCCAGGAAATGTTTAAGAACTTGTAAGAAACACATGAAATACAACTATATACAGCCGTACCTAACTTTACGGCCTTGTTCAATCACTGAGATTTCAGGTAGAATGCAGTAACATGAGGAGAATACTGCTAATGTTTACAATTCCGGCAACTTTACTTGGCGAGTTCAGAACAAAGTTCTTTCAAACATTAAGAATTCCTGTTTCCAGAGTTCAGAATTTGTGTACAAAGCTTTTAAATTATGAGAATACTGGTTATGTTAACAACTGTGGTTGAATTGGAATGGTGTTTTGAATAAAACAGCTGAAATACTGAAGTTTCCTGTATATACTTCTAAGAAAACTATCACATTGTCTTGAAACTCCTAAAGTCCTCAATGATGGAGCCAGGAAATGTTTAAGAACTTGTAAGAAACACATGAAATACAACTATATACAGCCGTACCTAACTTTACGGCCTTGTTCAATCACTGAGATTTCAGGTAGAATGCAGTAACATGAGGAGAATACTGCTAATGTTTACAATTCCGGCAACTTTACTTGGCGAGTTCAGAACAAAGTTCTTTCAAACATTAAGAATTCCTGTTTCCAGAGTTCAGAATTTGTGTACAAAGCTTTTAAATTATGAGAATACTGGTTATGTTAACAACTGTGGTTGAATTGGAATGGTGTTTTGAATAAAACAGCTGAAATACTGAAGTTTCCTGTATATACTTCTAAGAAAACTATCACATTGTCTTGAAACTCCTAAAGTCCTCAATGATGGAGCCAGGAAATGTTTAAGAACTTGTAAGAAACACATGAAATACAACTATATACAGCCGTACCTAACTTTACGGCCTTGTTCAATCACTGAGATTTCAGGTAGAATGCAGTAACATGAGGAGAATACTGCTAATGTTTACAATTCCGGCAACTTTACTTGGCGTTCAGAACAAAGTTCTTTCAAACATTAAGAATTCCTGTTTCCAGAGTTCAGAATTTGTGTACAAAGCTTTTAAATTATGAGAATACTGGTTATGTTAACAACTGTGGTTGAATTGGAATGGTGTTTTGAATAAAACAGCTGAAATACTGAAGTTTCCTGTATATACTTCTAAGAAAACTATCACATTGTCTTGAAACTCCTAAAGTCCTCAATGATGGAGCCAGGAAATGTTTAAGAACTTGTAAGAAACACATGAAATACAACTATATACAGCCGTACCTAACTTTACGGCCTTGTTCAATCACTGAGATTTCAGGTAGAATGCAGTAACATGAGGAGAATACTGCTAATGTTTACAATTCCGGCAACTTTACTTGGCGAGTTCAGAACAAAGTTCTTTCAAACATTAAGAACTCCTGTTTCCAGAGTTCAGAATTTGTGTACAAAGCTTTTAAATTATGAGAATACTGGTTATGTTAACAACTGTGGTTGAATTGGAATGGTGTTTTGAATAAAACAGCTGAAATACTGAAGTTTCCTGTATATACTTCTAAGAAAACTATCACATTGTCTTGAAACTCCTAAAGTCCTCAATGATGGAGCCAGGAAATGTTTAAGAACTTGTAAGAAACACATGAAATACAACTATATACAGCCGTACCTAACTTTACGGCCTTGTTCAATCACTGAGATTTCAGGTAGAATGCAGTAACATGAGGAGAATACTGCTAATGTTTACAATTCCGGCAACTTTACTTGGCGAGTTCAGAACAAAGTTCTTTCAAACATTAAGAATTCCTGTTTCCAGAGTTCAGAATTTGTGTACAAAGCTTTTAAATTATGAGAATACTGGTTATGTTAACAACTGTGGTTGAATTGGAATGGTGTTTTGAATAAAACAGCTGAAATACTGAAGTTTCCTGTATATACTTCTAAGAAAACTATCACATTGTCTTGAAACTCCTAAAGTCCTCAATGATGGAGCCAGGAAATGTTTAAGAACTTGTAAGAAACACATGAAATACAACTATATACAGCCGTACCTAACTTTACGGCCTTGTTCAATCACTGAGATTTCAGGTAGAATGCAGTAACATGAGGAGAATACTGCTAATGTTTACAATTCCGGCAACTTTACTTGGCGAGTTCAGAACAAAGTTCTTTCAAACATTAAGAATTCCTGTTTCCAGAGTTCAGAATTTGTGTACAAAGCTTTTAAATTATGAGAATACTGGTTATGTTAACAACTGTGGTTGAATTGGAATGGTGTTTTGAATAAAACAGCTGAAATACTGAAGTTTCCTGTATATACTTCTAAGAAAACTATCACATTGTCTTGAAACTCCTAAAGTCCTCAATGATGGAGCCAGGAAATGTTTAAGAACTTGTAAGAAACACATGAAATACAACTATATACAGCCGTACCTAACTTTACGGCCTTGTTCAATCACTGAGATTTCAGGTAGAATGCAGTAACATGAGGAGAATACTGCTAATGTTTACAATTCCGGCAACTTTACTTGGCGAGTTCAGAACAAAGTTCTTTCAAACATTAAGAATTCCTGTTTCCAGAGTTCAGAATTTGTGTACAAAGCTTTTAAATTATGAGAATACTGGTTATGTTAACAACTGTGGTTGAATTGGAATGGTGTTTTGAATAAAACAGCTGAAATACTGAAGTTTCCTGTATATACTTCTAAGAAAACTATCACATTGTCTTGAAACTCCTAAAGTCCTCAATGATGGAGCCAGGAAATGTTTAAGAACTTGTAAGAAACACATGAAATACAACTATATACAGCCGTACCTAACTTTACGGCCTTGTTCAATCACTGAGATTTCAGGTAGAATGCAGTAACATGAGGAGAATACTGCTAATGTTTACAATTCCGGCAACTTTACTTGGCGAGTTCAGAACAAAGTTCTTTCAAACATTAAGAATTCCTGTTTCCAGAGTTCAGAATTTGTGTACAAAGCTTTTAAATTATGAGAATACTGGTTATGTTAACAACTGTGGTTGAATTGGAATGGTGTTTTGAATAAAACAGCTGAAATACTGAAGTTTCCTGTATATACTTCTAAGAAAACTATCACATTGTCTTGAAACTCCTAAAGTCCTCAATGATGGAGCCAGGAAATGTTTAAGAACTTGTAAGAAACACATGAAATACAACTATATACAGCCGTACCTAACTTTACGGCCTTGTTCAATCACTGAGATTTCAGGTAGAATGCAGTAACATGAGGAGAATACTGCTAATGTTTACAATTCCGGCAACTTTACTTGGCGAGTTCAGAACAAAGTTCTTTCAAACATTAAGAATTCCTGTTTCCAGAGTTCAGAATTTGTGTACAAAGCTTTTAAATTATGAGAATACTGGTTATGTTAACAACTGTGGTTGAATTGGAATGGTGTTTTGAATAAAACAGCTGAAATACTGAAGTTTCCTGTATATACTTCTAAGAAAACTATCACATTGTCTTGAAACTCCTAAAGTCCTCAATGATGGAGCCAGGAAATGTTTAAGAACTTGTAAGAAACACATGAAATACAACTATATACAGCCGTACCTAACTTTACGGCCTTGTTCAATCACTGAGATTTCAGGTAGAATGCAGTAACATGAGGAGAATACTGCTAATGTTTACAATTCCGGCAACTTTACTTGGCGAGTTCAGAACAAAGTTCTTTCAAACATTAAGAATTCCTGTTTCCAGAGTTCAGAATTTGTGTACAAAGCTTTTAAATTATGAGAATACTGGTTATGTTAACAACTGTGGTTGAATTGGAATGGTGTTTTGAATAAAACAGCTGAAATACTGAAGTTTCCTGTATATACTTCTAAGAAAACTATCACATTGTCTTGAAACTCCTAAAGTCCTCAATGATGGAGCCAGGAAATGTTTAAGAACTTGTAAGAAACACATGAAATACAACTATATACAGCCGTACCTAACTTTACGGCCTTGTTCAATCACTGAGATTTCAGGTAGAATGCAGTAACATGAGGAGAATACTGCTAATGTTTACAATTCCGGCAACTTTACTTGGCGAGTTCAGAACAAAGTTCTTTCAAACATTAAGAATTCCTGTTTCCAGAGTTCAGAATTTGTGTACAAAGCTTTTAAATTATGAGAATACTGGTTATGTTAACAACTGTGGTTGAATTGGAATGGTGTTTTGAATAAAACAGCTGAAATACTGAAGTTTCCTGTATATACTTCTAAGAAAACTATCACATTGTCTTGAAACTCCTAAAGTCCTCAATGATGGAGCCAGGAAATGTTTAAGAACTTGTAAGAAACACATGAAATACAACTATATACAGCCGTACCTAACTTTACGGCCTTGTTCAATCACTGAGATTTCAGGTAGAATGCAGTAACATGAGGAGAATACTGCTAATGTTTACAATTCCGGCAACTTTACTTGGCGAGTTCAGAACAAAGTTCTTTCAAACATTAAGAATTCCTGTTTCCAGAGTTCAGAATTTGTGTACAAAGCTTTTAAATTATGAGAATACTGGTTATGTTAACAACTGTGGTTGAATTGGAATGGTGTTTTGAATAAAACAGCTGAAATACTGAAGTTTCCTGTATATACTTCTAAGAAAACTATCACATTGTCTTGAAACTCCTAAAGTCCTCAATGATGGAGCCAGGAAATGTTTAAGAACTTGTAAGAAACACATGAAATACAACTATATACAGCCGTACCTAACTTTACGGCCTTGTTCAATCACTGAGATTTCAGGTAGAATGCAGTAACATGAGGAGAATACTGCTAATGTTTACAATTCCGGCAACTTTACTTGGCGAGTTCAGAACAAAGTTCTTTCAAACATTAAGAATTCCTGTTTCCAGAGTTCAGAATTTGTGTACAAAGCTTTTAAATTATGAGAATACTGGTTATGTTAACAACTGTGGTTGAATTGGAATGGTGTTTTGAATAAAACAGCTGAAATACTGAAGTTTCCTGTATATACTTCTAAGAAAACTATCACATTGTCTTGAAACTCCTAAAGTCCTCAATGATGGAGCCAGGAAATGTTTAAGAACTTGTAAGAAACACATGAAATACAACTATATACAGCCGTACCTAACTTTACGGCCTTGTTCAATCACTGAGATTTCAGGTAGAATGCAGTAACATGAGGAGAATACTGCTAATGTTTACAATTCCGGCAACTTTACTTGGCGAGTTCAGAACAAAGTTCTTTCAAACATTAAGAATTCCTGTTTCCAGAGTTCAGAATTTGTGTACAAAGCTTTTAAATTATGAGAATACTGGTTATGTTAACAACTGTGGTTGAATTGGAATGGTGTTTTGAATAAAACAGCTGAAATACTGAAGTTTCCTGTATATACTTCTAAGAAAACTATCACATTGTCTTGAAACTCCTAAAGTCCTCAATGATGGAGCCAGGAAATGTTTAAGAACTTGTAAGAAACACATGAAATACAACTATATACAGCCGTACCTAACTTTACGGCCTTGTTCAATCACTGAGATTTCAGGTAGAATGCAGTAACATGAGGAGAATACTGCTAATGTTTACAATTCCGGCAACTTTACTTGGCGAGTTCAGAACAAAGTTCTTTCAAACATTAAGAACTCCTGTTTCCAGAGTTCAGAATTTGTGTACAAAGCTTTTAAATTATGAGAATACTGGTTATGTTAACAACTGTGGTTGAATTGGAATGGTGTTTTGAATAAAACAGCTGAAATACTGAAGTTTCCTGTATATACTTCTAAGAAAACTATCACATTGTCTTGAAACTCCTAAAGTCCTCAATGATGGAGCCAGGAAATGTTTAAGAACTTGTAAGAAACACATGAAATACAACTATATACAGCCGTACCTAACTTTACGGCCTTGTTCAATCACTGAGATTTCAGGTAGAATGCAGTAACATGAGGAGAATACTGCAAATGTTTACAATTCCGGCAACTTTACTTGGCGAGTTCAGAACAAAGTTCTTTCAAACATTAAGAATTCCTGTTTCCAGAGTTCAGAATTTGTGTACAAAGCTTTTAAATTATGAGAATACTGGTTATGTTAACAACTGTGGTTGAATTGGAATGGTGTTTTGAATAAAACAGCTGAAATACTGAAGTTTCCTGTATATACTTCTAAGAAAACTATCACATTGTCTTGAAACTCCTAAAGTCCTCAATGATGGAGCCAGGAAATGTTTAAGAACTTGTAAGAAACACATGAAATACAACTATATACAGCCGTACCTAACTTTACGGCCTTGTTCAATCACTGAGATTTCAGGTAGAATGCAGTAACATGAGGAGAATACTGCTAATGTTTACAATTCCGGCAACTTTACTTGGCGAGTTCAGAACAAAGTTCTTTCAAACATTAAGAATTCCTGTTTCCAGAGTTCAGAATTTGTGTACAAAGCTTTTAAATTATGAGAATACTGGTTATGTTAACAACTGTGGTTGAATTGGAATGGTGTTTTGAATAAAACAGCTGAAATACTGAAGTTTCCTGTATATACTTCTAAGAAAACTATCACATTGTCTTGAAACTCCTAAAGTCCTCAATGATGGAGCCAGGAAATGTTTAAGAACTTGTAAGAAACACATGAAATACAACTATATACAGCCGTACCTAACTTTACGGCCTTGTTCAATCACTGAGATTTCAGGTAGAATGCAGTAACATGAGGAGAATACTGCTAATGTTTACAATTCCGGCAACTTTACTTGGCGAGTTCAGAACAAAGTTCTTTCAAACATTAAGAATTCCTGTTTCCAGAGTTCAGAATTTGTGTACAAAGCTTTTAAATTATGAGAATACTGGTTATGTTAACAACTGTGGTTGAATTGGAATGGTGTTTTGAATAAAACAGCTGAAATACTGAAGTTTCCTGTATATACTTCTAAGAAAACTATCACATTGTCTTGAAACTCCTAAAGTCCTCAATGATGGAGCCAGGAAATGTTTAAGAACTTGTAAGAAACACATGAAATACAACTATATACAGCCGTACCTAACTTTACGGCCTTGTTCAATCACTGAGATTTCAGGTAGAATGCAGTAACATGAGGAGAATACTGCTAATGTTTACAATTCCGGCAACTTTACTTGGCGAGTTCAGAACAAAGTTCTTTCAAACATTAAGAACTCCTGTTTCCAGAGTTCAGAATTTGTGTACAAAGCTTTTAAATTATGAGAATACTGGTTATGTTAACAACTGTGGTTGAATTGGAATGGTGTTTTGAATAAAACAGCTGAAATACTGAAGTTTCCTGTATATACTTCTAAGAAAACTATCACATTGTCTTGAAACTCCTAAAGTCCTCAATGATGGAGCCAGGAAATGTTTAAGAACTTGTAAGAAACACATGAAATACAACTATATACAGCCGTACCTAACTTTACGGCCTTGTTCAATCACTGAGATTTCAGGTAGAATGCAGTAACATGAGGAGAATACTGCTAATGTTTACAATTCCGGCAACTTTACTTGGCGAGTTCAGAACAAAGTTCTTTCAAACATTAAGAATTCCTGTTTCCAGAGTTCAGAATTTGTGTACAAAGCTTTTAAATTATGAGAATACTGGTTATGTTAACAACTGTGGTTGAATTGGAATGGTGTTTTGAATAAAACAGCTGAAATACTGAAGTTTCCTGTATATACTTCTAAGAAAACTATCACATTGTCTTGAAACTCCTAAAGTCCTCAATGATGGAGCCAGGAAATGTTTAAGAACTTGTAAGAAACACATGAAATACAACTATATACAGCCGTACCTAACTTTACGGCCTTGTTCAATCACTGAGATTTCAGGTAGAATGCAGTAACATGAGGAGAATACTGCTAATGTTTACAATTCCGGCAACTTTACTTGGCGAGTTCAGAACAAAGTTCTTTCAAACATTAAGAACTCCTGTTTCCAGAGTTCAGAATTTGTGTACAAAGCTTTTAAATTATGAGAATACTGGTTATGTTAACAACTGTGGTTGAATTGGAATGGTGTTTTGAATAAAACAGCTGAAATACTGAAGTTTCCTGTATATACTTCTAAGAAAACTATCACATTGTCTTGAAACTCCTAAAGTCCTCAATGATGGAGCCAGGAAATGTTTAAGAACTTGTAAGAAACACATGAAATACAACTATATACAGCCGTACCTAACTTTACGGCCTTGTTCAATCACTGAGATTTCAGGTAGAATGCAGTAACATGAGGAGAATACTGCTAATGTTTACAATTCCGGCAACTTTACTTGGCGAGTTCAGAACAAAGTTCTTTCAAACATTAAGAATTCCTGTTTCCAGAGTTCAGAATTTGTGTACAAAGCTTTTAAATTATGAGAATACTGGTTATGTTAACAACTGTGGTTGAATTGGAATGGTGTTTTGAATAAAACAGCTGAAATACTGAAGTTTCCTGTATATACTTCTAAGAAAACTATCACATTGTCTTGAAACTCCTAAAGTCCTCAATGATGGAGCCAGGAAATGTTTAAGAACTTGTAAGAAACACATGAAATACAACTATATACAGCCGTACCTAACTTTACGGCCTTGTTCAATCACTGAGATTTCAGGTAGAATGCAGTAACATGAGGAGAATACTGCTAATGTTTACAATTCCGGCAACTTTACTTGGCGAGTTCAGAACAAAGTTCTTTCAAACATTAAGAATTCCTGTTTCCAGAGTTCAGAATTTGTGTACAAAGCTTTTAAATTATGAGAATACTGGTTATGTTAACAACTGTGGTTGAATTGGAATGGTGTTTTGAATAAAACAGCTGAAATACTGAAGTTTCCTGTATATACTTCTAAGAAAACTATCACATTGTCTTGAAACTCCTAAAGTCCTCAATGATGGAGCCAGGAAATGTTTAAGAACTTGTAAGAAACACATGAAATACAACTATATACAGCCGTACCTAACTTTACGGCCTTGTTCAATCACTGAGATTTCAGGTAGAATGCAGTAACATGAGGAGAATACTGCTAATGTTTACAATTCCGGCAACTTTACTTGGCGAGTTCAGAACAAAGTTCTTTCAAACATTAAGAATTCCTGTTTCCAGAGTTCAGAATTTGTGTACAAAGCTTTTAAATTATGAGAATACTGGTTATGTTAACAACTGTGGTTGAATTGGAATGGTGTTTTGAATAAAACAGCTGAAATACTGAAGTTTCCTGTATATACTTCTAAGAAAACTATCACATTGTCTTGAAACTCCTAAAGTCCTCAATGATGGAGCCAGGAAATGTTTAAGAACTTGTAAGAAACACATGAAATACAACTATATACAGCCGTACCTAACTTTACGGCCTTGTTCAATCACTGAGATTTCAGGTAGAATGCAGTAACATGAGGAGAATACTGCAAATGTTTACAATTCCGGCAACTTTACTTGGCGAGTTCAGAACAAAGTTCTTTCAAACATTAAGAATTCCTGTTTCCAGAGTTCAGAATTTGTGTACAAAGCTTTTAAATTATGAGAATACTGGTTATGTTAACAACTGTGGTTGAATTGGAATGGTGTTTTGAATAAAACAGCTGAAATACTGAAGTTTCCTGTATATACTTCTAAGAAAACTATCACATTGTCTTGAAACTCCTAAAGTCCTCAATGATGGAGCCAGGAAATGTTTAAGAACTTGTAAGAAACACATGAAATACAACTATATACAGCCGTACCTAACTTTACGGCCTTGTTCAATCACTGAGATTTCAGGTAGAATGCAGTAACATGAGGAGAATACTGCTAATGTTTACAATTCCGGCAACTTTACTTGGCGAGTTCAGAACAAAGTTCTTTCAAACATTAAGAATTCCTGTTTCCAGAGTTCAGAATTTGTGTACAAAGCTTTTAAATTATGAGAATACTGGTTATGTTAACAACTGTGGTTGAATTGGAATGGTGTTTTGAATAAAACAGCTGAAATACTGAAGTTTCCTGTATATACTTCTAAGAAAACTATCACATTGTCTTGAAACTCCTAAAGTCCTCAATGATGGAGCCAGGAAATGTTTAAGAACTTGTAAGAAACACATGAAATACAACTATATACAGCCGTACCTAACTTTACGGCCTTGTTCAATCACTGAGATTTCAGGTAGAATGCAGTAACATGAGGAGAATACTGCTAATGTTTACAATTCCGGCAACTTTACTTGGCGAGTTCAGAACAAAGTTCTTTCAAACATTAAGAACTCCTGTTTCCAGAGTTCAGAATTTGTGTACAAAGCTTTTAAATTATGAGAATACTGGTTATGTTAACAACTGTGGTTGAATTGGAATGGTGTTTTGAATAAAACAGCTGAAATACTGAAGTTTCTTGTATATACTTCTAAGAAAACTATCACATTGTCTTGAAACTCCTAAAGTCCTCAATGATGGAGCCAGGAAATGTTTAAGAACTTGTAAGAAACACATGAAATACAACTATATACAGCCGTACCTAACTTTACGGCCTTGTTCAATCACTGAGATTTCAGGTAGAATGCAGTAACATGAGGAGAATACTGCAAATGTTTACAATTCCGGCAACTTTACTTGGCGAGTTCAGAACAAAGTTCTTTCAAACATTAAGAATTCCTGTTTCCAGAGTTCAGAATTTGTGTACAAAGCTTTTAAATTATGAGAATACTGGTTATGTTAACAACTGTGGTTGAATTGGAATGGTGTTTTGAATAAAACAGCTGAAATACTGAAGTTTCCTGTATATACTTCTAAGAAAACTATCACATTGTCTTGAAACTCCTAAAGTCCTCAATGATGGAGCCAGGAAATGTTTAAGAACTTGTAAGAAACACATGAAATACAACTATATACAGCCGTACCTAACTTTACGGCCTTGTTCAATCACTGAGATTTCAGGTAGAATGCAGTAACATGAGGAGAATACTGCTAATGTTTACAATTCCGGCAACTTTACTTGGCGAGTTCAGAACAAAGTTCTTTCAAACATTAAGAATTCCTGTTTCCAGAGTTCAGAATTTGTGTACAAAGCTTTTAAATTATGAGAATACTGGTTATGTTAACAACTGTGGTTGAATTGGAATGGTGTTTTGAATAAAACAGCTGAAATACTGAAGTTTCCTGTATATACTTCTAAGAAAACTATCACATTGTCTTGAAACTCCTAAAGTCCTCAATGATGGAGCCAGGAAATGTTTAAGAACTTGTAAGAAACACATGAAATACAACTATATACAGCCGTACCTAACTTTACGGCCTTGTTCAATCACTGAGATTTCAGGTAGAATGCAGTAACATGAGGAGAATACTGCTAATGTTTACAATTCCGGCAACTTTACTTGGCGAGTTCAGAACAAAGTTCTTTCAAACATTAAGAACTCCTGTTTCCAGAGTTCAGAATTTGTGTACAAAGCTTTTAAATTATGAGAATACTGGTTATGTTAACAACTGTGGTTGAATTGGAATGGTGTTTTGAATAAAACAGCTGAAATACTGAAGTTTCCTGTATATACTTCTAAGAAAACTATCACATTGTCTTGAAACTCCTAAAGTCCTCAATGATGGAGCCAGGAAATGTTTAAGAACTTGTAAGAAACACATGAAATACAACTATATACAGCCGTACCTAACTTTACGGCCTTGTTCAATCACTGAGATTTCAGGTAGAATGCAGTAACATGAGGAGAATACTGCTAATGTTTACAATTCCGGCAACTTTACTTGGCGAGTTCAGAACAAAGTTCTTTCAAACATTAAGAATTCCTGTTTCCAGAGTTCAGAATTTGTGTACAAAGCTTTTAAATTATGAGAATACTGGTTATGTTAACAACTGTGGTTGAATTGGAATGGTGTTTTGAATAAAACAGCTGAAATACTGAAGTTTCCTGTATATACTTCTAAGAAAACTATCACATTGTCTTGAAACTCCTAAAGTCCTCAATGATGGAGCCAGGAAATGTTTAAGAACTTGTAAGAAACACATGAAATACAACTATATACAGCCGTACCTAACTTTACGGCCTTGTTCAATCACTGAGATTTCAGGTAGAATGCAGTAACATGAGGAGAATACTGCTAATGTTTACAATTCCGGCAACTTTACTTGGCGAGTTCAGAACAAAGTTCTTTCAAACATTAAGAATTCCTGTTTCCAGAGTTCAGAATTTGTGTACAAAGCTTTTAAATTATGAGAATACTGGTTATGTTAACAACTGTGGTTGAATTGGAATGGTGTTTTGAATAAAACAGCTGAAATACTGAAGTTTCCTGTATATACTTCTAAGAAAACTATCACATTGTCTTGAAACTCCTAAAGTCCTCAATGATGGAGCCAGGAAATGTTTAAGAACTTGTAAGAAACACATGAAATACAACTATATACAGCCGTACCTAACTTTACGGCCTTGTTCAATCACTGAGATTTCAGGTAGAATGCAGTAACATGAGGAGAATACTGCTAATGTTTACAATTCCGGCAACTTTACTTGGCGAGTTCAGAACAAAGTTCTTTCAAACATTAAGAACTCCTGTTTCCAGAGTTCAGAATTTGTGTACAAAGCTTTTAAATTATGAGAATACTGGTTATGTTAACAACTGTGGTTGAATTGGAATGGTGTTTTGAATAAAACAGCTGAAATACTGAAGTTTCCTGTATATACTTCTAAGAAAACTATCACATTGTCTTGAAACTCCTAAAGTCCTCAATGATGGAGCCAGGAAATGTTTAAGAACTTGTAAGAAACACATGAAATACAACTATATACAGCCGTACCTAACTTTACGGCCTTGTTCAATCACTGAGATTTCAGGTAGAATGCAGTAACATGAGGAGAATACTGCTAATGTTTACAATTCCGGCAACTTTACTTGGCGAGTTCAGAACAAAGTTCTTTCAAACATTAAGAATTCCTGTTTCCAGAGTTCAGAATTTGTGTACAAAGCTTTTAAATTATGAGAATACTGGTTATGTTAACAACTGTGGTTGAATTGGAATGGTGTTTTGAATAAAACAGCTGAAATACTGAAGTTTCCTGTATATACTTCTAAGAAAACTATCACATTGTCTTGAAACTCCTAAAGTCCTCAATGATGGAGCCAGGAAATGTTTAAGAACTTGTAAGAAACACATGAAATACAACTATATACAGCCGTACCTAACTTTACGGCCTTGTTCAATCACTGAGATTTCAGGTAGAATGCAGTAACATGAGGAGAATACTGCTAATGTTTACAATTCCGGCAACTTTACTTGGCGAGTTCAGAACAAAGTTCTTTCAAACATTAAGAATTCCTGTTTCCAGAGTTCAGAATTTGTGTACAAAGCTTTTAAATTATGAGAATACTGGTTATGTTAACAACTGTGGTTGAATTGGAATGGTGTTTTGAATAAAACAGCTGAAATACTGAAGTTTCCTGTATATACTTCTAAGAAAACTATCACATTGTCTTGAAACTCCTAAAGTCCTCAATGATGGAGCCAGGAAATGTTTAAGAACTTGTAAGAAACACATGAAATACAACTATATACAGCCGTACCTAACTTTACGGCCTTGTTCAATCACTGAGATTTCAGGTAGAATGCAGTAACATGAGGAGAATACTGCTAATGTTTACAATTCCGGCAACTTTACTTGGCGAGTTCAGAACAAAGTTCTTTCAAACATTAAGAATTCCTGTTTCCAGAGTTCAGAATTTGTGTACAAAGCTTTTAAATTATGAGAATACTGGTTATGTTAACAACTGTGGTTGAATTGGAATGGTGTTTTGAATAAAACAGCTGAAATACTGAAGTTTCCTGTATATACTTCTAAGAAAACTATCACATTGTCTTGAAACTCCTAAAGTCCTCAATGATGGAGCCAGGAAATGTTTAAGAACTTGTAAGAAACACATGAAATACAACTATATACAGCCGTACCTAACTTTACGGCCTTGTTCAATCACTGAGATTTCAGGTAGAATGCAGTAACATGAGGAGAATACTGCTAATGTTTACAATTCCGGCAACTTTACTTGGCGAGTTCAGAACAAAGTTCTTTCAAACATTAAGAATTCCTGTTTCCAGAGTTCAGAATTTGTGTACAAAGCTTTTAAATTATGAGAATACTGGTTATGTTAACAACTGTGGTTGAATTGGAATGGTGTTTTGAATAAAACAGCTGAAATACTGAAGTTTCCTGTATATACTTCTAAGAAAACTATCACATTGTCTTGAAACTCCTAAAGTCCTCAATGATGGAGCCAGGAAATGTTTAAGAACTTGTAAGAAACACATGAAATACAACTATATACAGCCGTACCTAACTTTACGGCCTTGTTCAATCACTGAGATTTCAGGTAGAATGCAGTAACATGAGGAGAATACTGCAAATGTTTACAATTCCGGCAACTTTACTTGGCGAGTTCAGAACAAAGTTCTTTCAAACATTAAGAATTCCTGTTTCCAGAGTTCAGAATTTGTGTACAAAGCTTTTAAATTATGAGAATACTGGTTATGTTAACAACTGTGGTTGAATTGGAATGGTGTTTTGAATAAAACAGCTGAAATACTGAAGTTTCCTGTATATACTTCTAAGAAAACTATCACATTGTCTTGAAACTCCTAAAGTCCTCAATGATGGAGCCAGGAAATGTTTAAGAACTTGTAAGAAACACATGAAATACAACTATATACAGCCGTACCTAACTTTACGGCCTTGTTCAATCACTGAGATTTCAGGTAGAATGCAGTAACATGAGGAGAATACTGCTAATGTTTACAATTCCGGCAACTTTACTTGGCGAGTTCAGAACAAAGTTCTTTCAAACATTAAGAATTCCTGTTTCCAGAGTTCAGAATTTGTGTACAAAGCTTTTAAATTATGAGAATACTGGTTATGTTAACAACTGTGGTTGAATTGGAATGGTGTTTTGAATAAAACAGCTGAAATACTGAAGTTTCCTGTATATACTTCTAAGAAAACTATCACATTGTCTTGAAACTCCTAAAGTCCTCAATGATGGAGCCAGGAAATGTTTAAGAACTTGTAAGAAACACATGAAATACAACTAGATACAGCCGTACCTAACTTTACGGCCTTGTTCAATCACTGAGATTTCAGGTAGAATGCAGTAACATGAGGAGAATACTGCTAATGTTTACAATTCCGGCAACTTTACTTGGCGTTTCAGAACAAAGTTCTTTCAAACATTAAGAACACCTGTTTCCAGAGTTCAGAATTTGTGTACAAAGCTTTTAAATTATGAGAATACTGGTTATGTTAACAACTGTGGTTGAATTGGAATGGTGTTTTGAATAAAACAGCTGAAATACTGAAGTTTCCTGTATATACTTCTAAGAAAACTATCACATTGTCTTGAAACTCCTAAAGTCCTCAATGATGGAGCCAGGAAATGTTTAAGAACTTGTAAGAAACACATGAAATACAACTATATACAGCCGTACCTAACTTTACGGCCTTGTTCAATCACTGAGATTTCAGGTAGAATGCAGTAACATGAGGAGAATACTGCTAATGTTTACAATTCCGGCAACTTTACTTGGCGAGTTCAGAACAAAGTTCTTTCAAACATTAAGAATTCCTGTTTCCAGAGTTCAGAATTTGTGTACAAAGCTTTTAAATTATGAGAATACTGGTTATGTTAACAACTGTGGTTGAATTGGAATGGTGTTTTGAATAAAACAGCTGAAATACTGAAGTTTCCTGTATATACTTCTAAGAAAACTATCACATTGTCTTGAAACTCCTAAAGTCCTCAATGATGGAGCCAGGAAATGTTTAAGAACTTGTAAGAAACACATGAAATACAACTATATACAGCCGTACCTAACTTTACGGCCTTGTTCAATCACTGAGATTTCAGGTAGAATGCAGTAACATGAGGAGAATACTGCTAATGTTTACAATTCCGGCAACTTTACTTGGCGTTCAGAACAAAGTTCTTTCAAACATTAAGAATTCCTGTTTCCAGAGTTCAGAATTTGTGTACAAAGCTTTTAAATTATGAGAATACTGGTTATGTTAACAACTGTGGTTGAATTGGAATGGTGTTTTGAATAAAACAGCTGAAATACTGAAGTTTCCTGTATATACTTCTAAGAAAACTATCACATTGTCTTGAAACTCCTAAAGTCCTCAATGATGGAGCCAGGAAATGTTTAAGAACTTGTAAGAAACACATGAAATACAACTATATACAGCCGTACCTAACTTTACGGCCTTGTTCAATCACTGAGATTTCAGGTAGAATGCAGTAACATGAGGAGAATACTGCTAATGTTTACAATTCCGGCAACTTTACTTGGCGAGTTCAGAACAAAGTTCTTTCAAACATTAAGAATTCCTGTTTCCAGAGTTCAGAATTTGTGTACAAAGCTTTTAAATTATGAGAATACTGGTTATGTTAACAACTGTGGTTGAATTGGAATGGTGTTTTGAATAAAACAGCTGAAATACTGAAGTTTCCTGTATATACTTCTAAGAAAACTATCACATTGTCTTGAAACTCCTAAAGTCCTCAATGATGGAGCCAGGAAATGTTTAAGAACTTGTAAGAAACACATGAAATACAACTATATACAGCCGTACCTAACTTTACGGCCTTGTTCAATCACTGAGATTTCAGGTAGAATGCAGTAACATGAGGAGAATACTGCTAATGTTTACAATTCCGGCAACTTTACTTGGCGTGTCAGAACAAAGTTCTTTCAAACATTAAGAATTCCTGTTTCCAGAGTTCAGAATTTGTGTACAAAGCTTTTAAATTATGAGAATACTGGTTATGTTAACAACTGTGGTTGAATTGGAATGGTGTTTTGAATAAAACAGCTGAAATACTGAAGTTTCCTGTATATACTTCTAAGAAAACTATCACATTGTCTTGAAACTCCTAAAGTCCTCAATGATGGAGCCAGGAAATGTTTAAGAACTTGTAAGAAACACATGAAATACAACTAGATACAGCCGTACCTAACTTTACGGCCTTGTTCAATCACTGAGATTTCAGGTAGAATGCAGTAACATGAGGAGAATACTGCTAATGTTTACAATTCCGGCAACTTTACTTGGCGTTTCAGAACAAAGTTCTTTCAAACATTAAGAACACCTGTTTCCAGAGTTCAGAATTTGTGTACAAAGCTTTTAAATTATGAGAATACTGGTTATGTTAACAACTGTGGTTGAATTGGAATGGTGTTTTGAATAAAACAGCTGAAATACTGAAGTTTCCTGTATATACTTCTAAGAAAACTATCACATTGTCTTGAAACTCCTAAAGTCCTCAATGATGGAGCCAGGAAATGTTTAAGAACTTGTAAGAAACACATGAAATACAACTATATACAGCCGTACCTAACTTTACGGCCTTGTTCAATCACTGAGATTTCAGGTAGAATGCAGTAACATGAGGAGAATACTGCTAATGTTTACAATTCCGGCAACTTTACTTGGCGAGTTCAGAACAAAGTTCTTTCAAACATTAAGAATTCCTGTTTCCAGAGTTCAGAATTTGTGTACAAAGCTTTTAAATTATGAGAATACTGGTTATGTTAACAACTGTGGTTGAATTGGAATGGTGTTTTGAATAAAACAGCTGAAATACTGAAGTTTCCTGTATATACTTCTAAGAAAACTATCACATTGTCTTGAAACTCCTAAAGTCCTCAATGATGGAGCCAGGAAATGTTTAAGAACTTGTAAGAAACACATGAAATACAACTATATACAGCCGTACCTAACTTTACGGCCTTGTTCAATCACTGAGATTTCAGGTAGAATGCAGTAACATGAGGAGAATACTGCTAATGTTTACAATTCCGGCAACTTTACTTGGCGAGTTCAGAACAAAGTTCTTTCAAACATTAAGAATTCCTGTTTCCAGAGTTCAGAATTTGTGTACAAAGCTTTTAAATTATGAGAATACTGGTTATGTTAACAACTGTGGTTGAATTGGAATGGTGTTTTGAATAAAACAGCTGAAATACTGAAGTTTCCTGTATATACTTCTAAGAAAACTATCACATTGTCTTGAAACTCCTAAAGTCCTCAATGATGGAGCCAGGAAATGTTTAAGAACTTGTAAGAAACACATGAAATACAACTATATACAGCCGTACCTAACTTTACGGCCTTGTTCAATCACTGAGATTTCAGGTAGAATGCAGTAACATGAGGAGAATACTGCTAATGTTTACAATTCCGGCAACTTTACTTGGCGAGTTCAGAACAAAGTTCTTTCAAACATTAAGAATTCCTGTTTCCAGAGTTCAGAATTTGTGTACAAAGCTTTTAAATTATGAGAATACTGGTTATGTTAACAACTGTGGTTGAATTGGAATGGTGTTTTGAATAAAACAGCTGAAATACTGAAGTTTCCTGTATATACTTCTAAGAAAACTATCACATTGTCTTGAAACTCCTAAAGTCCTCAATGATGGAGCCAGGAAATGTTTAAGAACTTGTAAGAAACACATGAAATACAACTATATACAGCCGTACCTAACTTTACGGCCTTGTTCAATCACTGAGATTTCAGGTAGAATGCAGTAACATGAGGAGAATACTGCTAATGTTTACAATTCCGGCAACTTTACTTGGCGAGTTCAGAACAAAGTTCTTTCAAACATTAAGAATTCCTGTTTCCAGAGTTCAGAATTTGTGTACAAAGCTTTTAAATTATGAGAATACTGGTTATGTTAACAACTGTGGTTGAATTGGAATGGTGTTTTGAATAAAACAGCTGAAATACTGAAGTTTCCTGTATATACTTCTAAGAAAACTATCACATTGTCTTGAAACTCCTAAAGTCCTCAATGATGGAGCCAGGAAATGTTTAAGAACTTGTAAGAAACACATGAAATACAACTAGATACAGCCGTACCTAACTTTACGGCCTTGTTCAATCACTGAGATTTCAGGTAGAATGCAGTAACATGAGGAGAATACTGCTAATGTTTACAATTCCGGCAACTTTACTTGGCGTTTCAGAACAAAGTTCTTTCAAACATTAAGAACACCTGTTTCCAGAGTTCAAATTTGTGTACAAAGCTTTTAAATTATGAGAATACTGGTTATGTTAACAACTGTGGTTGAATTGGCTATGGTGTTTTGAATAAAACCGCTGAAATACTGAAGTTTCTTGTATATAGTTCTAAGAAAACTATCACATTATGTTGAAACTCCTAAAGTACTCAATGATGGAGCCAGGAAATGTTTAAGAACTTGTAAGAAACACATGAAATACAACTATATACAGCCGTACCTACTTTACGGCCTTGTTCAATCACTGCGATTTCAGGTAGAATGCAGTAACATGAGGAGAATACTTCAAATGTTTACAATTCCGGCAACTTTACTTGGCGCGTTCAGAACAAAGTTCTTTCAAACATTTAGAATTCCTGTTTCCAGAGTTCAGAATTTGTGTACAAAGCTTTTAAATTATAAGAATACTGGTTATGTTAACAACTGTGGTTGAATTGGAATGGTGCTTTGAATAAAACAGCTGAAATACTGAAGTTTCCTGTATATACTTCTAAGAAAACTATCACATTGTCTTGAAACTCCTAAAGTCCTCAATGATGGAGCCAGGAAATGTTTAAGAACTTGTAAGAAACACATGAAATACAACTAGATACAGCCGTACCTAACTTTACGGCCTTGTTCAATCACTGAGATTTCAGGTAGAATGCAGTAACATGAGGAGAATACTGCTAATGTTTACAATTCCGGCAACTTTACTTGGCGAGTTCAGAACAAAGTTCTTTCAAACATTAAGAATTCCTGTTTCCAGAGTTCAGAATTTGTGTACAAAGCTTTTAAATTATGAGAATACTGGTTATGTTAACAACTGTGGTTGAATTGGAATGGTGTTTTGAATAAAACAGCTGAAATACTGAAGTTTCCTGTATATACTTCTAAGAAAACTATCACATTGTCTTGAAACTCCTAAAGTCCTCAATGATGGAGCCAGGAAATGTTTAAGAACTTGTAAGAAACACATGAAATACAACTATATACAGCCGTACCTAACTTTACGGCCTTGTTCAATCACTGAGATTTCAGGTAGAATGCAGTAACATGAGGAGAATACTGCTAATGTTTACAATTCCGGCAACTTTACTTGGCGAGTTCAGAACAAAGTTCTTTCAAACATTAAGAATTCCTGTTTCCAGAGTTCAGAATTTGTGTACAAAGCTTTTAAATTATGAGAATACTGGTTATGTTAACAACTGTGGTTGAATTGGAATGGTGTTTTGAATAAAACAGCTGAAATACTGAAGTTTCCTGTATATACTTCTAAGAAAACTATCACATTGTCTTGAAACTCCTAAAGTCCTCAATGATGGAGCCAGGAAATGTTTAAGAACTTGTAAGAAACACATGAAATACAACTATATACAGCCGTACCTAACTTTACGGCCTTGTTCAATCACTGAGATTTCAGGTAGAATGCAGTAACATGAGGAGAATACTGCTAATGTTTACAATTCCGGCAACTTTACTTGGCGAGTTCAGAACAAAGTTCTTTCAAACATTAAGAATTCCTGTTTCCAGAGTTCAGAATTTGTGTACAAAGCTTTTAAATTATGAGAATACTGGTTATGTTAACAACTGTGGTTGAATTGGAATGGTGTTTTGAATAAAACAGCTGAAATACTGAAGTTTCCTGTATATACTTCTAAGAAAACTATCACATTGTCTTGAAACTCCTAAAGTCCTCAATGATGGAGCCAGGAAATGTTTAAGAACTTGTAAGAAACACATGAAATACAACTATATACAGCCGTACCTAACTTTACGGCCTTGTTCAATCACTGAGATTTCAGGTAGAATGCAGTAACATGAGGAGAATACTGCTAATGTTTACAATTCCGGCAACTTTACTTGGCGAGTTCAGAACAAAGTTCTTTCAAACATTAAGAACTCCTGTTTCCAGAGTTCAGAATTTGTGTACAAAGCTTTTAAATTATGAGAATACTGGTTATGTTAACAACTGTGGTTGAATTGGAATGGTGTTTTGAATAAAACAGCTGAAATACTGAAGTTTCCTGTATATACTTCTAAGAAAACTATCACATTGTCTTGAAACTCCTAAAGTCCTCAATGATGGAGCCAGGAAATGTTTAAGAACTTGTAAGAAACACATGAAATACAACTATATACAGCCGTACCTAACTTTACGGCCTTGTTCAATCACTGAGATTTCAGGTAGAATGCAGTAACATGAGGAGAATACTGCAAATGTTTACAATTCCGGCAACTTTACTTGGCGTTCAGAACAAAGTTCTTTCAAACATTAAGAATTCCTGTTTCCAGAGTTCAGAATTTGTGTACAAAGCTTTTAAATTATGAGAATACTGGTTATGTTAACAACTGTGGTTGAATTGGAATGGTGTTTTGAATAAAACAGCTGAAATACTGAAGTTTCCTGTATATACTTCTAAGAAAACTATCACATTGTCTTGAAACTCCTAAAGTCCTCAATGATGGAGCCAGGAAATGTTTAAGAACTTGTAAGAAACACATGAAATACAACTATATACAGCCGTACCTAACTTTACGGCCTTGTTCAATCACTGAGATTTCAGGTAGAATGCAGTAACATGAGGAGAATACTGCTAATGTTTACAATTCCGGCAACTTTACTTGGCGAGTTCAGAACAAAGTTCTTTCAAACATTAAGAATTCCTGTTTCCAGAGTTCAGAATTTGTGTACAAAGCTTTTAAATTATGAGAATACTGGTTATGTTAACAACTGTGGTTGAATTGGAATGGTGTTTTGAATAAAACAGCTGAAATACTGAAGTTTCCTGTATATACTTCTAAGAAAACTATCACATTGTCTTGAAACTCCTAAAGTCCTCAATGATGGAGCCAGGAAATGTTTAAGAACTTGTAAGAAACACATGAAATACAACTATATACAGCCGTACCTAACTTTACGGCCTTGTTCAATCACTGAGATTTCAGGTAGAATGCAGTAACATGAGGAGAATACTGCTAATGTTTACAATTCCGGCAACTTTACTTGGCGAGTTCAGAACAAAGTTCTTTCAAACATTAAGAATTCCTGTTTCCAGAGTTCAGAATTTGTGTACAAAGCTTTTAAATTATGAGAATACTGGTTATGTTAACAACTGTGGTTGAATTGGAATGGTGTTTTGAATAAAACAGCTGAAATACTGAAGTTTCCTGTATATACTTCTAAGAAAACTATCACATTGTCTTGAAACTCCTAAAGTCCTCAATGATGGAGCCAGGAAATGTTTAAGAACTTGTAAGAAACACATGAAATACAACTATATACAGCCGTACCTAACTTTACGGCCTTGTTCAATCACTGAGATTTCAGGTAGAATGCAGTAACATGAGGAGAATACTGCAAATGTTTACAATTCCGGCAACTTTACTTGGCGAGTTCAGAACAAAGTTCTTTCAAACATTAAGAATTCCTGTTTCCAGAGTTCAGAATTTGTGTACAAAGCTTTTAAATTATGAGAATACTGGTTATGTTAACAACTGTGGTTGAATTGGAATGGTGTTTTGAATAAAACAGCTGAAATACTGAAGTTTCCTGTATATACTTCTAAGAAAACTATCACATTGTCTTGAAACTCCTAAAGTCCTCAATGATGGAGCCAGGAAATGTTTAAGAACTTGTAAGAAACACATGAAATACAACTATATACAGCCGTACCTAACTTTACGGCCTTGTTCAATCACTGAGATTTCAGGTAGAATGCAGTAACATGAGGAGAATACTGCTAATGTTTACAATTCCGGCAACTTTACTTGGCGAGTTCAGAACAAAGTTCTTTCAAACATTAAGAATTCCTGTTTCCAGAGTTCAGAATTTGTGTACAAAGCTTTTAAATTATGAGAATACTGGTTATGTTAACAACTGTGGTTGAATTGGAATGGTGTTTTGAATAAAACAGCTGAAATACTGAAGTTTCCTGTATATACTTCTAAGAAAACTATCACATTGTCTTGAAACTCCTAAAGTCCTCAATGATGGAGCCAGGAAATGTTTAAGAACTTGTAAGAAACACATGAAATACAACTATATACAGCCGTACCTAACTTTACGGCCTTGTTCAATCACTGAGATTTCAGGTAGAATGCAGTAACATGAGGAGAATACTGCTAATGTTTACAATTCCGGCAACTTTACTTGGCGAGTTCAGAACAAAGTTCTTTCAAACATTAAGAACTCCTGTTTCCAGAGTTCAGAATTTGTGTACAAAGCTTTTAAATTATGAGAATACTGGTTATGTTAACAACTGTGGTTGAATTGGAATGGTGTTTTGAATAAAACAGCTGAAATACTGAAGTTTCCTGTATATACTTCTAAGAAAACTATCACATTGTCTTGAAACTCCTAAAGTCCTCAATGATGGAGCCAGGAAATGTTTAAGAACTTGTAAGAAACACATGAAATACAACTATATACAGCCGTACCTAACTTTACGGCCTTGTTCAATCACTGAGATTTCAGGTAGAATGCAGTAACATGAGGAGAATACTGCAAATGTTTACAATTCCGGCAACTTTACTTGGAGTTCAGAACAAAGTTCTTTCAAACATTAAGAATTCCTGTTTCCAGAGTTCAGAATTTGTGTACAAAGCTTTTAAATTATGAGAATACTGGTTATGTTAACAACTGTGGTTGAATTGGAATGGTGTTTTGAATAAAACAGCTGAAATACTGAAGTTTCCTGTATATACTTCTAAGAAAACTATCACATTGTCTTGAAACTCCTAAAGTCCTCAATGATGGAGCCAGGAAATGTTTAAGAACTTGTAAGAAACACATGAAATACAACTATATACAGCCGTACCTAACTTTACGGCCTTGTTCAATCACTGAGATTTCAGGTAGAATGCAGTAACATGAGGAGAATACTGCTAATGTTTACAATTCCGGCAACTTTACTTGGCGAGTTCAGAACAAAGTTCTTTCAAACATTAAGAATTCCTGTTTCCAGAGTTCAGAATTTGTGTACAAAGCTTTTAAATTATGAGAATACTGGTTATGTTAACAACTGTGGTTGAATTGGAATGGTGTTTTGAATAAAACAGCTGAAATACTGAAGTTTCCTGTATATACTTCTAAGAAAACTATCACATTGTCTTGAAACTCCTAAAGTCCTCAATGATGGAGCCAGGAAATGTTTAAGAACTTGTAAGAAACACATGAAATACAACTATATACAGCCGTACCTAACTTTACGGCCTTGTTCAATCACTGAGATTTCAGGTAGAATGCAGTAACATGAGGAGAATACTGCTAATGTTTACAATTCCGGCAACTTTACTTGGCGAGTTCAGAACAAAGTTCTTTCAAACATTAAGAATTCCTGTTTCCAGAGTTCAGAATTTGTGTACAAAGCTTTTAAATTATGAGAATACTGGTTATGTTAACAACTGTGGTTGAATTGGAATGGTGTTTTGAATAAAACAGCTGAAATACTGAAGTTTCCTGTATATACTTCTAAGAAAACTATCACATTGTCTTGAAACTCCTAAAGTCCTCAATGATGGAGCCAGGAAATGTTTAAGAACTTGTAAGAAACACATGAAATACAACTATATACAGCCGTACCTAACTTTACGGCCTTGTTCAATCACTGAGATTTCAGGTAGAATGCAGTAACATGAGGAGAATACTGCTAATGTTTACAATTCCGGCAACTTTACTTGGCGAGTTCAGAACAAAGTTCTTTCAAACATTAAGAATTCCTGTTTCCAGAGTTCAGAATTTGTGTACAAAGCTTTTAAATTATGAGAATACTGGTTATGTTAACAACTGTGGTTGAATTGGAATGGTGTTTTGAATAAAACAGCTGAAATACTGAAGTTTCCTGTATATACTTCTAAGAAAACTATCACATTGTCTTGAAACTCCTAAAGTCCTCAATGATGGAGCCAGGAAATGTTTAAGAACTTGTAAGAAACACATGAAATACAACTATATACAGCCGTACCTAACTTTACGGCCTTGTTCAATCACTGAGATTTCAGGTAGAATGCAGTAACATGAGGAGAATACTGCTAATGTTTACAATTCCGGCAACTTTACTTGGCGAGTTCAGAACAAAGTTCTTTCAAACATTAAGAATTCCTGTTTCCAGAGTTCAGAATTTGTGTACAAAGCTTTTAAATTATGAGAATACTGGTTATGTTAACAACTGTGGTTGAATTGGAATGGTGTTTTGAATAAAACAGCTGAAATACTGAAGTTTCCTGTATATACTTCTAAGAAAACTATCACATTGTCTTGAAACTCCTAAAGTCCTCAATGATGGAGCCAGGAAATGTTTAAGAACTTGTAAGAAACACATGAAATACAACTATATACAGCCGTACCTAACTTTACGGCCTTGTTCAATCACTGAGATTTCAGGTAGAATGCAGTAACATGAGGAGAATACTGCTAATGTTTACAATTCCGGCAACTTTACTTGGCGAGTTCAGAACAAAGTTCTTTCAAACATTAAGAATTCCTGTTTCCAGAGTTCAGAATTTGTGTACAAAGCTTTTAAATTATGAGAATACTGGTTATGTTAACAACTGTGGTTGAATTGGAATGGTGTTTTGAATAAAACAGCTGAAATACTGAAGTTTCCTGTATATACTTCTAAGAAAACTATCACATTGTCTTGAAACTCCTAAAGTCCTCAATGATGGAGCCAGGAAATGTTTAAGAACTTGTAAGAAACACATGAAATACAACTATATACAGCCGTACCTAACTTTACGGCCTTGTTCAATCACTGAGATTTCAGGTAGAATGCAGTAACATGAGGAGAATACTGCAAATGTTTACAATTCCGGCAACTTTACTTGGCGAGTTCAGAACAAAGTTCTTTCAAACATTAAGAATTCCTGTTTCCAGAGTTCAGAATTTGTGTACAAAGCTTTTAAATTATGAGAATACTGGTTATGTTAACAACTGTGGTTGAATTGGAATGGTGTTTTGAATAAAACAGCTGAAATACTGAAGTTTCCTGTATATACTTCTAAGAAAACTATCACATTGTCTTGAAACTCCTAAAGTCCTCAATGATGGAGCCAGGAAATGTTTAAGAACTTGTAAGAAACACATGAAATACAACTATATACAGCCGTACCTAACTTTACGGCCTTGTTCAATCACTGAGATTTCAGGTAGAATGCAGTAACATGAGGAGAATACTGCTAATGTTTACAATTCCGGCAACTTTACTTGGCGAGTTCAGAACAAAGTTCTTTCAAACATTAAGAATTCCTGTTTCCAGAGTTCAGAATTTGTGTACAAAGCTTTTAAATTATGAGAATACTGGTTATGTTAACAACTGTGGTTGAATTGGAATGGTGTTTTGAATAAAACAGCTGAAATACTGAAGTTTCCTGTATATACTTCTAAGAAAACTATCACATTGTCTTGAAACTCCTAAAGTCCTCAATGATGGAGCCAGGAAATGTTTAAGAACTTGTAAGAAACACATGAAATACAACTATATACAGCCGTACCTAACTTTACGGCCTTGTTCAATCACTGAGATTTCAGGTAGAATGCAGTAACATGAGGAGAATACTGCTAATGTTTACAATTCCGGCAACTTTACTTGGCGAGTTCAGAACAAAGTTCTTTCAAACATTAAGAATTCCTGTTTCCAGAGTTCAGAATTTGTGTACAAAGCTTTTAAATTATGAGAATACTGGTTATGTTAACAACTGTGGTTGAATTGGAATGGTGTTTTGAATAAAACAGCTGAAATACTGAAGTTTCCTGTATATACTTCTAAGAAAACTATCACATTGTCTTGAAACTCCTAAAGTCCTCAATGATGGAGCCAGGAAATGTTTAAGAACTTGTAAGAAACACATGAAATACAACTATATACAGCCGTACCTAACTTTACGGCCTTGTTCAATCACTGAGATTTCAGGTAGAATGCAGTAACATGAGGAGAATACTGCTAATGTTTACAATTCCGGCAACTTTACTTGGCGAGTTCAGAACAAAGTTCTTTCAAACATTAAGAATTCCTGTTTCCAGAGTTCAGAATTTGTGTACAAAGCTTTTAAATTATGAGAATACTGGTTATGTTAACAACTGTGGTTGAATTGGAATGGTGTTTTGAATAAAACAGCTGAAATACTGAAGTTTCCTGTATATACTTCTAAGAAAACTATCACATTGTCTTGAAACTCCTAAAGTCCTCAATGATGGAGCCAGGAAATGTTTAAGAACTTGTAAGAAACACATGAAATACAACTATATACAGCCGTACCTAACTTTACGGCCTTGTTCAATCACTGAGATTTCAGGTAGAATGCAGTAACATGAGGAGAATACTGCTAATGTTTACAATTCCGGCAACTTTACTTGGCGAGTTCAGAACAAAGTTCTTTCAAACATTAAGAACTCCTGTTTCCAGAGTTCAGAATTTGTGTACAAAGCTTTTAAATTATGAGAATACTGGTTATGTTAACAACTGTGGTTGAATTGGAATGGTGTTTTGAATAAAACAGCTGAAATACTGAAGTTTCCTGTATATACTTCTAAGAAAACTATCACATTGTCTTGAAACTCCTAAAGTCCTCAATGATGGAGCCAGGAAATGTTTAAGAACTTGTAAGAAACACATGAAATACAACTATATACAGCCGTACCTAACTTTACGGCCTTGTTCAATCACTGAGATTTCAGGTAGAATGCAGTAACATGAGGAGAATACTGCAAATGTTTACAATTCCGGCAACTTTACTTGGCGAGTTCAGAACAAAGTTCTTTCAAACATTAAGAATTCCTGTTTCCAGAGTTCAGAATTTGTGTACAAAGCTTTTAAATTATGAGAATACTGGTTATGTTAACAACTGTGGTTGAATTGGAATGGTGTTTTGAATAAAACAGCTGAAATACTGAAGTTTCCTGTATATACTTCTAAGAAAACTATCACATTGTCTTGAAACTCCTAAAGTCCTCAATGATGGAGCCAGGAAATGTTTAAGAACTTGTAAGAAACACATGAAATACAACTATATACAGCCGTACCTAACTTTACGGCCTTGTTCAATCACTGAGATTTCAGGTAGAATGCAGTAACATGAGGAGAATACTGCTAATGTTTACAATTCCGGCAACTTTACTTGGCGAGTTCAGAACAAAGTTCTTTCAAACATTAAGAATTCCTGTTTCCAGAGTTCAGAATTTGTGTACAAAGCTTTTAAATTATGAGAATACTGGTTATGTTAACAACTGTGGTTGAATTGGAATGGTGTTTTGAATAAAACAGCTGAAATACTGAAGTTTCCTGTATATACTTCTAAGAAAACTATCACATTGTCTTGAAACTCCTAAAGTCCTCAATGATGGAGCCAGGAAATGTTTAAGAACTTGTAAGAAACACATGAAATACAACTATATACAGCCGTACCTAACTTTACGGCCTTGTTCAATCACTGAGATTTCAGGTAGAATGCAGTAACATGAGGAGAATACTGCTAATGTTTACAATTCCGGCAACTTTACTTGGCGAGTTCAGAACAAAGTTCTTTCAAACATTAAGAATTCCTGTTTCCAGAGTTCAGAATTTGTGTACAAAGCTTTTAAATTATGAGAATACTGGTTATGTTAACAACTGTGGTTGAATTGGAATGGTGTTTTGAATAAAACAGCTGAAATACTGAAGTTTCCTGTATATACTTCTAAGAAAACTATCACATTGTCTTGAAACTCCTAAAGTCCTCAATGATGGAGCCAGGAAATGTTTAAGAACTTGTAAGAAACACATGAAATACAACTATATACAGCCGTACCTAACTTTACGGCCTTGTTCAATCACTGAGATTTCAGGTAGAATGCAGTAACATGAGGAGAATACTGCTAATGTTTACAATTCCGGCAACTTTACTTGGCGAGTTCAGAACAAAGTTCTTTCAAACATTAAGAACTCCTGTTTCCAGAGTTCAGAATTTGTGTACAAAGCTTTTAAATTATGAGAATACTGGTTATGTTAACAACTGTGGTTGAATTGGAATGGTGTTTTGAATAAAACAGCTGAAATACTGAAGTTTCCTGTATATACTTCTAAGAAAACTATCACATTGTCTTGAAACTCCTAAAGTCCTCAATGATGGAGCCAGGAAATGTTTAAGAACTTGTAAGAAACACATGAAATACAACTATATACAGCCGTACCTAACTTTACGGCCTTGTTCAATCACTGAGATTTCAGGTAGAATGCAGTAACATGAGGAGAATACTGCTAATGTTTACAATTCCGGCAACTTTACTTGGCGAGTTCAGAACAAAGTTCTTTCAAACATTAAGAATTCCTGTTTCCAGAGTTCAGAATTTGTGTACAAAGCTTTTAAATTATGAGAATACTGGTTATGTTAACAACTGTGGTTGAATTGGAATGGTGTTTTGAATAAAACAGCTGAAATACTGAAGTTTCCTGTATATACTTCTAAGAAAACTATCACATTGTCTTGAAACTCCTAAAGTCCTCAATGATGGAGCCAGGAAATGTTTAAGAACTTGTAAGAAACACATGAAATACAACTATATACAGCCGTACCTAACTTTACGGCCTTGTTCAATCACTGAGATTTCAGGTAGAATGCAGTAACATGAGGAGAATACTGCTAATGTTTACAATTCCGGCAACTTTACTTGGCGAGTTCAGAACAAAGTTCTTTCAAACATTAAGAACTCCTGTTTCCAGAGTTCAGAATTTGTGTACAAAGCTTTTAAATTATGAGAATACTGGTTATGTTAACAACTGTGGTTGAATTGGAATGGTGTTTTGAATAAAACAGCTGAAATACTGAAGTTTCCTGTATATACTTCTAAGAAAACTATCACATTGTCTTGAAACTCCTAAAGTCCTCAATGATGGAGCCAGGAAATGTTTAAGAACTTGTAAGAAACACATGAAATACAACTATATACAGCCGTACCTAACTTTACGGCCTTGTTCAATCACTGAGATTTCAGGTAGAATGCAGTAACATGAGGAGAATACTGCTAATGTTTACAATTCCGGCAACTTTACTTGGCGAGTTCAGAACAAAGTTCTTTCAAACATTAAGAATTCCTGTTTCCAGAGTTCAGAATTTGTGTACAAAGCTTTTAAATTATGAGAATACTGGTTATGTTAACAACTGTGGTTGAATTGGAATGGTGTTTTGAATAAAACAGCTGAAATACTGAAGTTTCCTGTATATACTTCTAAGAAAACTATCACATTGTCTTGAAACTCCTAAAGTCCTCAATGATGGAGCCAGGAAATGTTTAAGAACTTGTAAGAAACACATGAAATACAACTATATACAGCCGTACCTAACTTTACGGCCTTGTTCAATCACTGAGATTTCAGGTAGAATGCAGTAACATGAGGAGAATACTGCTAATGTTTACAATTCCGGCAACTTTACTTGGCGAGTTCAGAACAAAGTTCTTTCAAACATTAAGAATTCCTGTTTCCAGAGTTCAGAATTTGTGTACAAAGCTTTTAAATTATGAGAATACTGGTTATGTTAACAACTGTGGTTGAATTGGAATGGTGTTTTGAATAAAACAGCTGAAATACTGAAGTTTCCTGTATATACTTCTAAGAAAACTATCACATTGTCTTGAAACTCCTAAAGTCCTCAATGATGGAGCCAGGAAATGTTTAAGAACTTGTAAGAAACACATGAAATACAACTATATACAGCCGTACCTAACTTTACGGCCTTGTTCAATCACTGAGATTTCAGGTAGAATGCAGTAACATGAGGAGAATACTGCTAATGTTTACAATTCCGGCAACTTTACTTGGCGAGTTCAGAACAAAGTTCTTTCAAACATTAAGAACTCCTGTTTCCAGAGTTCAGAATTTGTGTACAAAGCTTTTAAATTATGAGAATACTGGTTATGTTAACAACTGTGGTTGAATTGGAATGGTGTTTTGAATAAAACAGCTGAAATACTGAAGTTTCCTGTATATACTTCTAAGAAAACTATCACATTGTCTTGAAACTCCTAAAGTCCTCAATGATGGAGCCAGGAAATGTTTAAGAACTTGTAAGAAACACATGAAATACAACTATATACAGCCGTACCTAACTTTACGGCCTTGTTCAATCACTGAGATTTCAGGTAGAATGCAGTAACATGAGGAGAATACTGCTAATGTTTACAATTCCGGCAACTTTACTTGGCGAGTTCAGAACAAAGTTCTTTCAAACATTAAGAATTCCTGTTTCCAGAGTTCAGAATTTGTGTACAAAGCTTTTAAATTATGAGAATACTGGTTATGTTAACAACTGTGGTTGAATTGGAATGGTGTTTTGAATAAAACAGCTGAAATACTGAAGTTTCCTGTATATACTTCTAAGAAAACTATCACATTGTCTTGAAACTCCTAAAGTCCTCAATGATGGAGCCAGGAAATGTTTAAGAACTTGTAAGAAACACATGAAATACAACTATATACAGCCGTACCTAACTTTACGGCCTTGTTCAATCACTGAGATTTCAGGTAGAATGCAGTAACATGAGGAGAATACTGCTAATGTTTACAATTCCGGCAACTTTACTTGGCGAGTTCAGAACAAAGTTCTTTCAAACATTAAGAACTCCTGTTTCCAGAGTTCAGAATTTGTGTACAAAGCTTTTAAATTATGAGAATACTGGTTATGTTAACAACTGTGGTTGAATTGGAATGGTGTTTTGAATAAAACAGCTGAAATACTGAAGTTTCCTGTATATACTTCTAAGAAAACTATCACATTGTCTTGAAACTCCTAAAGTCCTCAATGATGGAGCCAGGAAATGTTTAAGAACTTGTAAGAAACACATGAAATACAACTATATACAGCCGTACCTAACTTTACGGCCTTGTTCAATCACTGAGATTTCAGGTAGAATGCAGTAACATGAGGAGAATACTGCTAATGTTTACAATTCCGGCAACTTTACTTGGCGAGTTCAGAACAAAGTTCTTTCAAACATTAAGAACTCCTGTTTCCAGAGTTCAGAATTTGTGTACAAAGCTTT